>OY720457.1:55876310-56003810 GCA_963082715.1 Harpalus rubripes | reverse complement strand
TGAAATAAGTTTTCATTTATAAATAATTTTGATTACAATAATGCGTTGTTAAAGATGTTGTTTAATTGTTTTGTTTATTATCAACATTTATTTACTTTTAAAATATCAACGTTATTATATCGTTGGAGATGATGGAATAGGTGAATTTGATGTTTCGGAAGATATTTGATCGAAACGGTGTAAAGAAATTATTTTGAATGCTTCTGCATATTTTGAGGAAAAGAAACGCATAAATGTTCCCCTAATTATTCCATTCTCGTTTGTAGAAGATGTAAGTAAGTATTATGCAGTTATTTCTGAATAATATTACATTTTAGTGAGTTTGTACTGCTTTGGATGTGTCACATGTGACGGTAAATAATATCAAAAATGAATCATGGATAAAAGTCGTCCCAAAAAAAAATTGTGATCCGTCATCAATGCGAATCATTGCAGTCTGCAATTCGACGTACTTACTATTTACATTTGTGGTGAAAGTAAATTTCTTTTTAAGGCCCTTTTTATAATCAATTTTAAGTATTATAATTAAATTAAAAATTATTTCTGTGTTCTTATTATATTAATTGTTGTAATCAATTAATGTATTAATTGTTGTAATCAATCGTTATTATTATTGTAATGATTTATAATTTAAAATAAAATTTTCATTATAAGAAATATTCGTTTTCCGGGAATGGACTGTGTCATATTTTGAGTCAGATCTCGATTCAAAATATGACACAGTCCATTCCCGGAAAACGAATATTTCTCATGACTCAGACTGTGGAAGCCTACGCAATTATTTCATTTTCATTATATACCGTTTATATTATTTCTAATTTATAGTTCATAAACGATAATCGGATTATAATGAGGGCATAATGAACGATTATGCCCTCATATAATGCCCCTGTTGTTATAGATATGTTTATATACATCGTATCCTAGCAATAAACAGTTCATAATACTTTAGTGAGACATAAAATAACATTACATAATATGATACTTTTAAGAAAGTAGAATAAACATTTAAGTAACAAATATCCCCACAAATATTCATTTACATGTAACTCATATAAAAATTAATATCCTCTCTTTGCAATAGTCGTAATAAAAACGGCAGCAGTGTTACAAGAAATCTCACATCTTATATGAAATATGTCTGTTGACACGGCTTCCTTCAGACTGTTAGGGGAGGTTGGGACGCGGGGGACATATTACAAAGGGTGTGAATTACGTCCGCCAGCGAAAGGAACGGATCAAACGAATCACGTCGTCGCGTCGCGTTTTCATTTCAATTTTATTATCAGTGGCAACGGCAGAGCTGAGCAACGCCAATGACGCGCCATTGTCCACGTGGTCACGATTCTCACCCGTGCCAATTTGGGAGCCCACCAAAGGCGTAGCAGGAAGAAATTTTCAAGGAGCAGGAAAATGAATTATTAAATAAATGGCAAGTCACTTTTGACAATCAACTTTATTTAAAATGAGTTGGGGCAAGCCAAATTGAACATTTAATTTAAAAACGGGAATCTTCCAAACTTTACTCGACACTCGGCAAGCCAAGCTCCAAGGGAGACGGCATCTGATTTCTTAAAGAAAATTTATATTGCCAAACAAAATTTGAGAAAACAGATACACTTTTTTTATAAAATAAATTGCTGATATGTAATTACAAGTCTGTCTCTTACCCATTTTTAAGTTATGACCCCTAAAATCAATGTATACCCATTTATGAGTAAAATTTTCAAAAATCTCAAAAATTTAGTCTAAAGTTTTAAATAAACTTCAACGTGCTTGTTTCAAATTACAAATTAATATCTTTTTTATATCCTGAAATATTTACGTTCAAACTTCGATCCAAAAAATCTATTTTTCATAATACCATATTGTTAAATGTGCTTTAACAGTACTGTATGCTCAACCAATATATGCGTCAAAACAGCTACGGCCGTTCTTTTTTATAACAGTACAATTAAAAATCATGTGTTCCTAAAAAAATCGCAGCATCATGAAATTGTCATGAGGAGCTGTCACCTGTCAATATGCCATAGAAAATATAATTTTCAGAAGATATTTTGTTATGAAAAATACTGAACGTCAAACGGCTGATATACAAATAACTGACTCATTGTAAAATCTTGGCTGTCGCCTCGATTTTACAATATTCAACCGCGTCTGTTGTTTGCTTCATATCAGCCTTATGACGTTAATAACTATTTAGCAATAATCCAAAAATAAATAATAACTAAATAAATATATCATCACGGCATATTACCCATTGCTGGGTGTGCCAACCTGCTTTGTACGCAGATATCGGAAATGATGATGACATATTTGTACCGTGCGGGCGTTTACCAGGCGTCACCTCACTTGCACTCATTTCTGGCGTGGAGAGTGCACCACAGGGGTCATTTTTGAGCCATTTTAAAATTCTAAATATTTGGCGTCGGTCGGGATTCTCCAGATTTGCGACCTGGCACAGGCACATGGCCACGAGACCAACGAATCAACCAACTATATTTTTAGGAAATGTTAAAAACATTGCTTGTTCATTTATATTCATGGATGATATGATTCATTTGTTTGCGACCGAAACACTACTAGTTGTGTTTTGCAAATGACCGACGTTATACATCGTAACTAAGAAAAATTAAGCTATATGATTGGTCTATTTTCCGATGAGTTATATAGTCAATAGTTATACAACAAGAGCTTCGAAAATAATCGAATATACAGTTGGCAAGATGTGTTGCCTAGGAAACACAACGATACCGTAGGTGGAGTTGTGCTTTCAGGTATATGGTAAGGTATATTTATGTCCATATGATTCTTTTGTTTACGACCGAAACACAATTCTACACATTTTCCAGAGTAAAAAAATTAAAATGGCGCGCACAAAATCTAAGCCATTGTTGTGATTTTGGCCATTATCAGTTATTTTGCTCTAGAAGTTGTATATATTGTTCAATAAATTCAAAAACTATAATCAGGGCCGGACTTGTAGTACAAGCTTCGAGAAAATTGGGGCCTCACATCCTTTTATAATTGGGTTTTTTCTAAAGCCCCTAATTTGTAGATCTATTATGTTCAGAAATTACTTAAAAACAACACAGATTGAATTAAATTCACTTTCAGATCCTTTTTTTTAGATACTTAATTTCACATGCGGTTTTATTTATTAAAATATTGTCAAAGTGTTGCTATTTCCGTAAAAAACCCAGTTTCAGTATACTACAATACTAAAAGAAAATAATATTCAGGGTTTCATAAGTATAAATTAGTTGTTATTTGAAAAATACTCATTTTCCAAAAAAAGTCGATACGATACTTTGTTATAAAGCTCTTGGTATGTATAAATTCATTGCTTTTAATGTTTGTAGTAGGTGAACTTTATTTCGACGCCCTTGGCAAAGGCCTTAGCTTTGATGGAAAAGTTAATGCAGGAGCAAGAAACTTTGTGAATAGTATTAATGATAATTGACGTCTGATGAACAGGTAAATAATATTTATAAAAGTCTGCCGGAGAAAAATTCTTTTTACTAATGAATTTTGATATCAGATGAGATATTTCATAAATATTTTTAATCAAATATATACAGGTGTCCCAGAAGTCGACGATCAAACTAAATGGGGTGATAGAGGAGATCATTTCCAACCAAAATAACTATATATATATTGTAATGCAATTGTTGATGGTTCAAAAGTTATTGCAACTTTTGTAGTTTCTCCTAAAAACGGCAAGGCGTCCAATAGAATTATTATTATTTTTATTACGAGACGTTTGTTTCTCTTTTTCTTTTTTATTGTATGCACCTGAAGGGTTCTACTTTCTAATAAAATCATTTTCAGGAACATGAGTACCTTCTATTAATAATAAAAATATTGTTTTGTGAAAAATTTTTCTACCGAAAAAAAGCTACTTGATTTTAAAGTGACGCTGACAGAAAAAAATGTCCTAAAAAAAAATTAACCAACTATCAGAAGAAGTTGTGTGTTTAATGTAGATTTTAACGCGGTATAACACATGGGAATATTCAGAGCAGATTTTCTTAAATATTTTTTTTTCTACAAGAAAGCCATTTTACTTGAAAAATACATTTGAAAAAAATTCTTGAATCATAGATGCTGTGTCAGAAATAAAACAAAAGAAGGTATATGAAGTGACATATCGATAATAACTTAACTGTTTGTGTGTTTTTGATTTATCAGTTCTTCGTTTCTTAAACTTTGTTTTAATTTTTGTGATTTTGCGTATTTTTTGGTTTTTGATACTCCTTTCATTTGGACTTTGTTCTTCTTGGTCTCAAAAATATGTCTTATACCCCTCGAGAATATGCAGAAATGCATTACGTGTACGGGTTTTGTGACGGGAACCAACATTATTAAAAATAATCAACGGGCGTTCCGAACAATAAAAAGAAATTTTATTCGGCGATGCTTAAAGTGCATTAGAAAACATGGTAGAAATTTTGAACACTTTTTCTAAAATTTGAAAACATCATGAAAAGCTTCATAAACCCTATTTTGTTTTAATGTTGTATAAAAACTATTACAACTATTATTTTGTTTTATTTTTGACACAGCATCTAAGATAATTCTCGAATTTTTCAATTGTATTTTTAACTGAAATACTTTCTTGTAGAAAAAAAAATTATTTAAGAAAATCTGCTCTGAATATCCCCATGTGTTATACCGCGTTAAAATCTACATTAAATACACAACTTCTTCTGATAGTTGGTTAATTTTTTTTTAGGACATTTTTTTCTGTCAGCGTCACTTTAAAATCAAGTAGCTTTTTTTCGGTAGAAAATTTTTTCACAAAACAATATTTTTATTATTAATAGAAGGTACTCATGTTCATGAAAATGATTTTATTAGAAAGTAGAACCCTTCAGGTGCATACAATAAAAAAGAAAAAGAGAAACAAACGTCTCTTAATAAAAATAATAATAATTCTATTGCACGCCTTGCCGTTTTTAGGAGAAACTACAAAAGTTGCAATAACTTTTGAACCATCAACAATTGCATGACAATATATATAGTTATTTTGATTGGATATGATCTCCTCTATCACCCCATTTAATTTGATCGTCGACTTCTGGGACACCTGTATATCAATACGTACTCTAAAGGTGCATTCACAAATGAAAATTAGGTTTAGATTTATGGTTTATACTTATGATTTAAAGACTTTGGCCGCATATTATGTAATGACTCCATTCACACTTCAGAATGTAGGATCTCTAAATCCAAATCATAAAGCTAAAAATTGCAAGATCCAAACTTTAGGTTTATGATTTAGTTTGACGTCACAAACTTCACCAATGAGAACGAGTCTGAAATGATATAAATATATACAACCATCTTTATTTAGTATCCACTTGGTGGATTCGGCTTTTTAAACAAATGCAAGAAGAACATGGAGACTGTCATAACTTAATTGCTGAAATATAACCAATAATGCCAAGCGAATGACAGTTTCACGGCGCACAGGTGTCTTGTTGAGTACTGCTCTACCGATATATTAATCTTGTTTTTGAAGCATTTACACAGATGTCTGTACATAATTAAAACTAATTTTCAGGTAATTTAAACTTACATTTATGAATGACTTAGGGTGCATTCCAAATGTCACAAAGGTTTATGGTTTTGTTTAGGTTTAAGTAAGTCATTCATAAATGTAAGTTTAAATTACCTGAAAATTAGTACAAACATTTATGTAATTGCTTTAAAAACAAGATTAAAATATCGATAGAGCAGTGTTCAACAAGACACCTATGCGCCATGAAACTGTCATTCGCTTGGCATTATTGGTTATATTTCAGCAATTAAGTTATGATAGTATCCATGTTCTTCTCGCATTTGTTTAAAAGCCGGTTCCACCAAGTGGATACTAAATAAAGATGGTTGTATATATTTATATCATTTCAGACTCGTTCTCATTGGTGAAGTTTGTGACGTCAAACGAAATCATAAACCTAAAGTTTGGACCTTGCAATGTTTAGCTTTATGATTTGAATTTAGAGACACTAAATTCTGAATTGTGAATGGAGTCATTACATAATATGCGGCCAAAGTCTAACCTTATTTTCATTTGTGAATGCATCTTAAATGCTAAGTGCATTTTAAAATTAAAATAAAAATGTCTTTATTTTAATATACTTATTGTACAAAATATATAAAATATAAATGGCAATTATTTTTTTGTAACTACGAGTGTTATTCAAATTGTGAAAATTTAAACTATGTATAAAAAATATTTTTAACAGAACAAGATATATTGTTTTAGCAGTATTTATTTTGCGTTCATTAACATTATGGAAAATATACGCCCGTTTTATATATTTCATTACATTAATATTTTTTTACTTTATTTATAGTGCATAATTTTCATCCAACCATGTGTTTATATTAAATTTTTATCCCAGTATATTTTTTGAGTATACACTGCTTGAATATGAATATGCTTGCACAAAATTCAATTAATTTTTGTTTTCAAAATTAATTAAAACTTGGATATTTGCATTGAATTAAAACTGTACTGTCCAATTTGAGTTACCATGTTTTGTTTTTATAATAAACTCTGAATTTTAATATACATATATCTTGACAGATTATTTGAGCTTTAGAAATAACAATAGAAGAAAACAAACGTTCTGACGCCAATTATTAGCAAAAGCTTGTTGACCTCAGTATAATCCTGACTTTTATGGGTCTAATATGGTCCAGATTTTGTCAGTGTAGATATAAACGAAAAAGGTTTGAGAGAAAATGTCTGGCCGCTTTATTATTAAAATAAATATATTTCAAATTTAATAAAAGTGACCCGGGAGAACGATTTGCTGTCTTCCCCGGAAAAAAAGACGATCTACCCAGCTATATAAGTCAACGTGGGTCATGACCAAAATTTGTTAAAAATCTGGTGTGGCCAACACAATACCTCCCACCATTGACAGCCTGAGTTATAAAAAAGATTAAGTTAATCCGTGTTTTGGGATTAGCGAATTTTACTATAATTTTGACAGTTTATTTCTTAAAATATAGTCTAATCTAATCCAAGTAACTACCTTTTTTTAAGCCCCTCAACAGGGGTGCCAATTACAGAGTGGGTTCGCATTCACACACATCCATGCCATAATAGTAAAAGGAAGAATTAATTCTTTTTCTGGGCCTGAATTTCTCTATGTCTCTCTATTATTAGATGAATTAAGAAAATATTCAACAAAATTATACTTGCATTCTGGTAATGGTTTATTACCTATTTCTTTTATTCATAAATTTCGGTAATGATAATGTTGCAGTCTAATTCGAACTCGTGTCGACAAAATTACAGCCGGTTACATAGGACACAGCCACCGGACCACAAAAAAGCAAAATAAATCTTACTTCAAATACAGACTAAAAAACTTGTTAAAATTAAAGAGCAATATATTCCAAAGTTTAATTTCTTTTTCTCCTGCAAAAAAAATTCTTCGCAACAATTGCTGAAATATATTGCTTTAACTGTAACCTTTTCTTTACATTATTTACTTTGTGCGGTGTTCAAATATTAACCGGGTAAAAACAAGATGAACAGTCTACGTCTCCTGAACAAATAGTGATGTGGTAGTCACTAGAATAGAGTAGAAATAGAATGGGTGGTTACTGGAAATGGAACGGCAACTATCTTATCTTTTCTTACTTAATTAACAGAATATGCATGAGTTGAATGAATTACTGTATGCTTCTACTTCTACTGACGGCAATACGATATATATTTAGATTTTTCTAGTTGGACTAGAAATCAAGTTGACTGGCTTTTAAATTAATGTATAATTATCATAGTTAGTAATAATGTACATATGCATTTTAAATGTTAGTACCTACATTTCATTCGACTATTTAAATTTGGCGCCAAAATTTCCGCGTAGGGCAGTGTATAAAACTTTTAGGTCCGTATTACGAGCGCTTTTATTATTGAGCTGGTCATATGAGCATTAGTGTTTATGAAAACAAAAAAGATTGTACCTACTTTAATAATGACCGTTGCTCCATTAATCATGGCTCACTTGTCCAATTGTCACGTACCGGATGATTGATACTTGATTCGAACTCACAATCCTCGTATTGCAATGTTGCATACCACGAGATTCACAAATAAAAATATTAACACCCCAAAAACAGTGGAAAACCTGTTGTTAATTATTTTTGCATATTTTAACGATATTTTATTATGAAACACTGTTCAAATATTTATTATTTTAAATTTTAACTGAAGCATGAAAAATATCGGTAATAATTTACAATTTGTTAAAAACAATATTAGTTCAATTCCAAAATAAATAAATGTGCTAAATATAACAAAATTGACTCGTTAATATTAAACATAGTATACAATCATGATTTAGTGGAAATATTTATTATTTGTTTTGAAAAATGTAATAAATTGGTATAGAAATACGTTACTATTATAAACATCAGCTTTGTTTATCTGGGACAAAAAATTATTTTATGTCTATTGCTAGCATACGGTGTATATAAACATATGTATAACAACCGGGGTATTATATGAGGGCATAATAGTTCATTATGCCCTCATTATAATCAGATCTTTTATGGACTTTAAATTAGAAATAATATGAACGGTATATAATGAAAATTATTTTCTTTTTAATTATAATTCATTACAATAATAATAAGGATTGATTACAACAATTAATACATTAATTGATTACCTACAACAATTAATATAATAAGAAAACAGCTTTGAAAGCACAACACAGATATCATTTTTAATTTAATTATAATACTTAAAATTGATTATGAAAAGGGCCTTAAACAGCAATTCACTTTCACCACATATGTAAATAGTAATCACGTCGAATTGCAAACTGCAATGTTTCGCATTGATTTTAGACGGATGACGGATCACTAATTTCTTTGGGGACGATATTTATCCACGTTTGAATTCATTTTTAATATTATTTACCATCACATGTGACACATCCAAAGCAGTATAAACTCTCTAAAATGTAATAATATTCAGAAATAAGTGCATAAGAAATAAAGAACTGAGATCTGTCATGTGAAAACGAACCTCAAAATATAATACTTACATCTTCTACAGAGGAGAATGTAATAATTAAAATAAATAAAATAAATAAATATATCATCACGGCATATTACCCATTGCTGGGTGTGCCAATCTGCTTTCTTCGCAGATATCGGTAATGATGATGACATATTTGTACCGTGCGGGCGTTTACCAGGCGTCACCTCACGGGCACTCATTGTTGGCGTGGAGAGTGCACCACAGGGGTCAATAATAATGTAATAATTAAGGGAACATTTATGCGTTTCTCTTCCTCAAAGTATGCAGAAGCATTCAAAATATTTTTTTTTCAAACGTCATAGAAATGGCTCTTTTTGTGACTTGATTCACAAGGTAGAAGTTTCATTTCTACGCCGGCGGAGTAGAAATAAAATAATCGGACGACATCTATCCCTCGGGCCGGAGGCCCTCGGGCTAGATCTTCGTCGCCCTCCTGGCGTTATCATCATCATAACGCCCTTGGTACATAAAATATTATTTTGTGCAACCGGACGCGAAATAAGCATTTCGCAGCCGCAATACAGGCCGCGAAATTCAATTTCGCGACCGTTGTTATGGTAACGGCCGCGATATTCATATCGCGACCGTTGTCATGGTAGCGGCCGCGAAATTAGGTAAACAACTACTTTGACACTTGAGAATTGGATGGTTTTGTTTATCAAATGTTAATCCCATAGCCACCTTGAAAGCTAAATTTCTATTTACATTGAAACTGTTTAAAATTAATAAAATTTATAATTACATATTTTTTACGGTTGCACAAAAAATATTGTGTACACCTTGTTCGCGAAATCCTTTAGCGCCCTCGAGATTGTCTTGCCTCGGCCACAAGCGGCCTCGGCGACAATTTTTCTCTCGGTACGCTAAAGAGTGATTTCGCGGCCTTGATATACAAATAACTATTGTATATCAAGGCCACGAAATCACTCGAAATTGTATTGCGGCTGCGAAATGCTTATTTCGCGTCCGGTTGCACAAAAAATACTATTTTTATTATAATTATTTTTTTATCAGTGGTTCCAAGCTTCCAATGTGTTAAACAATTACACGAAATCTGAGGCAAACACCAACGTTTCGGTGCACACTTACACAAAAATTCATAAAGAACACGTACTCATCAAATTGCTCTTTTTGAATTTTTTGTATGATGTGGAAAACTGAATGTTAAGAACGTATTTATTTTGTGTACGTGATATAAAATATTTATTTTTCATTGATTGAGTCAGTTTAGTTGGTAGAGCTCTTAACGAAGTATACGAATATAATATTCAAAGAAATTAAGATTAATTAATTCTGCAAAAAATTAAGCATTGAAAGGGAAAGATGTATTGAAATCAACGTAATATTTCCTTTAACAGCGTAAATTATTTTCCATTTTCATTGTAGTATTGAAGGTATATTCCACCGTTAGCGAATTCAATTTAGTCTGAATTGCTTTTTCCATAAACACTTAGAGTGCACTCTGAGGTGTACATTGAAGGCAGCAGACTCATTGTGGTAGCTGGTAGCAGTTTTTCTCCTCGTTATCGATCGCCGTTGAAACAATTTGGTTTATCAAGAAGGTAATAGATCTCTTAGTCGTAGACCAGAGAGGAAGTCGCCGTCTAATGTAACACGTTCGCAGGTCTGTAGAGTTTGTTTGCTCATAAATCTCTCGGGTGCACTTAAGATGTGTGAATAGCTGGCGACGCACATTCACTATTTGTACTTACCTACCATTCGGCCGCTAAACGACCTGTTAACTTCATAAGGGTTTCTATATCTTATCATATGACAATTCTTAAATAATGTGTTACAAAATACTAGAAATCTCAGTCATACATTCAGTGCCGGATTACCCAATAGGCAGACTAGGCAATTGCCTATGGGCCCCGAGGCTTTTAGGGGCTCCGTTACATTAGATTAAAATAATATTGATTTGATTTTGAATTTATTATTTTTTATTACAAACAAAGAAATCCTTAAATATAAAAATTTTGATTACAACAAAGAAATGCTTATTTACAATAATGGAATCTTGATTACAATAATAAAAATGTCGATCAATATTACAAGATACTACTATTACAACTCGATGGAATAAAATAAATTGTTGGCGTTATCTACACTTTAAAATGATAGTGATTTAGTGCAATAATTAGAATATAGATCACCAAATTTATGTATACTCTATCCGTTTTAACTATAGAGCGTTGGGTGAGATAGGGCCTAAGATTCTAGCTGTCTGATTAGTTCAAACGTGAACCGAGTTTACACAGTAAAATAATTGACGCGAAATTTAAATTTGCTTGAGAACTGTATCAATGGACCTTTTCAATTTAAAAAGATAGAAGATATGCGCAATGGGGATCTGCGCATAGTAAGAACAACTGAGATCTATGACGTTTGTTTCTAAAAAATTTAGACGTAAAATGTGAGAATATCTCAGATAACTTTAAAAAATCTTATTGAAATAAGTTACAAAAGCTTTTATTGAAGTTAAAATGTCTAACAATGCAAATTTTCACTGAGAATACAGGTATTTTAATGACTGCAATATTTTTGACGTTTCGTTTGACAGCCCAACTGGCAGTTGTTCGCGCCATTTTCTTACTATATGCAGCAATAGAAAGAGATAGCCGTTAAATTGAATAGGTCCATTATTTTGAAGTCTGAGATAAAATAAATAAAAGTTAACAAAGTCAATAGTACACGATTTATTACAAATTATTAATTTCTGTTCAGTTCTGTTTGTTCATTTTCATAGTATTTTGGCGTTAAAAATATTGCAGTCATTAAAATACCTGTATTCTCAGTGAAAATTTGCATCGTTAGACATTTTAAATTCAATAAAAGCTTTTGTAACTTGTTTCAATAATATTTTTTTAAGTTATCTGAGATATTCTCACATTTCACATCTAATTTTTTTAGAAACAACCGCCATAGATCTCAGTTGTTCTTACTATGCGCATTTCCCCATTTTGCATATCTTCTATCTCTTTAAATTGAAAAGGTCCATTATAATAAATATGGTATATTTACACTTGTATTATATTTATTTGTTATAAATTTGTAGTAGTTTTTTTAGGGAAACATTTTTATGATACCAATATTCGTAATAACTCTTTCGCATAACGATGCTATAAAATTTTTGTATTTACAATATATGTAATAAATTTAGGTACATACTGAAAATACAAAATAAAAAAATCTGATGTGGATACCATACGACTTTCTTGTACGCAAGACCAACATGAAATATAGACCTAATTATAAAATTTTATGTATTTGACGTAATTTGACATTAACATTCATTTTATTATTTCTGTACTTTTTTGTCCTAATCCATAGTAAGCTTTATTACAAAAACCAATAAGTATATAATTTTTAAATTTACATATCTCGCTTATACAAAGGGCAAATTTAATAATATTAAAAGTTTTGGATTACATTTTAAAATAGTTTTTCATTAAAATCTATTATAGGCTTCAAGTAAAGTTCCACTTCTGGAAATTATGTAGTGACCAAAAAGGGAGGTGCACAACTAGATGCTATAGTAGTCCTAAATACAAAATTTCAACTTTCTACGGCTTACCGTTTTTGAGTTATGCGAGATACGTATGTACGTACAGACGTCACAACGAAATTAGTCAAAATGGATTCAGGGATGGTCGAAATGGATATTTCCGTTGAAGTCTGATAACCGAAATTTTTCGAGATTACAACTTCCTTTACTGTGTACAAGGAAAGTAAAAACAAGACATTCTAATTCAATTGATGTGCGTTTAATGTACCCTTGTGTTAAGTTAAGTTCGAAGGACCAAGTCGCTAATGGACTAATTGTATGTTGTTATTTGCAATAATCGCGAGTGGACTGTATTATTAAATTTGTTTGAGGTATCACAAGCAAAAGCAAGAGTACTGACCTTGACTTAAGGAGACTTTAAAAAAGGGGCAGGGACTTGGGATCTAATGACAGGAAACAGGAATGGGAATCGCTGGATGCGTCTTGAAGCGGTGACGAAACAGGAGTAGGAGACGCTGGTTGCGTCTCAAAGCGGTGATGGGTTCGGATGCGTGAGGAGATGGACACGCTGCGCTTGCATGTGCGCAACGGCAGTAGGGATCTAGTTGAGACGGCTGAATGCCGCTATTCTGGTTGATGATGCGTTGCGCTTGAGGGCACGCAACAGTAGTGGAGATCTGGTTGAAACGGCAATCCTTTGCTGTCCTGGTCGATGCTCGTTCTGGCTCGACTTGAAGACGATTGCCGTTGTCCTGGTCGACGCTCAAATTAGCTCGACTTGAAGACAGGGTTTGAGCTCAAATGGCCCACTGCTGGCGAATACAATACTATTCACAAGCACGAATAAACACTTACACTTTCACTATTTCTGAAAGGAAAAGATCCCCACTAGACAATTAAACGACGATATTCAATCAATAATATTTAATTATTCAAATTTAAGATTATAAGGTGGAATTCAAAGCCAAGATGCAAAAATTAATAATGAATTTTTGATTTTTTAAAGAAAGATTCAGAGAGAATGAAAAACACGAGTGAACCCTCACTTGGTTCGTCACCGACTTTTTTGTTTATATATTTTTTTTCATCGTTAAGGGTTTTTAATTGTTGCATCTTTGCTTCTTTACAGATGACTATGATTACAAAATATGAATACAGAGTTGACTTGGTTTTTTAAACAATAATAATAACATTTTTATAATCGTCAGTAACTCTGATCTTGCTTGTCACACCTCATAACAAACTTAACATATTCCCGGGCACAAGAAATTTGCGTGGTGCATAATAATTAATTCGATTTGGCGAAAAAATGCACTGCAACTAACAATTGCTTGGAAAAAACAAGTACGAACAGAAAAAACAAAAAATAATCAACTCGACAGAAACATCGAGTGACAGTTAACAAGTGACATTATGTCTATCTGACAATATGTCAGAGTGGCATAATGTC
Source organism: Harpalus rubripes (assembly GCA_963082715.1). Classification (NCBI taxonomy): domain Eukaryota; kingdom Metazoa; phylum Arthropoda; class Insecta; order Coleoptera; family Carabidae; genus Harpalus; species Harpalus rubripes. The sequence continues at coordinate 55,989,782 of OY720457.1, read as the reverse complement.
AAAATGACATTTTGTGTCAAAGTGACATTTTTACAAATTAACAAAACAACAATAATGAAAATTGACGACAATTAAGCTATCTATTGAGTTGGTAGTGGACATAATTTATTAATTGGGCGTTTGATTACACCGTTTTCTGTTTTTACCAACTCGACGCGAGCTATTTTGTCGTTTCCAAAGTATAATTTAGTGATAATTCCTAATGGCCATTCTAATGGTGGTAATCGAATTTCTTTAATTATGACTACCTGCCCAATTTTTACTGTGTTAGTTGATGTTAGCCATTTTTGGCGTATCTGTAGAGAAGTTAAATACTCTAATTGCCATTTTTCCCAATATGATTTTATTAGTGAGTCTAGTAAATATTTGCGATGTACCAAAGTGGATTTGGATTTGAGTGGTTCAGCTATAGGCAATCGTTTTAATGGGGTTTGAAGCAGAAAATGGGCCGGTGTTAATAACTCTGGATTGAGTTCTGCACCTTGTACACATAGAGGACGAGAATTTAAAACTGCTTCTATTTGTGTTAAGAGCGTTATCAGTTCTTCGTAGCTTAATAATTGTTTACCTATGACTCTGAATAAGTGTTTCTTACAGCTTTTTATTACAGATTCCCAAATCCCTGCGAAGTTAGCACTGTATGGCGGGATTGTTTTCCACTCTATTCCATTCATTGCTAATTCGTTGGATAATGTTTTATGAAATGTAGTCGACTGCACAAAATTATACAGTTCATTAAACTTGTTTCGAGCCCCTATGAAAGTAGTGCTATTATCGGAATATAAATGTGAAACGGGGCCTCTCCTTGATACAAATCTTTTAAACGCGTTAATAAACGAATTTACTGTTAGATCTGAAACCAATTCAATATGAACAGCCTTTATAGTTAGACAAATGAAAATGCAAATGTATGCCTTTTTTGCGTGTTGGCCTTTATGTCTTGATTTTATGAATTTAATTGGGCCTGCATAATCTACACCTGTGTAAACAAATGGCTTTGAAACAGTTACTCGATAATCCGGTAAATCCCCCATCTTAGGTTGTGTGCTAATCGGTCTTGCCTTAAAACATTTATTACATTTGTATAAATTTCGTTTGATTGCATTTCTACCGGCAATAATCCAATATTTCTGACGAATTATTGCTAGTAACAAATCTGTTCCCGCATGACAATTTGAAATATGATAATAACCTATAATTAATTCGACTATGTGATCAGATTTTGGCAGCAAAATTGGATGTTTAACTTCAAATGGCAATGTTGCATTGAATAATCTTCCGCCAACTCTTAATATTCCGTTTTCGTCTACAAATGGGGAAAGTTTTAATATTTGTTTGTTTTTTATTGACCGATTATTTCCCTCTTGAAGCGTTTTTATTATTTCATAGAAGTATACAAATTGTACAGCCCTTAAAATATATATTTCTGCTATGGCTAAGTTTGACGCGGATATGTAACCTTTGAAAAGTAATTTTTTGCCAAACTTTAAAATGTAACTTGTTACCCTTAACAATTTGCTCCAAGAGGATATATTTTGTGCCAAAGTGTATATAAAATGGGATAATGAATCACAGATGCAGTGGTATTAAATGTTTTCGAATTAATTTCCGGTAATTGGTCAACAGACAAAGTATTTAATTGATGAATAGGCCAATTTTCGATTGTTGACTGTAACCAATCGGGGCCATTCCACCATAAATTACATGTAATTAATTGGGCTGGGAGCATCCCTCTAGATATTAAATCGCTAGGGTTTTCTTTCCCTGCCACATAATAAAAACAACTTGGATCTAAATTTTCTTGTATTTGCGCAACTCTGTTGCTTACAAATGTTGTCCATCTATGCGGAGATGATTTTATCCATGATAATGTGATCATAGAATCAGAAAAAGCATATATTTTATCAATTGGGTATTTTTTAATTATATAATCTTTAACATGTTTTACAAGTTTTGCCATAAGAAGAGCAGCACACAATTCGAGCCTGGCTAAAGTGATTATTTTCATAGGAGCTACCTTGGATTTTGAACATAATAGTCTAATTGTGACATTATTTAAATTTACTACTTGAAGATAGATGACGCAACCATACGCCTTTGTACTAGCATCGCAAAAGGCAACCAGGTTTACTCGGCAGCCTTCCGAAATGCCTATATGTCTAGGGACCGACAATTTCTCTAAACAGTTGAATTCTGCGATCAATTTGCAAAAATTCGAGGTTATGTTTTTGGGTGGTATGTCATCCCAATCAACGCCGGCTTGCCATAACTCCTTTATTAATAATTTGGCATATAATATTACAGGTGAGACTAATCCAAGCACGTCAAATAATCTGGCAACTGTTGACAATATAATTCTTTTTGTGCAGTGTGCTGTGTCAAAGTTTGACGTTTGGAATGTGAAAGTGTCAGTGTTAGGATTCCAAGATATTCCTAAAATCTTTAAGTTTTCTCCCTTTGACAAGTCTATACTGGTTTTGTGTGAGGTTGGTAAACTCTCAATGAGTGATGTATTGTTACTTGCCCATTTTATCAAATCGAAACCTCCAGCTGACATTAAATTAATTAAATCCGTTATAAGACTACTAGCTTCAGTTGAATTTATAACAGATACGACTAAGTCGTCCATATATAATTCAGTCTTTGCCCGATTTGTCACATTTGGATAATTTTTACTTTCGTCTTCCGCTAATTGTCGGATAGTTCGCATTGCTAAGTAAGGGCTAGATTTTATTCCAAAACAAACACAATTAAATTGAAAAGTTTTTATCGCTTCAGAGGTGTCAAATCTATAAAGAATTTTCTGATATTTTCTATGTTGTTCTGACACTAATACTTGTAAATACATCTGTTTTATGTCAGCTGTCAAGGCTATGGGAAATAATCTAAAATTTAACAATAAATTAAATAAATCTGCTTGCAAATTTGGGCCAGAGTACAATAAATCATTCAGAGACAGTCCAGTATGAGTTTTAGCGCTAGCATCCAGAACTATTCTAACTTTTGTTGTAGCTTTGTCTTCGCGAATGACAGCATGATGTGGAATAAAATAGCCTTCATTATTCGTCACTTCTGACAGATAACCTTTTTGTAAATATTCATTTATTATGTCATTGTATTGACGTTGCAAATCTACTGACTGACTAAAACGTTTTTCTAAATGTAAGAGCCGACGTTCGGCTATTAAGCGAGAATTTCCCAACAAATTAGGATCTCTCTCAAATGGTAAGTTTACTATGTATCTGCCATTTTCTAAACGTTTAGTGGTTTCCGTAAATATTTTTTCACATTCAGCGTTTTCAGGACTCTTTATTGTGTGACTTGGAACTTCTTCTAGTTCCCAAAACTTGTGCAAACAAGATACTAAATTATTTTGTGCAAATGCAGAAAATGATGAAAAGGATTCAGAAGGTACAACTTTATTATTTATTTCTCCGATTAGCACATAACCTAATGTTGTATCATAGGCTACTGGTGCGGTTCCTAATCGATTCGATAGTATTAAAGAGGGATATATTTGAGCCCCTAGAATTACGTCAATTTTTCCCGGTACATTCCAGGAATTATCGGCTAAAAGAATGGATTTTAAGGACCGAAACTTTGAAGCATCTAGTTTACACGAAGGTAAATTATCAGTTATACATTCTACTACTAATGCATTTAAATTGTACTTATGAGGCGATACTCTCGATTCTATGTCAAAATTTACATACCCATAAACTGGGCGACTTGTCATCCCGATCCCCCGAATTTTTGAGTTTTCGAGCGGTGTGATCGGTAATTTTAATTTTTCACAACAATTCTTTGTTATAAGATTATTTTGTGACCCATTGTCTAATAGACATCTAATCATTAGTTTCTTTTTATTTATGTTCGTTGCATAAACTTGTGCTGTCGACAACAAAACATAACCATTATTATTTGTGGATACATGACATGAAGTGTCAATTTTCTCCGGTTCCGTTATTTGTTTGGTTGGAGATTGAGTAGAAGATGAAAAATGCAAAAATGTATGATGTTTTTTGTTACATTCCCGGCATCTATAGCGTGATGGACAGTTTTTTACTGAATGAACATTGGATAAGCAATTATAACATGCATTTTTTGATTTTATAAATCCAAATCTGTCTTGTACTGACATTTTATGGAATTTTTCGCAAAAATACAGATTGGAATGTTCCGCACTGTTGCACAAAATACAAGGTATTTTACAAGGTATTTTTTGTTTTGGTTTTTCATCTGCCGCCAAAAATGTGCGTGAATGATTCGCCACTTTTGGCGATCCCTTTACAGATGAAAAACGCTCCAAGATCTTTGCCTGATCTCTAACAAAATCTAAGAAGTTTTTGCAAGTAGGAAATTCCGTTTCGCGGAATATCGTATCAAATAGCAATACTATTTCTGGATCCACCTTTTTGGATGCGCAGTTTAATAGCACGAAATCCAGAATGTCTGGAATATTAAGTTGCTTGATAGCCTCTACGGAGGCGGAAAATTTATTGACAAACGTTGTCAAATGACTTGGGTTTTTTGAACTAAATTTTATATTGAAAATATTGTCTAAGTATTGCTTAGCCATTGTTCTTTCATCCTGGTATTGCTTTACCAGGCCGTCCCAAATAATGTCATAGTTTTCAGGTGTGGGCAATATCCCCCCTGTTATTTCTAGAGCATTGCCCGTAAGTTTGCCTATTAGATAACTAATTTTTTGTTCGTTTGAGAGCGCCTCGTTTTCATGTACATTTGATTTGAATGATTGATAAAATAACGGCCACATTTCTACTTTCCCATTAAAAGATGGCAATTCAATAGCGGGCAGTTTTTTACATTTATTTAGTGCAGTACTAGATTTTGACGGCTGCGCTTTGGGGGCCAACAAGGACAGCTCACTTCTCGTTCTTTTTATTTTTGAAAAATACATTTCTATTGTCATTAATGTATCAAAATTTGGATTAAAATTAGCATCAATAGATAGCTCAAGGTCATTTATACGAATTAAGGCATTTTTAAATTCCTCCCTTAACAAATCGACTTCTTGGGATTCGTCCAAGAAGCGTTCATTGGCGCATGTGTCCGTTGGAGTGCACTTTTTCGCGAGATCGTGTATTTTTACAATACGGGATTCGTAGCCTCTTGCTAGGGCCTTTAACGTTTTTAAATCAACTTCCATAGTACTAAAATTGACAGTGGAACATCCGGCTCGAAGGACCAAATTTTTATGTTAAGTTAAGTTCGAAGGACCAAGTCGCTAATGGACTAATTGTATGTTGTTATTTGCAATAATCGCGAGTGGACTGTATTATTAAATTTGTTTGAGGTATCACAAGCAAAAGCAAGAGTACTGACCTTGACTTAAGGAGACTTTAAAAAAGGGGCAGGGACTTGGGATCTAATGACAGGAAACAGGAATGGGAATCGCTGGATGCGTCTTGAAGCGGTGACGAAACAGGAGTAGGAGACGCTGGTTGCGTCTCAAAGCGGTGATGGGTTCGGATGCGTGAGGAGATGGACACGCTGCGCTTGCATGTGCGCAACGGCAGTAGGGATCTAGTTGAGACGGCTGAATGCCGCTATTCTGGTTGATGATGCGTTGCGCTTGAGGGCACGCAACAGTAGTGGAGATCTGGTTGAAACGGCAATCCTTTGCTGTCCTGGTCGATGCTCGTTCTGGCTCGACTTGAAGACGATTGCCGTTGTCCTGGTCGACGCTCAAATTAGCTCGACTTGAAGACAGGGTTTGAGCTCAAATGGCCCACTGCTGGCGAATACAATACTATTCACAAGCACGAATAAACACTTACACTTTCACTATTTCTGAAAGGAAAAGATCCCCACTAGACAATTAAACGACGATATTCAATCAATAATATTTAATTATTCAAATTTAAGATTATAAGGTGGAATTCAAAGCCAAGATGCAAAAATTAATAATGAATTTTTGATTTTTTAAAGAAAGATTCAGAGAGAATGAAAAACACGAGTGAACCCTCACTTGGTTCGTCACCGACTTTTTTGTTTATATATTTTTTTTCATCGTTAAGGGTTTTTAATTGTTGCATCTTTGCTTCTTTACAGATGACTATGATTACAAAATATGAATACAGAGTTGACTTGGTTTTTTAAACAATAATAATAACATTTTTATAATCGTCAGTAACTCTGATCTTGCTTGTCACACCTCATAACAAACTTAACACCTTGTGTAGTTTTTGTTGACATGCGCACACCACCATCTCTTAGTTCTTAACAATCCCAACAGCGTGTTTTATTTCACAATGTTTACTTTGATTTTAAATTGCGAACATATTTATTCTCTGTTAAAACAACCTGATTTCGGTAGAATCATTGAGCTTTTTTTGTGTGCATTTATTAAATTTTGCATACGTGAAACAGAGAAATGCATATTTATGTTACTAATTTATATTTACATAAATTATTTCCAACATTTCGTTTTAAAAATAAACAAGATTTTTCTACAAGAGAAGTTTTCTATAAACAGTATAAACAAGGTAAATAATTATTCTGTATAAAATTTTCAACGCAAAAAACTACTCAACTGTTTACTGAAAGAAATTATTTGACCGCATAAAACAACAAAAGAATGTTTTTCTTCATTGCTAGTTGAAAATCGTTGTAATGTAGGGTTCAGTGTTTATTTTAAATTAGCTGCAGACAAGGAAAGGTAGCATCAATCATGTAAAAAATCAAATATTTATTTTTTGTAACATGAATTTAATGATAAATGATAAATAATATCCCCAGCAGTTATACGACTTTAAAAGTGAAAGATTGTTTAGCCATCGAGAGGAGGGCAGCCAATAGCTTTGTTGGTATAGCACTATCCCGGCAAGGTAGGTGTCTCGGATTCGAATCCCGATGGCTGACAATTTTTCACAATTTATTTCAAATATATAAACTGTTAACTCATTGTTAATATTAGAATTTGGTCTGGTAGGGCCTTGAATAAATTATGACTCGTTCACTAGATGTTTAAACGCAGTGGTAGCTTGGCAACCCCACATCTAATCATGTGACGATTAATAATATCCCTCGCACTATCCCGGCAAGGTAGGTGTCTTGGGTTCGAATCCCGATGGCTGTCAATTTTTCACAATTTATTTCATTCCTATAATTCCTAAAAAGTTAGTGTGAAAATTTATTAATTTTTGAGGAGGGGATTTGGGGCGCTCATCTGATATTCGCACTACCTTAGAAACACCCTTGAGCCAGCCCTGCTAACCACAATTAACTGGTTAGCGAAAAACTATCTATTCAACTACAATTAACCGGTTAGCCCAGTGCCGTAACTAGGGCGTGGCAGAGGTAGCACACGCCACGGGCGCAAAATTCTTAAGGGCGCAAAATTTTAATCATTTATATGGTTTTAGATAAAATATTTCTAAAATCTATTTTCTAAATTTAACAAATAATTATCTACAGATAGGCCAGTCGGCAAGGTGTTTATTGTGGAAATAATTGGTGACAAGCTGGCGTGAATTTTATTCTCTTTATTGAGACCTCCAACAAGACATAGGCCCGTATTCTCACCTCTTGTAGCGCTATTTCAATTTTTCAAATTTTATTTATAGACAAGTATAGGTTTCATGTTTTTGTAAACGAAACCTATAATATTTGAAATAAATGCTATTTACAATTTAATTTATTTTTATTTCTCTAATTTTTAACATTAAAGTTCACATTTGACAGTTGAAGTAGCGCTTTTTGGGAAGTAGCGCTACTTCAAAGAGGTGAGAATACAGGTCATACTAATTTTGCACCCTTTAACGACTCCGGATTTTATCGTCATCTTCGGTGAAAGGTGCATAAATGAGTTTTTGGCCATTTTCTTGAAAATAGTGACCCGTATCAAAAATTTTCAAGAATACAAAATTAAAGCACGTAATTTCCTAAGGATTCTTACATTTTTTGCCTAGGATAAACTCTCAAAGATTTATGAATATAATTAACCAGAATAACAATTTATGACAGAAATTTAAATTACTCAAAAAATAAACAATATTAGGTATTTAAAACTTAGTATATATCTTGTTCCATTTAAGCCATTGATTATTGTAGAGAATTGGATATAGTTTTAAATTCTCTAATTGGCTGAAATTGGGGACATGAGACATGTATACCCAATGTAATTTCGGCTACTTAAAACTGACACTGACGCGAGCGCCATCTGCTAAATGGCCTAAATGGAATAGAGTATAGACGTTTTTTGCCGATGAGCGGTTCGCGAGTTACTAATAACTTAAACTTATATGAAATTTCTCTAAAATTTTAAACATCTGTAAATCATTTCATCTGAAATTTCGACATATATTAAATACGTAATATTGTATATATTTAATCGTGTCAAAATTATAAATGAAAATATGAGAACTAAGCCGATTTTGCAGATGTTTTAAATTTTAGAATATGTTCATGTAAGTTTAAATTGTTAGTAACTCGCGAACCGCTCATCAGAACTTTAGTTTGTTTTTATTTCCTTGATATAGGGGCGCAAAGCCCTAGTTACGGCTCTGGATTAGCCGATCACCCCTATCCCCCCCCCCTTTAAATCTGACAATCTCTTGAAAAGTATTTATTGTATCTATTTAGCAAAATTGTATTATAATTTTTAAATTTTTATACCTCTCTTACTTTTTATTATGGGCCTTAAGATAGCGGGAAGTAAAAACTAACATCCTTCAGACTTCATGATTATTTAACATTACTATCGCAGTGCTTTAGTTGAAATAAAATATTTATGGCATCTTTAATGTACAAGCTTCCGTGAGGAAGGATAATGAGGGACTTTTCTAAGTACTAAAGATAGCAAAGCTAAGTAATAGTAGTGGAGCCGCTTTAATCCAGCGTCCTTAAGACCTTGGCATTATTGGGCTAAAGAAAATGCAGGACAGCAGAAATTTACCTCTTCAGACCAAGAATTTCCGACTTCTATTTCGTCGTTTAAAACAGGATATAATACTTGTGTCGCACAACCATTAATTGTTTCAAAACAAGGTTTTATAAAAATTGCACTTAATACGAAACCTAAAATTAGAAATAATTTTAGGTGAACTCATAGTCAATAAAGTATAAATACTCGTAAATATATCATCATGGCATTTTACACATTGCTGGGTGTGCCAATGTGCTTTGTACACAGATTTGAACAAGATATAATACAAGAAGCAGAAAATTGTCTTAAAATTGTATAATAGAAGTCTATTTTTGATATAATTCGTCTATTTATTATAGATTTTGTACATGTAATGTTAATGTTAAGATAGAAATTCACATGATTCGTATTTTTCGTGTATTTTCTTTTCCGAGCTTGTACAACTGATTCCACTTAGATCTTCTTCATTTATTGCGAATACAAAAGATAGATGCTAACATCATACACTGATATCGTGATATGTAGAAATTTTCTTCTTTCCAATTATTCAAATTTTCCAACTTTTTAATCTCAATTTCCATGTATTGTGCATCTTGTAACTAATATTATAAATTATAATATAAATTTAAATATGATAAAATGGTTCACACATATTATGAGAAAAATTATATTTTCTGCCACAGTACCTTCACTGGTATTTTGACTTTTTTGATTGTCACATATATATCATTTTAAATATTTTCTTTATTCATTTCAATATACTATTATGTATAATATTCATACACAATAGTAACAACTCAAAATAAAATTGTAAATTGTATCACTTTCTCGAAATGTCAAAATTTATTTAGTAACCAAAAATGCCAATGTAGCCGTTAGAGGCGCTGGCGCTCAAAATGTGCACATCGCATATAGTTGATGTTACAACACATGCGTAGTGCATTTTAAATGAAACATATTACAAAAGTCCAGTCCAAGTTTGTTAGCTGTCACTGTCAAATAGATGTGTTACATAGTAATGGATATCACTACACAAGATTTGGGCTGTGAAAACTTAATTCTTTTTTACATCCGATGTATTTACACATATAATTTGACAGACTGCACTGGCAAGAACTGACGAATGTAGTAAGTGCAAGTAAGTGCGCACTTAGTAAGCTTCGGGTCACTTGAAAAGTATAAATGAAACACGTAAAACTCAGCTAGTGCGTACTAATTATATAAATGGACGAGTTATGCACTCAGTGCAAAAAAGTTCGGACTAAATATATAAATAGAAAACTTTATTAGTTTGGATGGTGATTAATATTTAACATTTAAGTAATCATATTACTAGGAATTTGGTGTTTTGTTAATCACAATCCAATTGAAAAGATCAACTTTTATATGTCACATTTTGTTTAGTAAGAGTTCCATTTTTGTAGTTCTAACAGATTCGCTTTAAGACGACCTACATCAATTTCCTACACAATTTGGAGACGTGATTTTGTAGTTTTTTAAAAAAGAATATATCTGGAAATGGCATGTCTACAAAATGAAAAAGCATTGACTGTACTATATATTAAACAAGATAAATTCTAACATAAGAGAAAATTATATTAATGGCCGCTACAGTACTTATGCAGTATCCGCGCACATGATGGCACTAGAAATCTGCATATTATAATGACCTGAGTCATCTCCGTTCGAAATTACCGATCGGCTAAGTGCAGTCGTAAAATCGCCAAAGTAGCAGACGTTTGATCATACTCCAGAATAATGACTTGACCAGTTGTTCACCTTAACTACAGTACTAATTGCATTCGCTTTGTCGCCGAAAATTTAGGTTATGACCCTTTAACTGCTGTCAAATCATTAGTGTAATTGATATATCAAAATTAAATGTGTTTCTTTTTGAACATTTATTTATTTACAGTATAAATTTTAATTAAGATTTTACCTCGGCCCATTTTGTCAAATTCAGTTGTGTCGTTTACGAAATTTTTATGAGGGTATATAAGATACTACTGTTATTTTATTATTATAAAAATCTGATGTGGCCATCACAATACCTCCCGCCATTTACAGCCCGAGTCACAAAAAAGATTAAGTTAATTCTTATTTTTGGATTAGCGAATTTTAATCTATTTTTTTTAAACCCCTCAACAGGATTAAATCCCAATTACAGAGTGGGTTCACATTCACACACATCCATGCCTTAGTGGGATTCGAACCCAGAGCCCTGAAGGCACTTACGACATGAGGCGTTGCTGTAACCATTGTCCACCGGAGCTATATAATAAAATGAAGATTAAAGTTTAAATACCGGGATAGAATAGAATTCACTAATCCAAAAATGAGGATTAGTTTAAACATTTTTGTGAATCGTTAATTTTTATTAATCTAAATACATACCTACATATTTACTTATGCTGGAAACTGTATTGAATTCTTTTTCTATTGTTCTATTTACTTTTTTCTTTTTAAAACGTTACTAATATTATTTTGAAATGATTAGTTCTTTGATAGTGACGTTTATCTGTCAGTTACATACATTTGAATAATTGCGTTTTGTTTGTTTAAAGCGGAGGCTATGGGATTTAAATTATAGATTATTAATGCAAATCTAAACTTACGTGCAAAGAAATCGTCCCACCTTACAATCTGGATTTTGATTGTTTTTTACTTAAAAACTATACATTACATTTTAAAAAAGATTAAGTAGTTTGATAGATCAGTTATTAACCTTTAACATGAGCCCAAATTTATCAAGGGTGCTTACCGTTTCTGAAGTGCAGAAACTGTTAACAAAAACAACGCGTATTTGCTTGGTTGCTGTCACGCGCGTTATTTAAATTTTTAACAGATTGTAAATGTTTCTGAATTAATCTGTACATCAAACGTTTCTTAGAATTGAATGAAGATTTAATTGTGTAAGTAAAATGGATACTGCGCCGGACGTTGTCGCCCAAGCGGTTCTTTTAATCGAAAACGGGTATAGTCAAAGAAACGTGGCCCGAAGACTTCAAATGACCCGCTCAGCGGTTAGGAGAGTGTGGCAACGTTACCAGGAGACTGGTTCCTTTCATCGGCGACCAGGAACAGGGAGAAGGCGATGTTCATCTGAGCGAGATGACCGCTTTATTGCGTCAACAATTTTAAGAAATCGTAAACTGAATGCAGTTCAAGTGCAACAACAGCTCCGCGAGGTTCGAAACGTGAGTATTAGTCAGTGGACAGTAAGGCGAAGACTACAAGAAAGAAATCTGACCCCTCATATACCTGCAACTGGTCTAAAACTAACGCCAACTCATCGTCAAACTCGCCTTCGTTTTGCACGGGACCATGTGAATTGGACACTGGCGCAATGGGAGTGTGTTATTTTCTCCGATGAGACTAGGATTTGTCTCCATGGCAGTGACCGGAGAAAGAAAGTATATCGGCGACCTATGGAGCGATTTTCTGAGTGCTGCATTGAAGAACGGGTCAGCTATGGTGGCGGTTCATGCATGATCTGGGGTGCAATTTCTATGCAAGCACGAACGGCGGACCCTGTTTTCATCGCTACGGAAGGACGCGGTCGCCAGATAGGGGGTTTAACTGGCGCTCGGTACATTGAAGAGATTCTGGCAGACCATGTGGTACCTTACGTCGAATTTCTTGGAGAGAATTTTATATTTATGCAAGACAATGCGAAACCGCACACTGCGAGAATCGTCCAAGATTATATTCGAGAAGTCCGTTTACGGGTTATGGAATGGCCAGCATGCAGCCCCGACCTAAACCCAATTGAGCTTTTGTGGAACGAATTAAAACGAAGAGTTCGAGCTAGAGTTGCTGCCCCAACAACTATCCCAGAGCTTATTGTTGCAGTAGAAAGAAGAGTGGTATAACATTCCACAAGAAACAATTTCAAATTTAATTAGGTCTATGCCTAAACGTATGCGAGATGTTATTATGGCAAGGGGAGGACAAACCCATTATTAAAAATATAAATTTGTTATCATATGTTCTTGTGTAATTTATTGAAAAATCTGTTTTATTCTTTATAAAATATGAAATTGTTATTTTCACAACTTTCTGCTTTAGAAGACGAAAGGAATCTGGATAAATTTGGGCTCATGTTAAAGGTTAATAAATGGTGTTTCAAACTACATAATTTTTTTGAAATCTGATGTCCAATTCGAATGTAAAAAACCATAAAAATCAAAAATGCAAAGTGGGTCGATTTAATAATCTTTAATTTTTATAATAACATTAGTCTCGAAAAAATAACATTTAAAGGTATTATTCGAAGAAAAACTATTTTGAGCTTCTAGTAATGTGCCATTTCCGGTTATCCGATTTTCACCAAAATCTAATGGGCTCTTTCCATTACAGAAAAAGTTCGAAGTAGCCACTAACTCGTTTTTCGTTTTCGTTTCATCAGCCGTACATGACAGCTGTCATTGTGTAAAGATAAGCAACCTATTTTAGCATAAATGTTAATATTAATTTAAATAAATAAGTTTCATAATGTTAAATTATTTCAATAATATATTTTATTATTGTAAAATTAATTTTTATTTATTTTTAAAGAACACTAAAATCAGTAATAATTCCTCCGTGACTTCTAAGATATTCTCTCACGGAGTGACTAATGTTGTACGTTAGTTATTTCAAATAACCATAACAAGTAAATTATGAGTCGGTGTTGGATAAATAAACATCTACTTTCATTCGCTAGTCATACCATAAGTTTATTAGCAAATGAACCGAAAGAGTTTGTAACTAAAACCTGTTTACTATTGCTATAAGTTCACCATATGTGGTTTTTACCTTCCGTCACCTTTAGGTAAGGAAGGTATTGTGTTTGGTCAAAAAATTCGATGATGAGTTTTTAATCAATAAGCACGTTTTAGGGTCCCTAGAATACGAATTTACTATTTTTACGATGATGTCCGTATGTGTGTGTGTGTGTGTGTGTGTGTGTGTGTGTATGTGTGGATGTGTGTGTGTGTGTGTGGATGTGTGTGTGTGTGTGTGTGTGTGTGTGTGTGTGTGTGTGTGTGTGTAACAAAATTTTCGTCTGCGATAACTCTAATACTACAGTTACAAAAATTATAATTTTTCGTGTACTTCTTCGTTACATCCATATGAAGAGCTGATTAGATTTTGGTTACAATTGGTCAACCGGAAGTACCATCATTTGAAGATTTTAACAGTTTTTATTGAAAAAACTATGTTAAATACTATTTTTTCACATTTGATGTTATTATAAATATTAAAGAATATTTTATTCTCTATACGATTTGACTGCATTTTATACTTAATGTTAAATGGATATAGAGTTAAAAAATTATAAAGAAATTAAATTTCATAAAGTAGCTATAGCTATGAAAACAGTTACTTATATTAAGAAAATTCTGATTGAAAGATGTCAGTTTCAAGTGAAGTGTTTGTCTTATAATTTTTACTGGAAATATAGGATCTTTTGCTTTCTGTATGGAATTTGTATAAAATACATACAACTGCTTTAAGGTAATGTACAAGAAATAGAATATTTAATTTAATAATAAATCTTTTATTTCTGCAGATACATTATACTGCATATAGAAAACGTCACAAAATAATAATTTTCTGTATGAAATTTGCATAAAATACATGCAACTGCCGGAAGGTAATGTACAAGAAATAGAATATTTAATTTAGCAAGGAACTTTCCGTATGAAATTTGTACAAAATACATAGAACTGACGGAAGGTAATGTGCTGGCCACATCAGATTTTTGCTATTGTAGTTGAAATTGCAGAGATTATACAAGTCAAAGAAATGATATTGAACTAAACTATATCAGTGAATTTTTGTAATGAGGAATATTTTAAGGAGGCAATATCAGTTTTGACGAATAAATGAATTGAAACAAATTCTCATTACTTTTTGAACAAACCTCTCATGTATACGTACTCGACTCAGATAGCTGCAAGTATATAAATGATTTCTCGTTTCTTGTCTTTTGATAACGTCACTGTCTTGCAATTCCCCTGCTATGTGTCTGTCTCTAACACTTCTCTTTTTGTAACATGCTCTCAACTGCATTTTATTGAGCTTATTTTAAAAAGTGTCGTTTCATCTAGAATTTCCTTGACTACATATATTGTTAAAAATAAACCAACAAGAAAGGCCGCAATACCAGTCTTGGCCGTTTGCCGTCTTGATTATTATACCATATTTATGTTCCATCGGGTTCCACGGAATTTATGGCAAAAAAAGTGTGCTATAAATATGTTTTGTCACATGATGCATGTATATGTGTTTTGGGGAGACTTTATCGCTGCTGTACATTTAGTGAACATATTAAATTTCTTGCTCGGCGAAGTTCAGCCTAGAAGCAAGATCGATGCGGGAAATATTTCCAGGAAAAAATCTCTAGATAAAATAATATTTTAGTAGCCGGAATATCAATACCGAAAAAATGTACGAGAGTTATTTTTAAAGTGTTATCGTTATCTACTTAGCCATGACGAAAGCAAATTTTTATTTTTTCAACATCTCTTGTAAAATGATATTTTCGTCACGTAATTTGGTTATGATAGTAACCACTTTCATAAGCTTTATTTAGGCAAATTATAATATCTTTGATGGAATCCGTCGTTGGCACTCAGTGATACATTTTAATAGGGTAAAAATGTAATATAATGTATTATTCACGAAAGATGACTATTCAAGGTCATTTATGCGCCGTCTGATATAATATTACTTGCATATAACTTCACTGCATTTCGTACCCATAGGCGTGCAACGCGAAATATTTATGGATACATTTTATCTTATTTACTTTAAATTAACTAGAATGTATATGTTATAGTATATTAAGTAAGGTAAGAATAGTTTACGGTAATTCCTTAACGTTCGTGATGCTTATACTATTTTTTGCACGATCGACGCACAAAATTTAAAAGAAAAATAATTTTTTATTTGTCATTTTTGAAGTAAGCTTTGATTTTTGTATTTATTTATTTACAATCTAGCCTCCTGAACGGTAAGTAAAGCACATCACTTACCGAAGTGAGTCAAATCACTTACCGTTCAGTAATTTGTAAATAAGACCTACTGTCTTGGAAACACTATAGGTAATTATAAAAAATAACCCGATCGTGTAAAAATTAATTTTATTTACCTATGCTTGTTAAGTTTTATACACTACTTATATATTGTGTTTATATTATTTTATATTTTTTGTAAATTATTAAACTGACACCAGTTTGTAAATTTTTTTTTTCTTTTCATTCACCTGTCATAAGAACAATAAAGTACCCAGAATATTTAATCTCTTTTTGGGCATATTATTTGCTCTTTCTATCTTGTTGACTTACAGCAGGTAAATATGGCAACTCGAGCGACCTTGACTTGCTTGGGATCAGCTGATTTGTGTGCGCATGTCATTTTGACAAGAATATTGTCAATTTGACAAGACTAATGTTTTGACTTATTTTGATTTTGAATTGCTAAAATGTTAATATTTTACAATTTTAAGGCACAGTAAAACACATGTAATTAAAAATAATAACATTTTAGCAGTTAAAAATCAAAATATGTCAAAACATTGGTCTTGTCACCATGACATTGTCCTTGCCAAAATGACATGCACACACAAATCAGCTGATTCTAAGCACATCAAGTTCCCTCGAGTCACTTGCTTGAAATCAGCTGATTTTTGTGCGCATGTCATTTTGACAAGGACAATGGTACATTGGCAAAACCAAAGTTTTGATTTAATTTGATTTTAACTGCTAAAATGTTATTATCTTTAATTTCATATGTTTTACTGCTTAAAAATTGTAAAATAATAACATTAAAGCAGTTCAAAATCAAAATTCAAAACATTGGTATTGTCAACGTGACATTGTTCTTGTCAAAATGACATGCGCACATAAATCAGCTGATTCCAAGCATGTCAAGGTCGCTCGAGTCACGTGTCTGCTCGCGCCCTACACAAATTGAAATTTAATTTTGAAAATGAAAGATAATAAGAGAATTGTATATAGATACACACATATAATTTAAACAATCACAAAACAATAATTATGAATTCATTTCTAAATAAATTTAAAATTGCTAGTCACTTAGAACACTTCTATTTTAATATTTGTTTATATGTAAAATAAAACGGTATTGAAAATGGTACATTTCGTCATTAAATATAAAAGTAAACGTCTATCTGCTTCTTTGTACTGCACTATATAACAAAGAGCACAACGAATGTTCATCAGCTTACAGTGCCGTAACTAGGGCGTGGCAAAGGTGGCGCACGCCACGGGCGCAGAATTCTTAGGGGCGCAAAATTTTACTCATTTATATGGTTTTAGATCAAATATCTCTAAAATCTATTTTCTAAATTTAGCAAATAATTATCTACAGATAGGCCAGTCGGCAAGGTGTTTATTGTGGAAATAATTGGTGACAAGTTAGCGTGAATTTTATTCTCTTTATTGGTACTTCCAAAAAGACATACTAATTTTGAACGCTCTAACGACCCCGGAATTTGCCATCTTGGGTTAAAGATGCAAAAAATGAGTTTTGGCCATTTCCTTGAAAACAGTGGTCCAAATTTTACAAGAATACAAAACTAAAGCTCGTAATTTCAATTTCCTGTATATAAAAGGGTTCTAACATTTTTTGCCTAGGATGAACTCTCAAAGAGTTATGTTAAAAAATAGTTAACAGGAAAACCAATTTATAATAGAAATATAAATTACTCAAAAAATAAACAATATTAGGTATTTAATATTTAGTATATATATTGTCAGTATTATAGAGAATTGGGCATAGTATTGAACTCTCTGATTGGTTGAAATTGGAGACAAGAAACAAGTCTACCCAATGTAATTTCGGCTACTTAAAACTGGCGCTAATGCGAGCGCCATCTGCTGAATGACTGAAATGGAACAGAGTATAGACGATTTTGCTGATGAGCGGTTACTGACAACTTAAACATATGAAATTCCTCTAAAAAGGTTTAGATCATTTCATCTGAAATTTCGACACGTAGGTATTAAATACGTAAATCGTGTCAAAATTTTAGATGAAAATATGAGAACTAAACCGATTTACAGATGTTTTAAATTTTAGAAAATGTTCATGTAAGTTTAAGTTGTTAGTAACTCGCGAACCACTCATCAGAAATTTATTTTGTTTTTATTTCCTTCATATGTAGGGGCGCAAATAAAAATTTTGCCACAGGCGCTCAAAACCCGAGTTACGGCTCTGTCAGCTTATTTAATTTCAGTTCTATATTACGTCAAAAAAAAAAAAAAGAAACACACAGTTAATACACTTTAAAACCGAAGAAATCACGAAATAAATCACTACTGACTCTAACTATAAACTTTTATAAATTGAATTACCAAATAATTGAAGATGTTAAAGCGTATGTGACTTTACAATAAAAAAATATCTCAAAATGTTTTAAACTCAAAGGTGACAATCCATTTTCTTAAAATTTAAGCACTGTTGCGCCTCCACAGTTTACTTCCTGGAACTCTGATAGTGTTTTGGCAAATTCATTTAGCTGTCCGGTGCATGGTACAACCAACTCGAAATGTCACTTTCTTTCAAGTTTATTATAAGAATATCAACGGGTAATAGTAGATTTGAATGGCAAATATAGAAAATCTGAATTCACTTATTTTTTTGTCCAAATGTTTGAAATAACTGAACAATATGAACATATTAAATTTGATGTTCAGAGAAATATAAAGCTAGAGATACATCAAATTTTCTTAAGAAAAAATCCCTAGATAGAATAATATTTTAGTAGCTGCAATACCAATACCGGAAAACATTTGTGCTCCAGTGAAATATAAAATATGTTTTCAGTTTCCAGGAAAATGTAAAGTTGAATGATTTCACCGCCCTCGTCCGTTTCTCCAGGGATATCTAAGGTTGCGTTTTCCGCTCATATTTAGCTCTCCGTTAACTTCGCCAACAAGTTGAGTCACACCTGAATGCAAAATAAATTCAACGTTTTGAATTTATGAGCTGTGGTATTTAGATATACTGGGAAATGTAGCAAAAACTAAAACCAAAAACTAAATTAGATTTGTGAATGTACCTTAACTTCTCGTATCTCCGGCAGTTCGTTTTACCCTGGCAAATTGCCAGAGTACAGAGTTGCACCAGACTTCCGTGCATAATTTTCATATTTTATCAAAGGACTCAGTAATAATATTTGAAAAATGGTAATCTACGGTTCCATATGTACGAAGTCTTCCACAGATCATTAATTATTTTTTTTGTGGAAATTAAATGCTTTTGCTTCTTTAGCGATAGTTAAAACTAAGTTTGAAAATTAGTTAAATTTGCAAATTATACTCTACAACGACATTAAAGAGAATGGACTCTAACCCTACTGTTTCCGTATTAAATTCTTGTCAACTTTTCCAATTCTATATACGATATAAAATGATGTCGTTTCCTATTCCTGTAAAATGGGCTGGTATAGATTTGAAAACTTTTATTCAACCATCAACGACGCGCAATATTCTTATATTTTTTCAGGTTTATATATTTTGTTATATATAAATAATATTCATTTTAATTTTTAATAATACTTGGTTTTATGTTTCACAATTATTTTATTGGATTACTAGTTTCGCTATAACATTAGCATCATCAGATCTTCTTTATCGTTTAATTATAAATATATATATATATATATATATATATATATATATATATATATATATATATATATATATATATAATAAGGCCACCCATATACCATCACATTCTTCTACATAAGATTCTGAATAAAAATTATTTAAACGTTTTATCCATATCTCTCATAATAAGCGTGATACGAGGTATTTTCAAAATTAACAAAAAGCAAGTTTTAGGCGGTAACTCAAAAACAAAAGACAATTGAAAATTTCTATGGCGTCTATCAAATTTGCCCCAAAATATTGACTAATGAATGTGGAAACGATTTTGCTCTATGGGACAAATTCAACGCATTACCTTTGATAATATTAAATGTGTCCAATATTTTTTACATCCCTTTTGATACTAGGCTTTTCTTAAAGTACATAAATAAATACCATGGAAATTAAATCAGAGTATGATTTGAAGCAAAGTGTTTTTATCATCTTTTTAGTCACTTCAAAATATAAATATGCAGTTATTTAGTTTTTATATGGATATGCAAACAGAAGTATAAAATGAATAATCTATTTAAATATTGTTTCGATATACGATACTCCCACGGTGCAAGTTATGCAATTCCAATAATGTCATTAGAGCAAATATGACATCAATTTTATATGTTTGCATATGCATATCAAAGTTTGTTTTTAATTTCATCTCGATTGCTCCTACGTGCTTGGATGATCAAACCGCGTGTCCTTACTGCTTGATAAAGATAGTGTGTTCATCTATCGACCAATGTACAGTTTGTTCATGGATATAAGAAAATCTACCTGGGTCACTAATGACTGTGGCAAACCGCCCCACAGCATGCGGTCCAAGCACCGATTGAAGGGACCGGATTACAGGAAAAATGAACTTTACTGTTATTTTTCGTAATAATGCAATTAAAAATTTCTATAGTTAACGGTAATTCAATCAGTAACATAAAACAAGATTACTGTTTAACCAACCATAGGTTTTGTTTAGAATCATACAGCTACATAGATAATCCCTTTTCTAAATTATACCTTTATAAAGGGTAAGTGAAAAATATGAGTTCAGTTGAATCGAATCTGTTTTTGAAACAACTACTTGTTCTAAATTAATAGAAGTCAAAATGTGGAAACCATGGGATGAACAAGAGGACGTCGTCGCCGAAGCCCAGCATCGAAAACATTTATCGAGCGACGCGAAAGAAATTATTCTTAGATTGTTATTTTTAAATTGACTTTTAACTTTGTTAATAAAAAAAATCTGATGTGGCCAACACATAACCTCTCGCCAGATATTTTACCTGGTTGTACGCATAAAACGAAAAATATTTTTAAATACAAATACATATATTCATGTCTCACTACAAAATAATTATTTTAATATAAATTATGTACAATACATACATTTTCTTTATATTCAATATCCTGATTTTTTTTTTCTACTTTCCTTTTCTTTTTCTTTTATTCGTCATTCTTTCGCAAATTCCTTTTATATTCTTTTGTAGGTATATTCTTTTGCGTTGTTGACTTTTTATCTATTTTCATAATCTTCATAATGATGTACGAATATTTTTAACAGTGGCATACAAATATTTTTGACAGTGACATTTATGTGTGAATTACAAACATTTGAATTTCTTGCCTTGAAGTAGTTTGATCTAAGAATTTTTACATCAAATTATTTTATATGCATTAACGTTCTTTAATATAAGTATTTATATAAATTTTTGATAAATAATATTTCGATGATTTTTTTCTTGTAACTACTACTTCCGGTTGTCCAATTGTTACCAAAACTGACTCGACTCTTCCCATTATTGTTAGATTGAGGTATCCGTAGTTAAAAATGTCTTAAGTCTTATAGTATTTGAGATATAGTGAATCCAACATCTACACACACACACACACACACACACACACACACACACATCCCCCCCCCACACACACACACACACACACACACACACACACACACACACACATACGGACATCATCGTAAAAATGTTATAATCGGATTCTAGGGACCTTAAAACGTGCTTATTCATTAAAATCTGGATATGCGATTTTTAGCATGAATACAATACCTCTCTCAGCGAGAGGTAAAAATTGTGTATTATTATATGTAGTGTTTTATTCCATGAAAATCAACAAGTTACCTCGGGAAAATAAATTTTCAACTATTCTAAGTGGCCTATTCAGAGAAATACAGTCATAAAGGTTGCTATGCATATAAAGATTGTTGTCATAAAGACATTTGTAACAATCTTTATGAATGCTTCAATTCAGAACCTACGTCGGTATTATTAACAATCTTTACAAAATAATACTTGTGAATGAACCAGATTATTTGACAACAGCTAACTTCATTATACATATATGAACCTAATCTAACCTTAATCTTATCTGTCAACGCTTTAATTTTTTTTAATAATGAATTGCTAATTATATTTAGTACGCCAACGTTTTCCCAAAACAACTAAAGAACAATATGATATTTATGTCATATTTGGAAACGTCTACATTATTTAGAACAGCTTTGTTAATTCCTGCAAATGACCTCAACGTGCTTGAAAATTTATGTGAAAATTTATTTTTTTTATTTTGACTGAAAATGTAAGAGAAACATCATACATCACAAAGAGTTTTCAAGAATACCACAGAATGTCAAAAGTAACTTTCTTCCACCTGTCACATGTCAAATAACAACGTGATAACAACCATAAATACATAGTTTTAGCAATCGTTATGATAAAGACTGTCAAAACGCTTAACAATTGTTGACAGTAACCACTTTCAGTACTGAGAATACCAAATTCGATTTTAACAATCTTTATAGTACATAACAACCATAAAGACCATAACGACTACACAAATTTGGAGTTCTGAATAGGCCCCTAAATCCATCACTGGAAATTTTGACATTTTTTCAGCCGTAAATTTTCTTTTATCCACTTAGGGTTTACTCACTCTAGGGGTCTAATGGGAATAGTTTTCTTATATCTATGAACGAACTTATACTTATTTGATTCAAACTCCTTTTTAGATCTAACGATATCTAAATGACAATTTCTTTATTTTGCTTCTTTCTCGAGCTTAATTCAGTAGGGTACTTACTATAAAATCTTAGTTCTTATCCGGCTGTAATGTGGAAATTCGCTTTCCCAATATGGCCATCCAGATGTGTGCAAGTGTTGTTCCATTTACAGGTAAGTTATTGTATTCCCTATAATCCAAATATCCAAACATAAACAAGCAACAAAAGCGATCTGCACGAACAGCGAATATGGCAATAAAACTGAACATTTATGTACCCGCTGTGGTATAGAAACTCAATACAATCCATATTCGATAAACGGCAGTTTCCACTTTTTATTTCGGGACTCCCACGAGTAATCTTTGTAAAAAATTCTAGATGAACAAATTCTACCAACCTTCAAATACTCAAAGAATAGCCCAACTCATACGCGTTTTCAGCCAATTCCATTTGCATAAAAGGAAAAAGTACAGCAAAATAAAAAGGATTACGCATATATCCTTTTAGAGGATTTCCATTGCCTTCGTGTCAGGATGTTATACTCTGCAAAATTGGATTTTTCTACAAGCAAAAAATCCATATTTAATTCATTTATTTATCATCACACTTTTCTATTTATTTTTGATAGATTATTGACAAAAAATTGCAAAATTTTATTATACATCATGTTTATTGAAGTGTATTTTCTTTTTACCCTTGGTAAGAAAGGTATAGGGCGCGAGCAGACACGTGACTCGAGCGTCCTTGACGTGCTAGGAATCAGCTGATTTGTGTGCGCTTGTCATTTTGACAAAAACAATGTCACTTTGACAAGACCAGTGTTTTGACTTATTTTAATTTTGAACTGTTGAGAAGTTATTATTTTTAATTTCATGTGTTTTACTGTCTGAAAATTGTACATTAAAAACATTTTAGCAGTTCAAAATCAAAAAAACGTTTGTTTTGTCAAAGTGACACTGTTCTTGTCAAAACGACATGCGCATACAAATCAGCTGATTCCAAGTACGTCAAGGATGCCCAGGTCACGTGTCTGATCCCGCCCTATAGGGATCGTGCTGAAAATCGCATATCGAGATTTTGGTAAATGAGCACGTTTTAAGGTCCCTAGAATCCTCCACTCTAACTCAAATACTATCATTCAGAAAATTTTGAACCCTTATATTTCGAACTTGCTCTGTAATGGAAAGAGCCCATTAGATTTTGGTAAAAATCGGATAACCGGAAATGGCACTTTACTAGAAGCTCAAAATAGTTTTTCTTCGAAAAATACCTTTAAATGTTATTTTATCGAGATTGTTATTATAAATATTAAAGACTATTAAATTTTCTATAGATTTGCATTCATACTTTTTCTACATATTTTATGGATAAATTTATAAAATTATCTATAATTTAAACCCTAGATCCTACGCTTTAAACAAACAAAACGCAGTTATTCAAATATATGTAACTGACATATATATGTCACTATATTAATACAAATTAACGATTCACAAAAATGTTTAAGCTAATCCTTATTTTTGGATTAGTGAATTCTATTCTATCCCGGTATTTAAAATTTAATCTTCATTTTATTATAGCTCCGGTGGACAATTGTTTATGAGTTGTCAATCTTACGTTGATTCGGAGTGAGCTAACATTATTTAATCGTCTTATTATAAAATAAATAATAGCAGTAAAATAATATAAGGCCGAACAAACGGATATGTTACTAGTTTTAAAATATGGCAAAGGAAATTTTTGAAAACCCACAAACAATTGTTACTGTCATTAAAAATTAGTTGTTTGACATTTGGAAAGACTGCTAGATAAAATTTATTTTAAAATTACACGGCGCAATCACATTTTATTTTTTTCTGACTAAATCGTTAGAGATATCATAACTTAGGCAGAGACACGAAAGTTTACTATTGAATGAATATTTCTGAAAAAAATAAATATACATTATTGGCGTTGTCATTAAAAAGTTATGGTCTATTCATGGTCGCGGCACCCAAGTTTTATACATTAGTGGTTCACTAACAATAACAAATACAATCTGAAAAGATGAATTAGTTTCCTATGGAATGTCATACCAAATTTCATTCAAATCGAACAAAGCGTTTCGTTATTATAAACAAAACTATTTTTTTTTTAGAAAGACTTTAAAGCAAAATACTGGCTAAACGGTGCACTGTCGGATATAGGTAAGTTTAGTTAAATCGTCTTATTATGGGCCCAGCAATCTGCGGTTAAGCCATGTCCCCCTATTTCCAAGACATCCTGTATACAGGGTGTCTCACAACTCGCGCCCTAGACGAAACTGACACTTGCCGATGACAATAAGTTGCCAACGAATATAAGAAAATAATTTGCGGCTGCTTGCATAACGGAGTTACAAGACTTTTTAATCCACCAATCTTGGAAGGATATCTTGAGGTGTGATGATATTATAACAATATGAAACTGGTTGCTAGGTTTTAAAAATACTACTAGTGAGTTACAAAATTTGTTTGACTTACTGTAATTTTGACACTTTAGAGTTGACTTTTCACTGTCAACAAATTTAGGTTAGCAAGATTTCTATCCGGAAAACATTCCTAATAGACTCATGCTGCCTCTCTGGCGTTACGTTCACATTCTCCGAAAATTATAATCATATCTAAGTAATCAGCGGCTGAATACATGGTAAGAATTTACCTTTTTTTATTCACCTTGTCAAATTTAATTTGACACTGACATTTTTCGAAAACAACAGTCGCCCACACATTTTAAAGAAGATTTGATTTGTATAAAACCCTAGTAACGTAAAATTACGGCAAACACACGTTAAAGGTGTAGGTCTCTGATTGGTCAATTTTAAGACGTCTTTTCTCGAATATCTTTTAAGCTAGATTTTTTTCATCGAAATTACACATCCGAGTGCAGTCTCGTGTTTCCTCATTCGCTCTGGGGCGCGAGTTGTGAGACAGCCTGTATTTTAAACAACCAATCATATGCACAGGCATTTAAAGTGATCATTCAAATCAGTCCGTTATATAACACTCATTCTGTCCACGTTCCCGAATTCAATCTTCGAAGAAAATTCCTTCTTACACCAAAGATGATGGATTACTAAGGTGACTGAAAAATAAGTTAAACTTCACGACAAAAAAAAAAAACGGCCCAATAAAACTTGTATGACAAATATATCACCCCAGCAACAAATCATATTTTATTTACAATAATCAATCACCTCGCCGCAGCTGAGATGCGTAAGGCAGAGTTCGTTAGCGTAGGCTTCAGGATGCTTCAGGTTTCACGTTTCACGCGAGTGATACGTGAGGTAGGAAGGTCTGACAGTTTGGTTCGTTTCTGAAGACGGCCAGTTGAAATGTCCATAAAACGATTAATTATAAGAAACTTCTGATAAATTATTTAATAAACACTGACGAATTTAATTTCGTCCCTTTGTTCTGGTGACATTTCATTTTAATTTATCAGAGTATATTTCTGCTAATTTACAAAAAGTTTTGACGGTAAATTAGATTATACTTTAAAACCAAAATATTAACTTTATGCTCCTACTAAAACACTAAAAATAGTATATTATGGTATTAGGAGTAGAAAGCGGTATTTTTGTGTTGAACCCAGCTATTGCGGCCGAGGCGCTAGCCGAGGCTAGGCAAGCTTGGTAAAACACAAAAAGGGCGTTCTACTCCGAATGACATAAACTATTTTTTCTTCAAGTGTTTCAAAGAATTTTTTGACATTTTTTTGGAATTTTTTAATTGTAGTCTTTGCAATCAACCAAAGCTGGCTGTGTACACTACAAAACAAAAACGATACAACTGTCAAATAACAATTTTCAATATAATATGTGTTGCTGTGACAACAGCCGCCGCCAGCGGTAAACTAAAACACTAACATTTTTTTACTAGTACAACAATAACAACATTTTTGTACTAGTAAGACAATCAGCATCTTCTATAGTGTGTGTACAGGAGCATAATATGAATATTATAATACGCTTGAAGAAAAACAAAATTTTTGCCTCCTTATGAAGAGCTGTTTAGATTTTGGTTATAATTAGTCAACTGGAAGTACCCTCATTTGAAGATTTTAACAGTTTTTCTTGAAAAAACGATTTTAAATATCATTTTTTGATATTTAATATTATTATAAATTGACCCCTGTGGTGCACTCTCCACGCCAGCAATGAGTGCCCGTGAGGTGACGCCTGGTAATCGCCTGCACGGTACAAATATGTCATCATCATTACCGAATTTTATGTACAAAGCAGATTGGCATCCCCAGCAATGGATAATATGCTGTGATGATATATTTATTTATTTATTTATAAATATTAAAGAATATTTTATTCTTATTCGATTTGACTGCATTTTATACTTCATATTAAATTGATATAGAGTTAAAAAATTATAAAGAAATTAAATTTCATAAATTAGCCAGCTATGCTATACCTTTGTAAACAGCTACCATATTAAGAAAGTTCTGATTGAAAGGTGTCAGTGTCAAGTGCAACTGACATAGTATGTTTGTGTTACAATTTTATTGGAAATATAGGATCTTTTGTTAGAAATTTTCTGTATGGAATTTGTATAAAATACATACAACTGCCAGAAGGTAATATACGAAAAGAAATAGATATTTTGCAAGGAACTTTCTGTGTGAAATTTATCCACATCAGATTTTTTCACGTTTAATGTTATTATAAATATTAAAGAATATTTTATTCACTATACAATTTGACTGCATTTTATACTTCATATTAAATGGATATATAGAGTTAAAAAATTATAAAGAAAACAAATTTCATAAATTTGCCAGCTATGCCATAACTTTGGATACAGCTGCTGTATTTAGAAAATTCTGATTGAAAGGTGTCAGTGTCAAGTGCAATTGACATAATATGTTTGTGTTATAATTTTACTGGAAATATAGGATCTTTTCCTAGAAACTTTCTGTATATGGAATTTGTATAAAATACATACAAGTGCCAAAAGATATTGTACATGATATAGAATCTTTTTGTATGAAATTTGTACAAAATACATGGAACTGACGGAAAATAATGTGCTAGCCACATCAGATTTTTTCTATAAAAATACAGCGTTTTTAGCCGATAGAATCAATATTCTAATCAAAAAGTGATATTTGTAGTTTTTGCATTGTCTTATTTATATTATCCACAAGGTTACTATTATTGTTAGGTATCAAAATATGGTATAGTTATAATTTAATAAACTTTATTATAGCAATTGTAAAATATATTATATCAATTAAAATGGCACAGCCTTAATAATTGGAAACAAAGGTTAATTTTAAAAAAATATTGAAACTTCTAAACGAATAATAGTATATTACTAACCGAGGTGGAAAGTGTTTCATTGTCGAGGACGAAGATAGTTAACCAAGGCGCGAAGCGCCGAGTTTAACTATAGCCCGAGACAATGAAACTTTTCACCGAGGTTTGTATACTATTTTATTCACAATCTGAAATAAAAAATTAATATTTGATATTTAAATAATAATAACCTAACATAAATAAACGAATGGTCTGAGATTGTTCATTTGTCACTTTGATTTCTAACCTTAAATATTGACTTCATTCATTACTTTTATTATTTACAAGTTTATTCCATATTTTTATCATATAAATTGTAAAGATGCTTTGTTTATATGTAAATACCCATCATTGATACGCATTGATCTCTCAAAGCGGGGGGCAGCTATTTCCCGCCTCGAGGTTGAAAAGTATAGCGTGAGTATAGCTGAGGTTGGAAAGTGTCAACTTTCCAACCCCAGTTATCTTCACGTTATACTTTCCAACCTCTTGGAATATGAGATTAACAATAACTAACTTCCCAACTTTTTAAAAGTCAGAAATCGTCATATTCCTAACCGATTGTGAATAAACTGAATTAATGTACAACTCAATTTACATATTTTATTGAACTGCATGGGAAGAGTATCAATATTATTGAACAATATAATTTTTCTTTTTTAAAACGTTCTCGTTACAATGTTAAAACTATTTCGAAATATTAAATAAATATTGCCTGTTTTGGTTTTCTTTAAGTTTGCCTACGTTTTCCTTAATTTGAGTAATTTTCAAAAAGAACAAAAAAAAATGTTCGTTTATTCGTATTTTCAACCCGATGAAGTGAAATTTTTTATTGATTGTATAACGAGGACAAATTACAGGTTTCAAGGTTTACATTGAATTTAGAGAAAATTTAAAATAATTTAATTAAAACAAAAAAGTTCTGGATGCTTCAAAGCTTAAAGGTGATCCACGTGATTAAAACTTGAACAAATTTCATTAGTTAATGAAAATGTTTAATGTTACGGAAAATTTTAGGTAACATTAAAAAACATTTAATTTACCATCAGTGAAAGGGTTGCGTTTAAATTTGTAGTGGCTGTTTATATATTGAATTTCCTTTTATGTCTGACACGTTTGAACGAGGTTTGACAGTTTCAAGTATCCTTATATATTTGATATAACGCTGACATTTTTTGTGTTTATTTGAGAATCAAACATTATATCTGCGGGTTTATAGAGATAAAGTTGATGGATTTTCAAAACGATTCGGGTCACTAGCATGTGAACTAGATTTTGATGTCACAGGGAGATACTTTACATTTTTATATTGAATTGCAACGAGGTAGTTACATTCAATTCAAAATCATTTTATAATTACGACAAAATGTGATGAAGAACCATTAGTTTGTAAGTATGTTTATAATTATAGTTGTATTCATTATAAAATGACGCCCTATCTGCAATACTTTTCAATCTGGGGCCTGTTTCTCAAAAAATACGGGACTGGTATTACTAGTCGGTACACTAGTAATACTAGTGAAGTTTAGGTACTTGTATTTGTTGGGAACTAGTATTTACTAGTGTATTTCATAAAAGATACTAGTATTTTGGTTCTCAAAATATTTGTGATGTCTGTCAGACTAGTAATTTACTAGAGAAAAGCTACAAGTGTAAATTTTAAATATAAATTTTACTAGTCGTATTATTTTAGAGTTCCTGTGTTTTTTTCTTTTTCGTATGTAATTCAATGGTTCTTATAGTGTATGTTCTTGTTTATATATATGTATATATATATATATATATATATATATATATATATATATATATATATATATATATATATATATATATATATATATATATTTAATAATATAATAATGTAGTCAAGTGACTCTGAGTCTAGTGATGAAGAACTATACCTTGTTCCATTTAAGCCATTCAGTATTGCGGAGCATAGGGAATAGTTTTGAGATCTCTGATTGGTTGAAATTTGAGACAAGAGACAAGTTCAGATTTGCGATGTTGCCAGTGCCATCTACTGAATGGCTTAAATGGAACAGGGCATAGTGCGTCGTCAAAAACTAATTAAAGCAAGATGATTCCACCAAGTGAATACTAAATAAAGAAGGGTGTGTATATCTATATAGTGTCAGTCTCGTTCTCATTGGTGAAGTTTGTGACGTCAAATTAAATCATAAACCTAAAGTTTGGACCTTGCAATGTTTGGCTTTATGATCTAGATTTAGAGACACTAAATTCTGAAGTGTGGATGGAGTCTGGAGTATAAAGTATAAACCATAAATCTAAACCTAATTTTCATTTGTGAATGTACAGCTTTTCTTGAAAAAACGGTGTTAATTATCATTTTTTCACATTTAATATTATTATAAATCTTAAAGAATATTTTATTCTCTATACGATTTGACTGCATTTTATACTTATGTGTTTGTGTTATAATTTTATTGGAAATATAGAATATTTTGCTAAAAACTTTCTGTTTGAAATTTGTATAAAATACATATAACTGCCTTAAGATAATATACAAGAAATAGAATCTTTTGCAAGGAAATTTCTGTATGACATTTATACAAAATACATAGAACTGACGGAAGGTAATATGCTGGCCACATCAGATTTTTTTTAATATTCTAGGGATCAGAAAGTTTTAATAAAATTTACGAAGTAGGTAGGTTATGAAAGGTTCTGCTTGTTTTTAGGCATATCCCACTGTTAATATCAATTTCTTGGCAACATTATCATAACAACAACACATAATGCCCTTATTTTGTTTTATAATTACCCTGAAAACAGTGTTTTTTATGATTATTCATAATCAATTCAGCCAATGAAAATTAAGAATTTTACCCAAACTCTAACAAAATACATATTAAATTAAGTGTATTGGTTACACCAATGAATTATATGATATATTTGTTATACGCTGGCCCAATTTAAAATAATAAATGGCATCTCACAGTCGACAACGATTCTGGAATTAAATTTTCACCTCAATATAAATAAAACTCAATGTCTATTAATTTCTTTTCGCTCGCGGCTTACCCCTGCAGTGCTATTCACATGCGAGTAGTGTGCGTGAGCTATCAGTTGGTGGCCACTTTTACGAGTATGTCTACAATTTATTTTCGAACCAAGTGCGCTTCAAAAAATAAATTTCGACCTATGTGGGTGGTAGGCTAGGCAATATATCTCTATACTTTTTTATATATTCGTAGCGTACCTAACTTATATTTATTTACCGCTAAAATTTATAATTTTGTTAATAATGTTTCCACTGCTTCTAATAGCGTTTTTCATTTGTATATTTAGCTGTTATATTTAGTGCATTTTAAATGAAACATGTTAAAGTATTCCCTATTTAATATTGGGTTACATCGCATTTTAAATGAAACATATTACAAAAGTCCAGTGCAAGTTTCTTAGCTGTCACTGTCAAATACGAGTAGATTTCGTAGCAATGATATCACTACACAAGATTCGGGTTGTGAAGATATATACCTAGTTACACTAACATGGCTTAAATCTATCTAGGGCCGCTCCGTGCGGGTGAACAGATTGTGCCCCACACAAAGGTTATTTTTATATTGAAATAATAATTGTGAAGATGTTGATTACAACAAAGAATATTTTGATTATAGCTCAAGGATATTGATTACAATAATGAATCCAACAAAGAATTTATACTAAAATTCCGTAACGCAACCGGTTACACCAGATTTACGGTTTTGTGTTCCCTAAGTCCTGAAATTATTTACCGGTTTCAATTTGGAACGCGGTTCCTGAAAAAAGTTGGTAAAAAGTCGGACCACGGCAACCACGAAATAATCCTGGTTTCTCTGATATTTTTACCCCCACTACACCCCCACTACCGCTACTTTCAAACATCATTATAACAAATCAAATGATGTCCGTCAATGTCAAATTTCTAAACTGCATTTTTAGTGGTATTACTAATAATTATTATAGATGTAAGTATGAAAACATTATTTATATTTGATATATTGTTGATTGTGTTATTTTTATTGGCATTATTCAACATTATCGTTCTTTTAGTTAATTTTTATTTTTGTTAGGTTGTGTCAATCAATGTCATATGATTCAATGTCAATCTGTTCCGAAATAGAAGGAAATATTCAGGAACCATGGTGTACCCGGAATCAGGATACGGTTTTTTTTTTTTGGTTGACTTACGGAACGTAGTATTAGTAGAAAAATCTGATGTGGCCAGCACATTACCTTCCGTCAGTTCTATGTATTTTGTTCAAATTCCACTCAGAAAGTTTGTTGCAAAAAATTCCATACAGAGAATTTATTTTAACATGCAACATATGGTCAATCACTTGCATGGTTACGCACTACTGTCAAAAAATGACAGCAATGTAATATTTGTCCACTTTAAAATGCAACATACAAAATTTGTAGTTTTGTATTATCAATACTTATTTTCAAAAAATTGGCCTATCTACGATTAACAAAAAATCAAAACTTTAATGTAGCCCATCTTAAGAAACTTTGGCTTACAAAAATGTGTCATTTTAATGTAATAAATGTTCAAAAATACCCCGATTTACACTAAGGCAATATCCTAGGCGGTAGTAGAAAGAATTGACACCATTTGTGATGAGTTCTGGAGCAATTTCCTGTGCTGAAAAACAATTTATAATGTTGCATTTTAAAATGGACAAATATTACATCGCTGTAATTTTTTGACAGTAGTGCGTAACCATGGAAGTGATACACCCTATGTTGCATTTTAAAATAAATTCTCTGTATTTCCAGTATATTCCCTTCAGTCAGTTCTGTGTAATTTGTACAAATTCCATACAGAAAGTTTCTGTATTTCCAGTAATATTAAAACACAAACATACTATGTCAATTGCACTTGACACTGACATCTGTCAATCAGAATTTTCTTAATTAGTAAATGTATCCATGTTTATAGCACTGGGTTTTTTATATTCATTTTAGTAAGTAAGTAATAATGGCATTGAAATAAAAATACTGTATGCATGCCGACATAAAAATTATAAGGTTCATTTTATAAAGTGTTTCCATTTTAGCGTTAATGTTCTATTTCTTAGTAAAGATCATTTTGGCGAATACTGGCAAATACTGAGAAATAAATCATTTTAAGAAAAATAAAAGACATCCGATAAATTATGTCGTCTGTAATATATTCAGAATTTCAATAATAGATATTGCAAGTAAGAACCGAATTTAAATTTACAATAAATCAAATTCTCGTGGCTCAAAATCGTTACTTCTAAATTTACCGATTGTATACGGTTGACCTAGTTATGGTAAAAAAAATTGTACAGTATTCAACACTTGTGAATTGCAAATGCAAGGTGCATGTAACGCTTTAAGCAGAAAAATCGCAAAATAAATTAAAATCACTGCGAGCACAATAAAGAAATAGACAGGAAACATGTTTGCATGCGTGAAAATTGAGAAAACGAACCAGTGGTGAGTTTACAAATGACAGTCGCGAATAAAAGTCTTATACAATGTGAATCGTTTATACTATTTTTATATTTTGCGTCTTTTATTATACGAGCCCATAAACTCATATTAGTTGGACCGGTTAACAAATTAAAAAACCTACGCAAATGGTGAGAAATATCTACAAATTTCTTTCGACTAGTTTAAAATATAGATTTTAAACTTACAAAAACTGAATTTGTTATTCAAATATTCCGCCATTTAATATTGGGTTACATCGCTTTTGTTAGTACTTAATACCAGCTTTAATTCTATTAGGCATTGGATCCCTAAGTCCTGCACATTTTCCTGTGAGTATTGTCCCATATGTCTTGCAAGGTAGATTTTACTGTACGTACTGAATTTTTACAAAGTTGATTTTCATTGTGCCAATAGTAAAAAGTCTCGATAGAAGTTAAATCTGGACTAGAAGATGACCCTTAAAATACCGGTCAAACTATTAACTATTATCATCAGTCATTCGGCCTACAGTTTTTTAAAAGTTTTAAGTAAGTAGTTGAAAGAATTTTGTAGAATTTTCTAACAATTTGTATAAATTTTATAATTTGTAGAAAATGTAAACCGGCCCAACTAATAAAAGTTTGGGGGCGTATACTAATTTTTTTTAAAAAGACTGCTGTATTAAACCTAGTTGATTTAGGGAAATTTATGTGGGTAATATATTAGTAACATCGATTGACATTTATTCATTTAGGTATTTGAAAGTTTCTGTTAATTCTGATTTATGAACATATATGAATGTCATCTAATACCAAACTTCTAAAACAAAAAATCGGAATGAATGCTTTTTCAGTACGCAATTAAGTTTCGTAATAACTACATTATGAACGCAAAATATATAAGGATTTTATAAACATTCAAAGTTTATTATTGATTTCCCAAAATTACAAAATGTCATTAGTTGTTTTAGAATTTTCGACTGTTTTTTACCTCCCGCTACTCTTGGTAAGGGAGGTATAGGGATCGTGCTAAAAATCGCATATCGAGATTTTGGTAAATGACCACGTTTTAAGGTCCCTAGAATCCAATTTTAACATTCATTTTCACGATGATGTCTGTGTATATATATATATATATATATATATATATATATATATATATATATATATATATATATATATATATATATATATATGTGTGTGTGTGTGTGTGTGTGTGTGTGTGTGGGTATGTGTATATGTGGGTGTGTGTGTGTGTGTTATACCTTCAAATGTTATTTTGTCGAGATTTGTGTTATTATAAAAATTAAAGATTATTAAATTTTTAAATTTTCTACAGATTGCATAAATACTTTTATATTTATATATATTTTATGGATAATTTTATAAAAGTATCTATAATTTAAATCCCGGTTACACAGTTCAGATCTCAAATGTATGTAACTGACAGATAAATGTCACTGTCAAAGAACTAATCATTTCAAATTAATGATAGTAACGTATTAAAAAGAAAATAGTAAATAATAGAACCACAGTTATATACAATGAATGGATCTTAAAACAGTTTCCAGCATAACTAAATATGTAAGTATATATATATATATATATATATATATATATATATATATATATATATATATATATTTAAATTAATAAAAATTAAATAGCGGCAGGTATTGTGTTGGCCACATTAGTTTTTTATTTATGAAGCAGCTAGCTATGATATAACCATGGAAACCTCTACTATATTAAGAAAATGCTGATTGACTGATATCAGTGTTAATTGCAATTGACATGTTTGTATTATAATTTAGATGGAAATATAGAATCTCTATATGGAATTTGTACAAAATATATAGAACTGACAGAAGGTAATTTACTTGAAATATGGAATCTTGTGCAAGAAACTTTCTGTATGGAATTTGTACAAAATATGTGGAACTGACGGAAGGTAATGTGCTGGCCACATCAGATTTTTTTCTGTAGCTGGTCGTGGAATAAATGAAAATTTATGGTCTCATTGAAAAAACCATGAATAATTTAACTCGACACATAATAACTAGAATGATCTTTCTTGTTCCTATTCCCATTAGAAACTGAAAGTTCCCTTAGGGTAAGCACAAGAGCACATGAGAGTAATATTCATGGCAATAACGCAATGAATAGTGGCACTATTTATCATATAAACGTGCACCTTCTGAGCGAGTTCGCTGTACTAATTCACTCGAACGCGGTTCGTTGAAATGCATTACGAATTACAATAGTCCACTGTACATGCCTTTCAAGAGCCCATTAGGCACTTCACCAGAGTATATTTGAGTTAGAGTACCTCAGTTATTCTCTGTATCTCTCGTATAATGAATCTATTTTCGCAGTTTTGTTCCATCTGCAAAGGTATAGATTTTCGGATATAAGTTCAGTTGGTTTCAAGTGACTGCATTGTTCTCAATGTCAGACATGATAAATTTATTAGGCGGAAACGTTCTAATAATGTATAGCATAGCTATAGCAACTCGACATTTGCATGTTTGTTTTTTTGGGTCTAGAATTTGTAATGTAATTCAGTGAATGTTTTGTTTAAATACAAGGAATGTTTAAAAATTACGTACATTTGTCTTGTCTTTCACGGGGACGTAAAAAAGAAAAATAAGTGAGTATTCTACATCTGAATTAGATGTCTCTACAAAAGCCTCACGGCTGTCTTATCTTAATAATTTAAGTATTTGAGAAGAGATTTATTGTAAAACGAATCTGTATTTTATTTGTTCAACAAAATGACATCGTTAATTGTGTGACGGATTCAGAAGTGTTACTATATGCTGATGATATAAAAATATTTAATAGTTATTTATGTCTCACTACAGTATTATGAATTATTTATTGCTAAAATGCGGTTTAATAAACATATCTATAACAACCGGGGCATTATATGAGGGCATAATTGATCATTATGCCTTCATTATAACCAGATCATCGTTTATGGACTTTAAATTAGAAATAATATGAACGGTATAAAATCTTTTTAATTATAATATAATACAATGGGCCCGTCCAACTTTTTTAGAATTTTTTATATATTACGAAGAATTTAAAAATAGAAATTCCGTATTTTTTGTTGTCTTGAAATTACGTTTAATAACGCCTAAAATAATTATTAAAGTTTTGGCGCGAAAGTTCTGACGTTAGCGTCACTCCGTCATAAGTAGAGAGAACCGACATACGTTACTATTAATATGGCAATATACAATAAATGTTGCATGAATAAAAATACGTATCCATTGCAAACTGTAATCAAAAATCTTTAGAGCTAATGGTAATAAAGTAAGCCAGATTGTGATTATATCATTTCAAAATATATATTTGTTTGATTTACTTACATGAATAGGTATAGTAGTAGTGTTAAATGTTAATTTATGTAAAACTTCCATAGTACATATTATACATAAGTAAAAATCAGGTAATTAAAATTAATAATTTTTGCTCGTTTTCATAATCAAGTTAATTAGTTCGGTTTAATTAATGTGACTTTAAGACTTTCTTTAATGTAATATTGTAGTTTTCATACTTACCTAGTGCCATTATTATAATTAAAATAGTATTTAAACTATTTTCTATTTATAAATAAATACAACAAAGACAGTATTGATTACAATAATAAAAACATAGTTCATAATAAAAAGTAATCCAACATTTACATTCCTATTTACTAAATGATTACAACAATGACAAGTATTGAGGTTACAATAATTAAAACACAAATTATAATATAAATTTATTTAATAAGTAAATTTTCATTTGATCTTATAAAAAATTACTCGGGTATATTAAATATGTGTTTGTTAGAGTATGTGTAAAGCTAATCGCGAATTTATGAGCAAAATATGCATGGTCCACTGTATAGTGACATTTTCATAGGGTAACTGGACGACTGTAGTGACGCTGACGTCACAACATGGCGATCATTTTACGCTAAAAACTTTAATTACGTTATTATAGGTATAAAAATACAAAATATATAGCAAGTTTTACTTCGTTTTCATTTATGAATATTCAAAATTCATATACGACATGTAATTTTTAAAAACTTGGACGGGCCCATTACAATAATAATAAAGACTGATTACAACAATTAATATAATAAGAAAACAGCTTTGAAAGCACAACACA
Source organism: Harpalus rubripes (assembly GCA_963082715.1). NCBI lineage: Eukaryota > Metazoa > Arthropoda > Insecta > Coleoptera > Carabidae > Harpalus > Harpalus rubripes. Next base: position 55,952,287 of record OY720457.1, on the reverse strand, counting down.
GAAACCATTTTTATTTTAATTGTAATACTAAAGATGAATTAAAAAAGGGGCCTTAAAAAGCAATTTACTTTCACCACACATGTAAATAGTAAGTACGTCGAATTGCAGACTGCAATGTTTGGCATTGATTTCCGATGGATGCCGGATCACAAATTTTTTTGGGGACGATATTTATCCACGTTTGAATTCATTTTTGATATTATTAAACGTCACATGTGACACATCCAAAGCAATACAAACTCTCTAAAATGTAATAGTATGCAGAAATAAGTGCATTAGAAATAAAGAACTGAGATCTGTCATGTGAAAACGAACCGAAAAATATAATACTTACATGTTCTATAGACGAGAATGGAATAATTAGGGTAAAAATTATGCGTTTCTCTTCCTCAAAGTATGCAGAACAATTCAAAATAATTTCTTTCTACCGTTTTGAAACATAATTCACCGATTCCATCATCTCCAACGATATAGAACGTTGATGTGTTAAAAATAAATAAATGTTGATAATAAACAAAACAATTAAACATCCGTAGCAACGCTAAAGCTTAAGCATTATTGTAATCAAAATGATTATAAATGAAAACTTATTTCACATATTCTAGTGAGACATAAAATATTGTATGCACCACGAGCGTTACTAGATGATAGTGCCCATCGGACGACATCTATCCCTCAGGCCATAGGCTCTCGGGCTAGATCCTCGTCGCCCTCCTGGCATTATCATCATCGTAACGCCGTTGGTACATAAAATACTATTATGTATAGTATTAAGGGCACAATTAAAAGATTGTAGCACAGGGGAATGTTTAAAGCTAGACGCGATTTACAATCTAGTTTGTTAAAAATTCCAACTTATGCTTACACTGCTGTCGTTCGAGGCGTGGCGTGACAGCAAGAGGCTACCTGTGACGTTACGAATTAAGCATTCAGGCCTGTATTCTCGTGTGGCCTCACTCGTACAACCTGCATGCATTCCAATTTTTCCAATCATTGTTGGCTTGGAAAGTGCACCACTTGGGTGATTTATGTTGCACTTAAATTCGAAATCAAATATTGAGAGATATAAATTTTAGTCCTCAAATTGTTTAGTTTCTTAACAGTTCGTTTTAAGTGTAATACATTCGAAGTTTGATTATACCATTACAATAAATTTCATGAAACTGTAATAACAAAATTTAAGACATTACAAATTTTATCGGTTCTAACTTCATTGAATAGAGTCTTTATTAAAATTTTTACAGTGACATTATTCTGCTTTTAACATAGTATTAAAATAAAATTATAGTAATACTATTAACGACTACATGAGAGATCAACGCGGATTGTTTCGCATTGAAAGCAAAATCACAAAATTAGTGGAAGTGCAGTGGTAATGCAATTTTGGTTTTAAACACATGATACATCGATGGTTACGAGTATCATTTTGCAATCGTTTGCTGTGCTTGTTACTATTTTTATTGGTTTGGGATTGCAGTCTGATATACAGCAATTTTTAACTCAATGCTACCCGATATTTTATCGACCTATAAAACTTTGTGAACTGTGACAAATTGAAAATTTGCTGTTTGCGAATAGTTTTTTTACTATTCTCGCACAAAGATAAAAAATCAATAAATTCATATCCTTTGTTATAAACAGTTAACAGTGCCCAATTTAAGCCTAGGCAACTAAGTCATTTGCTTAAGGCCCTTAGACAATTAAGGCGCGTAACATACAGAGCCACTCCGTGGGTATAAGGTGTCTTTGAGCAAAGTTATAATTTGCAAATTACCACGCGCTTTAAAGTTTAAACTTTATCTACTTTTTATTCTTCAAAAATGCTAATTTTAATATATTGCTGAAATTTTCTCAGATTCATTCTTGTAATCAACGGATTATAATCAACATCGTTTGTTGTAATCAATAATTTTACAGTTATAGTTTATAACATAACAATGAAACAGTGAGAAAAAAATATTCGTTTAGCACAATATTGCTTTTACTTTTTAATTTTTATTAATAATTATGGAAAATTCAGTGTCTGTAGAAAATAAAAATAAAATTATTTTACTATAATTTCAGAATTGTATGTGAATCATAAAGCATTTGATTCTTCGCAAAATATTTGATTCATTGTCGAATTCATTCTTGTAATCAAAATTCTTAGCTATAATCAATATATTCTTTGTTGTAATCAACATTTTAAGTTATTATTTTAATATAATAATGCTACAAAAATAACGAACCGATTGGTAAGATAATTATTTTACTTACAACTAGAGCTTGCAGAATCTAATGCAAACAAATTTAAAAATATATCGTTCACTTCTATCACGTTAATTTGTAAGATGTATAGTAATTTTTTCTATACGATAACGGTATTTTATAAAAATTTACTATTATATACTTTGCTGTGTTGAAACGGCGCCCCTAAAACTCAAGTGCCTTTGTGTGGGGCACAACCTGCCTACCCGCACGGAGCAGCCCTGGTAACATACATATTTTAATTTTAAATCTACGAAATAATTGTTACATAGAAAATTGATTATAAAAACTAAAATTATTACTCTAATAAGGGTATACATATATGCCCATATTAGATATTGAAACTTTTTGGAATTACAATGTGTAGGAGCCCCAAATTAAAAAATTAAGGCGCAGGATTTTAAAAAGCACGCAAAATAATCTAATTAGAGCACCTCAGATTTTTTAATAATTTTGATTACAATGATTGGGTGCTTAATTAGGTACAATAAAAAATAATTCAGATAATCTGTGAACACAGGGTGTTTAAAAAATACTGTAAAAAATTTAAGGGTATATAGTACAGACCAAAATGAATAAAAAAGCTCAATCAACGTGGGTCCGATCTTCCATAGATTCCGAAATTTGAGCCAGTGAAAAATGAATTTTACGGGTTTTACGTCTGGTATTTCGAAAATTATAAGAGTTACGACTTTAATTAAATTGGATTTTTTATTTACCTTTCAGAGGCCATCTTAGATGTGCTTTTGTTTTTTTTAAAAAAAAACAATTAATTGTACTATGTTAAATGTTGTGGCAACCTTGGCCAATATTTAATTTTCAAATAATTTCGTAACTATTAGATATTGAGAAAAACGTTTCATATAAAATTTTATTGTTTTTTTAAAGTCTATTTACTGACATACAAAATTTTGTTCGATCACTATCTTTGTCAGTTTTTTTCGATTTTTCGCTTTTCTCGGAAACAGTCGAAGATCAGTCCTATGTTGATTAAGCTTTTTTACTTATTTTGGTCAGTACTATATGCCCTTATATTTTTTACAGTATTTTTGAAACACTCTGAATAATGTATGTATGTTCCTCTGATATTATCTCTTTTGTTTTAAAAGTATTGTTGCAACAAAGAAATACGAATGTTTACAATATTGAAAATGACTAATCAAAAATTGATTTTAATAATAATTGTTAGTGTTTAAATTTAATTTATTACTTTAAATAATTTGCGTAAAGAATATAAATGTTCCTCTGATTAGAATCTTTTAAGTATGAAATGAATTTTGATTACAACAAAGAAATTCTTAATTAGAATTTAGAATTAGTTTTTCGATGAGTCGGAGAAATATTTTTACCTAAGTCTATTAATATATATTCCGTAACTTAACCGCGGTGACCAAGGTTCTGGTTATGCGTTCCGTAATATAACCAAAACATAATTTCAGGATCGCGGTTCGGATTCGGAATGTGGTTCCTGAAAGTTTTGTTACTTTTTCGTGACCACGACGTCCACAATTTTTTTGTGGTTGTTGTGGTCATTTTCTTATTTCTTATAATATAATAAATAATATTGTATAAACATATAATTACTGTATACTGTATACTGATATATATATATATATATATATATATATATATATATATATATATATATATATATATATATATATATATATATATATATATATATATTATTTACGTTAGTATAAGGATAGACAAAAGTTATGTTGTCACTTATTTCTAATGACGCGGTGGTTCTCTGCTTTACCGACACAAATTAACCAAGATGTTCCGAATCACAACCACTTTCAGTGACCATATCCTGACCACTTGAACCATAACCACGGTCGTGGTTAAGTTACGGAATATACTATAAATTGGGCCTTTTATATTAACCATAAACAAAAGCATACATGAATATTGTTTAAAATTATTAGGCCGTAAAAAATATTTTATCCTAGTGGACATTAATACGTGTGAAACTTTTGTAATAATAATTATTTCATGACTTTTTATGTCAGTTTTAGGGGCTGTCCTTAAATTACGTAACGCAAAATTAGGAAATTTTTGATACCCCCTCACCCCTTTGTAACGCACTCGTAACGCAAACATGAACCCCCCCCCATATATTACGTAACGCAGTACTTGACCCCCCTCCATTTTTTTACTGGATATAAAAGTATATGGCCTCCTTAATATTCAGTTAATATTTGAAACAGAAACTATTTAAATTAAAGTACATAAAGATGAAAAATAACAGAACAGAACAGAAACTATTTAAATTAATGTACATAAAGATGAAAAATAATGTACTACTCTTGCCCTACGGCTTGTCACCCCAATTTCTTTACTGGATATAAAAGTATATGGCCTCCTTAATATTCAGTTAAAATTTGAAACAGAAACTAATTAAATTAATGTATATAAAGATGAAAAAATAACAGCACAGAAATTAAAAGCATATGCATTTCCATATGCTTTTAACAAACTATTGAAAAGTTTTTCCTTATCAACACTACTTGAATTCATGTTTTAATATGAATTGCATTGCACGAATGAAAGACCACTGGCCCGAATTTGAACTGTGCCCGACATATTATGTTGACTGTTATTGAAAACAAACGACTGCCTGCATATACGAATTAGCACCGCGAAATTTGAATGCTTCAAAACTATTAAAGCAAGTTTAGCAATATTTTTTTATATTTTATCGTTACGTAACGCACACATTAACCCTCCCCCACCCCCTCGTAACGCTGCGTAACGCTGCGTAACGCTGCGTAACGCTACTCTTGACCCCCCCCCCCTTGAAGCGTTACGTAATTTAAGGACAGCCCCTTACTTAATATTAATAAATATATCATTATTGCAAATGTCAACTTATATTCGGCATATTGCTGATAAAATTAATCTTTTGTCGAAATCTGAGAAATTAATGCGGATAGATTTTAGCTGTGCAATTATGTAAATGATGAATTATCCGGCATTAGCGCGCAATCACACTAGATTCCAGGCTGACGTGCCTAAAACAAGCAGCGAAACAGCAAAAGCTCACATGTTTCATTAATCGAATGCATCCCGCTTTTGCGCGATTCCAGCACACCTATAAGCCGGGTTATGCCATCAAAATTTATCTTGCACATAGTCAAGATTACACCGAAGATTTACGCTCTCATTTACGATGGATTACAATGTAATTAATTGATAACACTACGGGTATTCTGTTTGAGGTCTGCATGTGTTTTGTTGTTTTGTGTTCTTTCAAATTTGAACGCCGAAATTAATTTTACATTTTGTTGTCTTATTCGTGGCTAATATTTCATTATCACGCGGAATAAGGGATTAATATCAGGGCGTTAATACCTTGCAAACATTTACCGGAAAATGATAAATAGTTTAAATAAAAGTTTTAATTTATTGGTATTACTTGACTGTTACAATGATTGTAGGGATGATGAGAAATAATTAATTGATTAGTCATCTTTAGTTGTTTATGATGTATGCATATATTTTATTACCTCTTATATTTTTTGACGACATTTTCATCCTTACATTTTTGATTTTGTAATGTGATGATCATATTTTAAACTGTACTTTAACTATCCCTGATGATGATTCATTTGGAATCGAAACGTAGGAAATACAGCCGAACAGGCCACGAGCAGTCACGTGACTCGGGCGTCCTTGACATGCTTGGAATCAGCTGATTTGTGTGCGCATGTCATTTTGACAAGAACAGTGTCACTTTGACAAGACCAATATTTTGACTTATTTTGATTTTGAACTGCTAAAGGGCCCTATTCTGTAACTCGGTGGTTAATTTTTAACAACTGGTTAAAAATTTTATCCAATTGATTTGACAAAAAATCACTTATTTTGTTAAACGTCTATATATGGGTACAAAATTTAACTAGTGGTTAAATATTAACCACTGAGATACAGAATAGGCCCCAATATGTTATTAATGTACAATTTTCCGGCAGTAAAATACATGAAATTAAAAATAGTAACTTCTCAACATTGGTCTTGTCAAAGTGACATTGTTCTTGTCAAAATGACAAGCGCATACAAATCAGCTGATTTCTAACACGTCAAGGACGCTCAAGTCACGTGTTTGCTCGCGCCCTATAGACCTTTTCAATTTAACGGCTATCTCTTTCTAACGCTGTAAATAGGCGCCAATAACTGCCAGTTGGACTGTCAAATGAAACGTCAGAAATATTGTAGTCACTAGAATACCTGTATTTTAGTTGAAAATTTACATCGTTAGACATTTTAGCTCCATAAAAGCTTTTATAATTTCTAAAGTTGTCAAAGATTTTTCTCACATTTTACGTCTATTTTTTTTTTAGAAATAAACGTCATAGATGTCAATTGTTCTTACTATCCCCATTGAAAAGGTCTATTTTAGAAATATCATAAACTTGGTATGTGTCTTTGAATAGTTCTAATTTTCTCGTTAGATGTCTCAAGATTAATTTGAGTTTCCAATACCGAAAACAGTTAAAAAATATTAAATAATATTTGATTGTATATTGATAACATGACAAAAATTTATAACAAAATATTACATAACATATTTTCTTTTTCAGATTGTTGAACGCAGCACAACTTTTGATTCTGATTTTCTCACCGCTTTACTCGTCAGTTCAATTAATTACAATATCTAAATATTTTAAGTATTACTTTCATATGTAGGTCCGTTCGGTTTATAAGGCGCCTTTGTCCAATGTTATATTTTAGATTCATTCTTGTAATCAACAGCTAGTTTGCAACATAACAATGAGTCTTCGGTTTTTTAGAAATTACGTGTCGCATATGAATTTTGAATATAAATAAATGAAATATTTTGGTTTTTTTATACCTATAATAATTTAATTTAAAGAGATAGAAGATATGCGCAATGGAGATCTGCGCATAGTAAGAACAACAGATCTATGGCGTTTGTTTCTAAAAAAATGCAAATTTTCACCGAGAATACAGGTATTTTAATGACTGCAATATTTTTGACACTTCGTTTGACAGCCCAAATGGCAATTGTTCGCGCCATTTTCGTACTACTTGCGGCGATAGAAAGAGATAGCTGTTAAAATGAAAAGGTCCATTAAAGTTTTTAACGTAAAATGATCGCCATGTTCTGACGTCAGCGTCATTACATTCGTCCAGTTTCCCTGACAACTTGTCATTATAGGGTGGACTTAGCATATTTTGCTCATAAATTCGTGAGTGGCTAGTGGCTAATATATCCGAGTAATTTTTTATTAAGATCAAAAGAAAATTTATACTATAATTTATGTTTTAATTATTGTAATTTCAATATTTGTCATTGTTGTAATCATTTAGTAAATAGGAATGTAAATGTTGAATTACTTTTTATTATGAACTATGGTTTGATTATTGTAATCAATACTGTCATTGTTGTATTTAATTATAAATAGAAAATAGTTCAAATACTATTTTAATTATAATAATGGAACTTGAAGAGTATTATAACCTTTAATATTAAATTACGGAAATCTTAAAGTCACATTAATTAAAGCGAATAATTAACCTGATTATGTAAACGAGCAAAAATTATTAATTTTACTTATCCGATTTTTATTTGTGTATAACATGTAGGTACTATCGAAGTTTTACATAAATTGATATTTAATACTACTTTTATACCTATTCATGTAAGTAAATCAAACAAATATTTATTTTTAAATGATATCTGGCTTACTTTATTACGTACCTACCATTAGCTCTTAAAATTTGATCACTTTGTAATGAATAGGTATTTTTACTCTTGCAACATTTATTGTATATTACCATATTAATGGTAACGGATGTCGGTTCTTTCTACTTATGACAGAGTGACGCTAACGTCACAACTTTCGCGCCAAAACTTTAATAACTATTTTAGGCGTTATTAAGCATAATTTCAAGGAAACAAAAAGTACGGGCTTTCTATTGTTAAATTCTTCGTAACATATAAAAAATTCTAAAAAAGTTGGACGAATATAATGATTATTCCGAAAATGAAATTCTACTGATTAGTAAATTCAAAGAACTTAAAATAAATATGTGCCTTGAGTAAAAACTAACTTAATTATTGTCATTACAAAAGATATTAAAACTGCTCATCTGCGTGCATAGCGTTGTTTGTTTGAAGTCATTAGACGATGCGGTAATTTTAGCGTACACACGAATGAAAATGTAACGTCAGAAGATTTATCTTTAGCCGGCAGCCACCTCGTTCTCGATTACCCAACAGACGGGGAAAATTATTTCCACAATGCCAGATAAATTCATTCACTCAGCGTCTTCTCGATTTTTGTGCTCAATTGTGAATATTCTTGAAATTATTCAAGCGTCAATTTTATTAAATTATCGTTCGCTTATTCCTGTTTAGGTACAATGTATATGTAGTTAAAATGTATCATGTGAATTATAATTAAATAATTCGTTCAATAAAACATTAGTAATGGAGTACATTTACTGCATACTATTAATTTGGGATTATGTTAAACTGATAAAGCTTTTAACAATAACAAATGTGCAACGCATTTATTTTGTTTTAATATTTACCTAAATAAATAACCTAATTATTTAAATGTTTATATATCATTTTATTAGCTACCAATTTTATAAAATTGATTTAGTAGTCCATATTGTTAATTAATGTGCACAAAATAATATAGGTAATTATGAAAACAAAATTAATGGAATTTACTGGATTGGGTTTAATAGAGCTTCTCAAAATTTTAACACAAATTAATATGACATTTATTTAAAAATACTAACCATAACAGCTTGATAGTGTGACATATTATTTGCTTTTAAAACGTGGCTTGTGTAGAACTCGCCCAATATTTAATCATAACACTCAAGCCTCATCTGCAAAATGGTAGAAATGACATTCGGGGGCCGCGCTACTGCTAGAAACCGCGAGACCCAGAGCAATTATTATGACATGCGAGGACCTTTCGAAACTGTACATTTATAATTTCCACTACAATTTAATTGTACTTTTTTCGTCGCAAATTGCTATGACTAAAATATTGATGAAATTTGTTTTGTTGGATTCATTCTTGTTATCAATAAAATATTCTTTGTTGTAATCAAGCATTTTACAGTTATAGTTTTCAATAGAACTATGCCAGAGAAATAGGCGTTTGGAAAGATATTTCTTTTACTTTTTTCTACTAAATTTTAATAGTACATCAGGGGAATATATCTGTGGAAAAGAAAAAAACCATAAAATCAATCAGCTTTCAAAAATCCACAGTAGTTTTTAAATGAATACAATATATATGATAGTAAATCATAATCATTATTCACAAAATACAACATAATAATCCTTTTGTAGGATTAATTTGTGCAATGAGTATTCTTGCGCAATAATCAAAATATCATTTGTTGTAATCAATAAAAAATAATAGTATTCAGGGGCTCAATAGAACAATGTGCATATACAATTATTTATAACTAAAAAATATTTTATATTACTCGTCTTAAATTAAGTACTGTTTTTCTGTTTTGGAAATTTTTTGGTACGTATTTTTACGTACATTTTATATTGTTAAAACTATTAATTTTTTTTCGCAATTCTGTGAGTGAATAATTAAAGAATTGAAATACTTATTTGTAAATGACTGCTAAGTTCATATGAGCGCGAAATGCGTAAAATTGTCAAATAAATGATAATCAAAATAATTGTAGTTATAGACTACGAAAATTAAAACAATCGACATCTTGATCATTAAAAATAAACGATTGTCATTAATTTAACGATCGTTGGGCTCTATTCTGTAACTTGGTGGTTAATACTTAACCACTGGTTAAAATTTTTATCCAATAGATATTGATTTCACAACTAAAAATTCCTCTTTTTGTTATATGTCAACATACTTGATTGGTTAAAAAATTTAACCAATGGTTAAAAATTAACCACTGAGTTACAGAATAAGCCACGATAACAGATACAAAGTTACAGAATAGCACCGAATATTGTACGTTTATGTCAACAGCTTTTACTGATTTTTTTTTTTGTCAAAAGTTGATATTAGCCTTTTCGTCTTACGCGGTGTCAGTGCGTACTCAGTACATTGTGTGACGTAAATGCATGGACTCAGTTTTGGCCCTCACTATTCTAATGCAAGTTTAAGTTGAAAACGAGACCATAAATGAGTGCAAGTCTGAGAGCCTGTTAGTTTTGGCGCGTTTTTCAAAATTATCTATGAATTTCAAGTACTCCCTTTGTACTGAAAAGTATCTTTGAACTGAAAACGAAAATAATTTTATTTCAAATACTCACATGAGTTTACATTCTCACTTTTTTTTGTATATTTGTGTACAACATAAAGTTTTATTATTTGATTTAATAACTCTTCATCACTATCTGACATTGAAGAACTTTATAATAATTCCTGGCAATTGTCAATATGATTTTATTTTTAGAAGCCATATTATTTGCACTGATATTTGTGCACTTGCTTCTGTAGTCGATGCACAAAAATGCGCACTCACTGCGAACTGAGTGCAATTTCACGACAAGCCGAAAACGCTACCACGAAGAAAGTGTAAACATATAAGTATGATGAAAACAAAACGAGAACTCAGTGCACATTAATGCGCATTGAAATCAGAAGCTGAAAAGGCTATATGTTAGATACATCTATTGTTCTGGCAATTTCGTTTTCTATTAAAATAATAGTTGTCTGATAATGATAATCGTTGTTGCCCTATAGTATCCCTTAACATTTTTTTTACTAATATTTATTTTGAAAAAGGTTTTTCTGCTGAAAGATGTAAGGTCATTTAATATATTTGGAACATGTGACTATTAAAATAAACATATTTTTTGACGTGCGTGCCGGGCCCCTTGAGGCACCGGGCCCGTGTTCCGCCACTGGCTCTTAGTCATGAGTACAGAAAAATAAATACACGAAATATATTAGGACAGAAATATACATTATTTGTTTAAAATGTGAAAATATAGAGCTTGTATATTTGAAATGGTGTAAAGAAAAGAGAATAGATTAGTTGTGAAATCACGAAAAGATCCCCTCTTCTAAATGAATGAAAAGATTCCAGTGCAATGTTTCAAGTTTAAAATTAAAATAAGGTCTTTGAAATCTTTTGTTCGCAAATACATTGAATTTAAATTTCGTAATCAAGGTAAATTACATTTAAGTATTCACGTTTCAGTTTCCCGAACAGTATTTAAATTTAATTGCTTACAGCAGAGAGTCTTTCTAGCAAAATATTCCGAGACACTCGATGAAACTTAGGCTGATTAATTTAGGGACAGCTCATTTTGGGGTTCGATTTCAGAATAATTGTTTCAACTTGAGCAGTGCTACAGAACTTCTAAACAATGTAGCATAAACAAAAGTTTAATTTAAATGAAATTGCGAACCCACTTTGCCACATTAATAAATTTTCTAATTAGTTATAAACACACAATATAAATCATTCACCTTTTGTTAATATTTCATTCTGCTCAAGAGGTGCATAATATATAGCTATGACTACACAACTCATCGGAAAATAGACCAATAAGATTGCTCAATTTTTCTTAGTTACGCTGTGTAACATCGGTTATTTGCGTTATAAGTTGTGTTTCGCGAAACACAACTAGTGGTATTGTAGCAAAAATGAATAAGCAGAAGACGCACCTCATCCACCTGAAAAAAACCTTATAAAATGAAATATAACTTATAGAAATGGACCTTTCCAATTTAAAGAGATATGCGCAATGGGGATCTGCGCATAGTAAGAACAACTGAGATCTATGACGTTTGATTCTAAAACATTTATCGAAATAAGTTACAAAAGCTTTTATTGAAGGTAAAATGTCTAACGATGCAAATTTTCACTGAGAATACAGGTATTTTAAGGACTGCAATATTTTTGACGTTTCGCTTGACAGCTCAACTGGCAGTTGTTCGCGCCATTTTCTTACTATTTGCAGCGATAGAAAGAGATAGCCCTTAAATTGGAAAGGTCCATTATTGGGTGTTATTTATTTTTTAGAAAAGAGGGAATAAAAAGTACTAGTATTAAGAAACGTGTATATTAATGAAATTTACCTTCATATCAAAGTCAATCCTTATTCCTTTTAGGAAATATAAAATTATTTGAAATAATTGTAGTTAATTTTCGTATCATAACGGTAGCACTACTGACAATGTCCATGTTTACATTGAATTTAAAATCGATCAAATATCGATCCTGTCCCTGTCACTTGATTGACAGGTGATTGTCAACTCATCTCATCCAGGCACAAGTGACTTGAATTAATATAAATGATTGCAAATATCAAAGTAGTTATGTATTATTGTTTTGTTAAAAATATGTTGAACTATTGAACTGTCAATAAAATAAATAAATAAAATAAATCGTTCTAGTTTCTTCTTAGTATTTTGTGAGTTGTGTCTTACGCTATAGCATTACTGCAGTGCCTAATTACCGGATAAGCTGACTAGGCTGCAACACGCATTACATTTTCTAAAATAAATTAGTACCCCATGTATACGTAGTAATAAGTGACGTCATTATCTAGTAATATTTATTGATGACGTGAGTCTTCTGCTTGTTCATTTTTACTATACCAGGTCATCCAGCCAGTCAACGGGTTTACGTCATAAATATAATATCACTAGAAACAATGACGTCATGTGTTAATAAGTTTACATAAGCATGTAAAACGGATTAAAATATGATCTGTGGGTTGCCTCCATACATATAAATCAATGTTACAGGGAGAAAGAAGTTATTATATATCGATTAAGATCACTTAAGCATCATGTCATTGATTTTTGAACCGCAAAATAACAAGTAATTGTTTATTTATCTCTGCCTTACTTATGGTTTCCTGCATTTTTTCTTCGATAGATATGTCTAATGGCTTCATCTGTGTCTTATTAACACATTTAGTAGCACATAAATGTCATTTGAATTTGAATTGCAATAGCTATTTGTGTATTAAAAGCGCAAAATGGGACATTGTCGATTGAGAGGTTGTTGCCGCGCGACGCAGGAGCGAGGCATTCTCTTGAAATCGACAATGTCCATTTGCGCTCGAAACACACACGATTTTTTCTACAGTCGCCACAATGGGGTCCTCCACCATAACAAAAATTTATTTTTTATTTATTTTTACTTATCAGTATTTTCCATTCTTCTTGAGCTTTTGCTTCAATCTAATCTAAGCATTTTATACTTTAGTTTTTGTAAATGAATGCCCTATTTTATTTTCACAGCAATGCGGCATTTTGTTTGGTTATGTAACATACCGACATAGCAGTTATATGTCAGATTGACTTGTTAAGTGGGTAATGTGTAACTACAGTGTCATTAATTCCTGACTAAACGTTTCTATTAATAATGTAGCCAAGTAACATTTCTCAACATTGTATAGTTAGAAATTTGAGGAGCGAATATTTTTTCTACTTTGTCGCTCTAGAGCGGCAAAGTGACATTTTGCGTTGACAAAAGAGAGCGCAAATGGCTACTTTGTATATAGACTGTAGAAAGACAAATTTGTTTATTTTACTCTTTTAAGAATATTGTTTAGTCATTTCCTTTATTGTAATCAAAATTTCATTATTGCAATTAAGCATTGTTATTGTTGTAATCAATTTTTTTTAATAATAAACTAAAGGGATTTAATCAAAGAGATTAGTCTGTGTACTGTAACAATTATTACAATCAATTGTTGTGTGCAAGCATTGTTTTTGTTACGACTGATTTACATTAAATATATTCAGAACTAATTAAATTATGAACTAGAATTTTTAGATCGCATTCTAGAAATTAATATTAATATTTGAAAAGTAAGTTAAAAACTACATCATGAACAATAATTTCTAGATAAAATTTAGGGGATTGATTTTTAGGCTGTCTGCTATAAAAGGTAGTTAGGTAATTAAATCTTGAATTAGTGTATTAGTATTACAGCTTCTACGACTCTCCAAGCATTTAGATTTTATTTAAAATTAATTTAAAACATATTGTGGAACAAACATTTTGAGTTTTAAATAGTAGGATTTTTAATTTTTAATTTTATTGACGCACGATATAAACATTTTTATTTATGCGGCGGATAACTAGGTTATTAATAATTTAGTTTAGTTCTGTTACTGTTATTTTATTGGGTAATGAATTATATCCACTGTAACACCAGTTAGTCAAATATTATTATCGCCCAAATTAGTATCCTTTATAATTACTATTGAAATCCGCTAATTTAGATTTACTAAATTCGATTTTATTACTGAATTAACGTTGCATTACATTTTGTATATGTTAAGGGGACAATAGAGTTAGGTATTAGTAACATAATTTCAATACAATATCATCATTTCATTTCTATATGTATATCTACATACATACATAAAATCACGCATTTCCCACTTAGTGGGTTAGCACAAACCCGAAAGAATAATAATAACATCAACTACAAAAATAATCACTCTCTCTTTCAACAACATTCTTATTAACCTGACATCATACAACAAATATTCTTCACTCTTAATATATTAAAGTAACCGATTTTCGGTAGCGAAATACCGCAACCGGATCACAATAATAGTTACAAACAATCATCCTTCGCCACACATTCCTGTCTAAGCACACTTCTTTCGCCTCGGCCACATTCATAATCGCATTCATACACGCTCTTCTTCTCTTCCCACTCGGAAACTTGCTCTCTTTAAGCACCTTATCAATCACATCCATCAACATATACACTGGACGGCCACGCAATCGGACACCCTCAATTTTACCAAGATATACATATACGCTTTACAAGCCGTTCACTCTTCATTCTCTCCACATGACCAAACCATCTCAACTGGCTCATTCCTACTCTCTTAACATTCTTCCTAACCATACATTCTTCATACACTAAATTATTCCTCACGCGATCCCGTCTTACATATCCACATACATACACCATCTACATAATATAAAATTAAATATTTTACCGGTTTCAGGATATTATTCCATTGTTTACCTACAAGTACAAAAGTAGGCTGGTAACTCAGTAATAACTGTATCTGTATGGTAATATTTGCTGTATTCTTTTTGACCCAATTGTAACTCAGCTCAGTACATAACTGAGTTGAGCTGAAGTGAGTTCTGATGTGTGCAGAAAGAACAAGTTTTATTTAATTTTATCATATCCTTCTTTACCGATAGCATTTGCTGTACCAGCTGTCAAATTTATTGACATTTTTCTGATGCATGATACTGTTTATAAACGAAAAATGGATAATGTTGAAAATATATTATTGTAAGTATCTATATATGTGAATATAAAATTTGTTGTATTATATAACTTTAAAATGTAAACTGAGTTTTGTAAACTGGTAGTGTAGCATCGGAAAGGGAGGAAGTGAGTTTACTCAGAATAATTCAGATCAGTTGTGTCAAAAAGAACAATGATTTTCTGAGTGATCTGAGATGAGCTGAGATTTTGTCCAAAAAGAATACAGCTATTATTACCAAACAACGGTCTACAAAATGAAAATAAAATAAAATGAAAATATAATGCTCTTCATTAATGCATACACAAAACGGTAGCCTATCGTTTTAAATACGGTCTACTTTATCCTAAAGTAATAAGCATGTGAAAAAAAGCACATAATTTGAATATTTGTCATATTGACATATGTCAAAATAATTGTTCTGTTAACCAAAGCAATCTGAAAGTAGAATTAATGAGAGAATTTCAAAAAATGGTATTTATCAATAATGTTTTAATTTTCTGAAACCGATAAACTATTGAACAAACCATGGATGTTATTAATCATAACAAGCCTTAGATGTCTACGAGCTCGGATTTCAAAGCTACACCTTCGGCAGTTATGATATACATTACATTCCTAGGTATGTTAATAGCTATTACACTATGATGTATTTGCATTTTTTATTTTTTTAAATCTGTAATATTAAACTTAAAGATCATTTTCAAATATGAACGTACGATTATTTCCGGTGAAATACCAACTGAACAGAATGAAATATTTTTAGAATTTTTGCACTTCACACAAAGGAAATAATTTCCTTTGTTGGAAGATTTGAGGATTAAGTAAACAAAAGAAGTGGAATTTAATATAATTTAGAAAATTCGAGAATGAAATCACAGCATACTAATGCCAATTATCTCCAGTCGGTCGCTTATATAAACTTCCAATACAATTTTCCTGCAGATCGAAAAGATTTGAAAACGCCTGAAAAATAAAACCTAGAAGAATTTCAATTAAATTATACTCTTATACTTCAGAGCACATTTTCAAAACTCTTTTATTATCTTTAACTAAAATATCATTGTATTCACAAATTAATAATTCGTATAGAGAATTTTTCAATAAAATCAGAAACTTTGTGAAAGGTGTTATTATACCTTTTGATGAATTAATCATTGCAAGGTTTGATTCAGTCACTGAGTTCTAAATTTCAACCATTTTTTTTGTGATTAAGTGCCAATATAGCTTATATTATTATATAGGATTCTATATGATAATTATAATAAGATAAATGATTTGAGTAATAGAGGAGATAAGACCGCTCCATGAGTACAAGGCGCCTTTGTGCAAAGTTATACTTTAGCCCCCCCCCCTGATGTAAAATTTGCATATTATCGCAGGCTTTAAAATATAAACTACGTATACATTTATCCTTCAAAAATGTTAGATTTAATATATTGATGAAAATGTTTTAGATTCATTCTTGTAATCAATAGGTTATAATCAAATTCCTTTGTTGTAATCAACAATTTTACAGTTAGTTTGCAATATAACAATGAGAGAAAATTATCCGATGGACAGGATATTTCTTATGTCAAGTTTCTGGACATTTTATAGTATCATCTCCAAATTTGGCTCCAATCGCTTAACATTTGTCATTTTTATATCAGTTCAAAAAAAACGAAAATAAGTGATTTGAAACTTGAACATAGAAGCATCATAAAATTTCTATCGAAAGAAGGCAGTAGCCCTAATAATAACCATGAGAGAATCGCGGCAGTGTATGGAGAAAACAGCCCGACCTATTTCCAAGTCAAATATTGGTGCAAGCAGTTCAAATGGGGCAGAGAATCCAATCATGATGACCCAAAGTGTGGAAGACCTCTGAAAGCACGAACTGAAGAACAAAGTTGAAGATTTGGTGTTGACTGATCGCCGAGTAGTTATTGCTAGAGAAATAGGAATATCAGAAACGACTGGTTTTAAAATTCTACACGAAGATTTGGGAATGAGCAAAGTGTCGGCAGAGTGCTCAGTCCCGAACAAAAACTGTGTAGACAACAAATTTTGGGGGAGAATTTAACTGCTTTATCCCAAGATGAAGACTTTTTCTACAGAATTATAACCTGGGATGAAACCTGGGTTCACCATTTTGAACCTCCCACGAAAGAAGAGTCCATGCAATGGATTCATAAGGGCTCTCCACCACCCAAGAAAGCGAAGATAAAATGTTATGCGGGGAAAGTAATGGCAACAGTTTTCTGGGACGCGGACGGTATTTTTTAAATTGAGTATATGACAAAAGGGATTACAGTAACGGGGAATGTCTACAAAAACACAATTAAGAACTTGAAAGCGGCTATACGCGAAAAAAGACCCCACAATAGGCTACTTGCGTGGTACTGAAAGTCTGATATCTATCACTAAATAGGTACCTAAAGTACAGTTGAAAACGTTTGTAAAAATAAAAAATTTATTTTAAAAAAATAAAGTTTTTTAATAAATTAAGAAAGAAGATTTTCTTTGATGTCATTATTTTGAATTGGAGAAAGGGATGCATATTTAAGAAAATGATCTGTAGATGGCGAGCCAGAGTAGAATTTTAATTTGATTTTGACATTAGTTCATTTTTCTGTCACTATCTCTTTTCTTTATTATGTACAATTTGCGTGGATTCTGTTACTTTTATTACGTATTTCGATTTGTTAAGCAGGATTTTAAAGGATTTGAACTTAGCTTATACTCGTACAAGATTAAAATGACAAACGAAAATATTAACCTCCAAACTACTGAGAAATATTCGTTTTCCGGGAATGGACTGTGTCATATTTTGAGTCAGAGCTCAACGTTTCGCCCGCACTCGTATGGGGCATCTTCAGGAGCAAGCGGGATAGTACTGTCTTAAAACATGACTCAGACTGTGGAAGCCTACACAATTATTTCTCCAAACTATTATTCAAACGTAAAACAGATGATGTGTCATGTATAAATTACCTGCACATGCCGTTGCTATTGGACGTACCGATGTTATTGCTTTACGGTCATTCATTGGTTCGCCGTAATTCTACGTCATACATGGCGGTAATTTAAATATTAGACCTTCATTAATTTTTTTCTGGCCAATTAATGAAAATTTTGCCAAAAGAAAAAATATGGGTAGCAAGTTTTTATCGTCTCTTCAAAAATATTAAATAAAAAAAATGACACGCAAGTAGCTCATGCTCAGAAAACTCTGCGTCTGCACGACAACTGCAGGATGCATAAAGCTCGAATTGTTCAAGCAATAGTCTTTGAGGAATTATAACATTCACCTTACAGTCCTGACCTCAACCCCTGTGGCTATTATCTCTTTCCAAAACTCAAAAAACATTTGAGAGGGCGTTGCTTTTTACCGAATGATGACTTGGAAAACGCCATGGAGTCGTATTTTGCAGAATTACCAAAAGATTTTCTTTTGAAGGCATAGCTTTATTAGAAAAACGTTGGAATAAGTGTGTTAGTGATAACGGTTCTTATGTTAAAAAAATAAAATTTTATTTGTTCTCTAACTCGTTCATAGCTAGGTAGATAACAAAAAACTCCCCTCGTATAATAAGCATTAATTAAAAATCTAAATTAGGAAACGAATAAAATAATCTAAAAGATTTAAAACGTTTGAAAAATAAAAGGCAGAAAAATTTTCAATTAAATTATCTTCTTATAGTTGGCAGGACATATTAAAAATTCTTTGATTAGATAGAGCGCATCCGGAAGGGAATTTGTCGTGAATGGAAGCCGCGAATGCTGCTACTTCCGCGACGCCCGGCGTCGTCCGCGTTCACGTACGGACGCGGGTTTTATCGGATTAAGGAGACTGTCACGCAGTCACGGGTAAAATTAACTCTCGGTTCAGAAAACGGTCCACAGTCCGACAGATGCCCCCGCGCCTCGCTACTTCCACTTCCGAAAAATTTGGGACACGTCCGACGGTACTAAACCAGGTGACAATATTAAGGAAGTTTGAAGGAGATTCAAGGGTAAACATTAACTTACGAAGGTGTCCCTCAGATTGTAAATTGGGAGAAATTGCTGATCAGATCAGAAATAACGTATTATATAATAGCTGAAGAAATGATATTGCTTTCCATCTATTAGACTTAAAACACAAAGACCTACGTCAAAATTGAAAACTCTCATCTTCAAAAGATTTTCAATTGTTATACTTTTCATTTTTGGGTATGGAATTGTGCTTCCATTCACAGATTTCGGTAATGACCGTAATAACTGATAAACGGGCCTATTTTGTAACTCAATGGTTAATTTTTAAACATTGGACCCTATCTGTAACTCGGTGGTTAATTTTTATCCAATAGTTATTGATTTGACAACTAAAAATCACTTTTTTGTTATATGTCAACATGCTTGATTGGTTAATAGCTATTAACATACCTAGGAATGTTATGTATATCATAACTGCCGAAGATGTCGGTTTGAAGACATCTAAGGCGTGTTATGATTAATAACATCCGTGGTTTGTTCAATAGTTTATCGGTTTCAGAAAATTAAGACATTATTGATAAATACCATTTTTTGAAATTCTCTCATTAATGCTACTTTCAGATTGCTATGGTTAACAGAACAATTATTTTGACATATGTCAATATGACAAATATTCAAATTAAGTGCTTTGTTCCACATGTTTATACTTTAGAATAAAGTAGACCGTATTTAGAACGATAGGCTAACGTTATGTGTATGTATTAATGAACAGCATTATATTTTCATTTTATTTTATTTTTATTTTGTAGACCGTTGTTGACAAGTCAGTATGGTAATAATATTACCATACAGATACAGTTATTACTTAGTTACCAGCCTACTTTTGTACATGTGAACAATGGAATAATATCCTGAAACCGGTAAAAAATTTAACTAGTGGTTAAATATTAACCACTGAGATATAGAATAGGCCCCAATGTTTAAATTTTTTAACCAATCAAGTATGTTGACATGTAACAAAAAGAGAGATTTTTAGTTGTCAAATAAATATCTATTAGATAAAAAATTTAACCAGTGGTTAAAAATTAACCACTGAGTTACAGAATAGGGCCCTAAGGATGATTACAGAGTAGTTAACTAGCAAAATACTGTTTTTTCTCTATCATTCGTTTATGGATTATTTTAGAGTAAAATACCTCAAATAAAAGATGTGTGCAATTAATTTTTTATACCTGGTATTTGAAGTATAAATTTCCGATAAAAATATATTTATTATGCGATTATTTAAAAAATGACCATCAAGTAAAATGACAAACCAAGTAACTTGTCAAAAAATATATTGATTGCTGATGCAAGATTTTTATTTTTTTTTAAATATTATTTTTGAAATAGTTCGAATTTAAAAATATGACATGTCCATTAGATATTTTACAACTAATTATTGAAATTAGTGTAACATTTTGAAAAAGTCATTTGATCTGAAGCAGAATGTGTCGTCAAAGTTCATCGCCTAATTTGTATTTATATAAATAACGTAGGTGATGGAGAAACTGTATTGCTATTGGCTATGAATAACGTGTTGTATGTACTATGACATCACAAGATTGGGAGACTTGTTTTTTACCTTCCGCTACCCTTGGTAAGGGAGGTATAGGGATCGTATTAAAAATCGCATATCGAGATTTTGGTAAATGACCACGTTTTAAGGTCCCTAGAATCCAATTTTAACATTTTCACGATGATGTGTGTGTGTGTGTGTGTGTGTGTGTGTGAGTGCGTGTGTGTGTGTGTGTGTGTGTGTGTGTGTGTGTGTGTGTGTGTGTGTGTGTGTGTATCCTCCACTCTAACTCAAATACTATAATTCAAAACATTTTGAAACCTTAGATTTTGCTGTAAATCAAATAACCGGAAATGGTCTTCGAAAAATATCTTCAAATGTTATTTTTTCGAGATTTGTGTTATTATAAAAATTAAAGATTATTAAATTTTCTACATATTTTCATAAATACTTTTTTAATATATTTTATGGATAAATTTATAAAATTATCTATAATTTAAATCCCGGAGCCTACGCTTTAAACAAGCACAACTCCTTGGTTACACAGTTCATATCACAAATGTATGTAATCAAGGTATGTAACTGACAGATAAATGTCATTGTCAAAGAACTAATCATTTCATAATAATAGTAACGTTTTAAAAATATAATGGTAAATAGAACCATAGTTAGAGTCTTATACAGTTTCCAGCATAACTATATATGTAAGTATGTATATTTTAATCAAAATTAAATAGCGGGAGGTATTGTGTTGGCCACATCAGATTTGTACTACTATTTTGGCGCTACTATTTTTATTTAATTATTTAGAAAAATTAAAACAAATTATTAAAAAAAATATATAATTATTTTATATTTATACAAACTTCCATTTAAAATATTTTTTGATAAATGTGAAAGCTCCTGATTAAAGTAATAAATATAAACAAACATATAATTTGATGTAGGTTTTTTTGGTTTTAAACGATAAAAAGTTGGCAGTTGTTACTCATGAAAACATAAAAATTTAATAACGGATTAAATTAAACCATGTTATGAAAACTGTCACATTTTTATATTCCATTAAAATTATTCTTTTTTATTCTTTAAAAATATTTTTCACGTTTTAAAAAGTAAAACCATTTATTAATTTTATTTGTTATACACTTTTTACTTTTTAAAAACAAGTCTTCAATATTCCGGTTGAATGTTGAAATCTGCAAAAAGAGAATGATAAATCCTCTCCGTCTCTGGAAGGGCAAATCCGGAATGAATGCACAATAGACTCTAATTTATATCCCAAGTGACTGACTACCAATTCGTCCCCGCCATGGTCTGTGAGTCTCGCTAATAACTTTTACTCTCAAAATCATCAAATTTGATAAGTTAATCTAGCTAAACGGGAAATTTAAATTTCTGTTAGACGATTCTGTTCAAGTGCGTCGTTGTCCTAATGATACTATTTATCCAGCGACTAGATAAATAGCGCTCATTTGGCTTTTGTTTATTTATTATCTAAATTAGAATTATCTCTTCTCATTTGAGCTTAAATGAAGCCATATTTCACTTCATGAATATTAATCAAAAAAATAATTAATTCTCAATTTTGTCTTTAATTACTTTCAAGATCATCATTTATTGATTTACACGTAGTTGCATAATTTTAATATGATTAAGGCCCGCTCCTAACACCTCTAGTTAAAGTGACAGTTAGTGATCTAAAGCTCGGATTATAAAATTACAATGGGCTACTTGCGTGCCATTTTTTATCTTTCGCTAAGACAGGTATTGAATTCATGCTAATAATCGCATATCCAAATTTTAGTGAATAAGCACGTTTTAAGGTCCCTAGAATCCGATTATAACATTATTACAATGATGTCCGTATATGTGTGTGTGGATGTGTGGATGTTGGATCCACGATTTCTCAAATACTATAAGACTTATGACATTTTTAACTACGGACTTCTCAATCTAACAATAATGGGAAGAGTTGATTAAGTTTTGGTAACAATTGGACAACCGGAAGTAGTAGTTACAAGAAAAAAATCATCTAAATATTATTTATCGAAAATTTATGTAAATACTTATATTAAAGAACGTTACAATCTTTATTCGATAAATATAAATTCATTATTATATCTTCTATAGATTTAGAGATAAAGAAATGCATATAAAATAATTTGATGTAATAATTCTCAGATCAGACTACTTCAAGGCAAGAAATTCAAATGTTTCTAATTGACACATAAATGTCACTGTAAAAAATATTTGTATGCCACTGTCAAAAATATTTGTACATCATTATGAAGATTATGAAAATAAAAAAGTCAACAACGCGAAAGAATATACGTAAAAAAAATATAAAAGGAATTTGCGAAAAAAAGACAAATATAAAGAAAAAGAAAAGGAAAGTAGAAAAAGAAAATTTCAGGATATTGAATATAAAGAAAATGTATATATTGTACATAATTTATATTAAAATATCCCATAGATTTTGCAAATATATGTAAGAATTATTTTGTAGTGAGACATGAATATGTATTTGTAATTATAAATATTTTTCGTTTTATGCGTACAACCAGGTAAAATATCTGGCGAGAGGTTATGTGTTGGCCACATCAGATTTTTTATTTAATATTTTTGAAGAGACGATAAAAACTTGCTACCCATTTTTTTCTTTTGGCAAAATTTTCATTAATTGGCCAGAAAAAAAATTAATGAAATTTTAATATTGAAATTACCGCCATGTATGACGTAGAATTACGCCGAACCATTGAATGACCGTAAAGCAATAACATCGGTACGTCAAATAGCAACAGCATGCGCGGGTAATTTAAACATGACAGATCATCTGTTTGACGTTTGAATAATAGTTTGGAGGTTAATATTTTCGTTTGCATTTTAATCTTGTACGAGTATCAGCTATATTAAAATCCTTCAAAATCCTGCTTAACAAATCGAAATACGTAATAAAAGAAATAGAAACCACACAAATTGTAAATAATAAAAATGAACTAATGTCAAAATCAAATTAAAATTCACACTCGCTCGCCATCTACAGGTTACATTCTTAAATATGCATCCCTTTCTCCAGTTCAAAATAATGACGTCAAAGAAAATCTTCATTCTTAATTTATTAAAAAGCATATTTTTTTTAGATAAAATTTATATTTTTTCGTATGTTTTCATCTTTACTTTAGGTATTTAGTGATAGATATAGTACCACGCAAGTAGCCTATTAACATTTCTTTATTAAATCATAAGTTGTCCACACCTATTTGTAAATCCTATTTGAAAATGTACTGTGATTTTCGTATAAATGTCGCAGAACACAAGTTCAACTATTCGATGACTATCGTTATATGAATAGAATGTTCCTAAACTTAACCAGACTAACCGATATCGTTGAATCGATTAACATCTGGTACTGAAACTTTGGGTAAATTTTAGAACTATGTGGTTAGTTTAACTTTGTTTGTCTTTGTATGTCGTTACTTTTCTGTAGAACTAAAAAGATCAATTTATTTTACTCTTACGTATACTTGTAGAAAATATATGAAAAATATCCGTGTACAAGTTAATTTTTATAGATCTAGGTCATCCATATCATGCACGAATTAACAAGTTGTCATACATTTATTTCTCTCATATTTGCATTGACAAGAAGGACGCGTGATAAGGATGAATATTACGCTTGTCTCTCAAAATCATATTATTTCGACAAAGTTACGATATGCCATTTTTAAACGATGCTGTTGACATAAGTCCATATATTATTTTGGATATATTATAGTTATTTATGTATTAAAGGCATAATTAAAGTTTGTAGTACGGTGAAATGTTTAAAGCTTAACGTTATTTTAAGGATTTAATAGATTTGAATATTCGTTATCGTTGTAGTATTCTATGGTTTCTGCGCAATTTGTTGATGTTACAAGTTGTTTGTTAAAAACAATTTTAATTTATTGTTAAATGAAAATGATAGATACCGATTATTGCAAAGAAATATCGAATGAATTTAAGGCTGCACAGGATAATTTAGTTCCACCGATGTCAAAAGACGTATACAAGAAATAATACGAAAGTTTTGCGAGTGGCGATGTTTAAAAATGTGATTTATCGAATTTGTTGATTTGTCCGACATTTATCCATAACCCACGATTTTGATATATATGAATAGCCTAGCAACGTTATAGGCCCTAGGGCAATAAACGCCAAATTGCGCCTGCTTTTGAGGGCGAATAAACATGTTTATTAGGGTGGACGTTAAAAGGGGTCAAGTCGAATTTATCCGGGCCGCCTCCTAAAATGGTTCCAAATAAATAAAAGAAAAATTATGCCGGCAATAATTCCGCTTAATATTAATATTTGACCTTGCCTAAATGCACTTGATTTTTACCTTCCGTCACCTTTAGGTAAGGAAGGTATTATCTTTGGTCAAAAAATTCGGTGGTGAGTTTTTGATGAATAAACACATTTTACTTTTGAGGGCGAATAAACATGTTTATTAGGGTGGACGTTAAAAGGGGTCAAGTCGAATTTATCCGGGCCGCCTCCTAAAATGGTTCCAAATAAATAAAAGAAAAATTATGCCGGCAATAATTCCGCTTAATATTAATATTTGACCTTGCCTAAATGCACTTGATTTTTACCTTCCGTCACCTTTAGGTAAGGAAGGTATTATCTTTGGTCAAAAAATTCGGTGGTGAGTTTTTGATGAATAAACACATTTTACTATTTTACGATGTTGCCAAAAATTATAATTCTTTCGTATTCCTCTTCGTTACATCCATATGAAGAGCTAATTAGATTTTGGTTATAATTGGTCAACCGGAAGTACCCTCATTTGAAGATTTTAACAGTTTTTCTTGAAAAAACGATGTTAAATATCATTTTTTCACATTTAATTTGAATGCATTAAATGGATATAGAGTTAAAAAATTATAAAGAAATTATATATCATATATTAGTCAGCTATGCTATAACAGCTGCTATATTAAGAGAATTCTGATTGAAAGATGTCAGTGTCAAGTGCAGTTGACAGTATGAAATATAGGATCTTTTGCTAGAAACTTTCTGAATGGAATTTGTATAAAATACATATAACTGCCTTAAGGTAATGTACAAGAAATAGAATCTTTTGCAGGGAACTTTCTGTATGACATTTATACAAAATACATAGAACTGATGGAAGGTAATGTGCTGGCCACATCAGATTTTTTCTCATTTAAATAACATTGGATTTTGACATATTTTGGAACTGTATTTTTGTCAAAGGCAATAAAGGATATAAAAATCCACTTAATATTGGAATATATACTATAGTGACCCGAGAATATGTGGACAAAATTTAAAGTCCCAATAAATATTCTTAAACTTTTTCGGGCTTTTGTGGAATAGTTTAATCATCTATAATTATCTTAAGAATAATGATTGGGATTTTGTCCACATATTCTCGGTTCATTCTAGTATATACTCCAATATTGCGTGAATTCTTAAAGTCAAAACCCAATGTTATTTAAATGGGAAAAATCAAGTGCATTTAGGCACGTTCAAATATTTATTAAGCGGGATAATTGCCAGCACAATTTATATTTATTTATTTGGAACCACTTTGCGGGGCGGTCCAGTTAAAATTCGACTTGACCCCTTTTAAAATCCACCCTAATGTTTATGATTCCAAAATAAAATAAATATGTTTTTTAAATCTGCAAATAGCGTTGTTTTGCGACAGTATTTTATATTTCACATATGTATATGGCTTCACATTTGAGTTATTTTTCAATTTTTAACATATGTTTTTATAATAACAAATTTACAGTTATATAATATGTACCTTTATAAAACAAAGTAAACTACTTTGCTGAATTTGACAAAATATGCGGTGCTAAAATTTTGACTCAACAATGAGCCGGTTTCACATTTTTTATAAAGTATTTTAAATGAAAGTTTTTACAATATTTTTCATAGTAATATAAAAAATAATAATAATTTATTGTTATTCTCGTAAATAATTAAATAAAAATATTGGCGCCAGAAATAGTCATGAAAAACAATTGAAAAACAACCCCCCACTCTTATGACGTCGGAGCACATACAGTACGTCATTCATAGCCAATAGGAAAACAGTTTACGTTATTTATATAAATAAAAGTAGGCGATAGTTTGTCACATGTAAAACTGTACCTATGTGCTCTGAAGTCACATTCTGTTTCAGATAATGACTACGTTCACACGTATGAGAAAAATTTACTTTGACTTGACTTTTAAAAGGCGACTTATGAAAAGTCAATTTAATGGTGCGTTTACACATAAGGTCAAATCTACTTCACTTTACGTTTATTACTTGTCCTTCACTCAACTTTGACTTTCACAGCAAAGTAAAGTTTGGTTATAATACGTGTGATGTAACTATTATCATATAATCATAAAAAGAATAAATTATTTATAGAAAAAATGGATAGTAAACTACAGTTACTAAATTTAAGCGCGATATTTTTAAATAATATTACTATGCAGCAACAATATTGGATGCGAAGTAGATTAAAAAATAATCGCATAAAATATTTTAAAATTCGAGAATATTTTAAATTCATATATAAAATTGTGTAATTAAATATCTCGGAATTTGTGGATGAAAACTAGATACCTATCACTGTTAGTAAAGTAAAGTATGTTTCGTTCGTTTGTTCACACGACTTTTTAAAAGTCACTTATATGAGTCAAGTCTATTTTATTTTGGACTTGACTTTAGGAAGAAAAGTAATAGGCGAGAGTGTTTACACAACGGCAAAAGTCGCCTTTTGAAAGTCAAAGTCAAGTCAAAGTACTTTTTTGCTATACGTGTAAACATAGTCCATGTGACTTTTTCAAAATATTATACAAATTTCAATAATTAATTGTAAAATATCTAATGGATATTTCGTAATATTTTCAAATTTAAAGCTTTTTAAAGAATAATATCTTTTAAAATTTCGTACTCTGAAGTCACATAAAAATTATTGCAACAGCCCTATTAAAATGACGATCAGAAATCTTAAAAAATTGTATATTCAAAATTCAATATCGTTGGTAATAATAATTAATAAAGTAAAATTCACTTTTAAAAGAATGCAGAAAAACACTTGCTACATTAATGTTGTTGGTCATTAAGCTGGCATTCTCTTTTCTGATTTGATATTTTGTAAAATGTACAATCAACATTCTGCTAATGTTTTTAAACCCTTGTCCGTCCCTCATTGGGACAATATAATTGAATTTTAAAACAGCAGTCCGTTTTCCTTCACAGATCCATCGTATGTGGGTATTGATCTTTTTCATTACCATTCCAAGATAATTTACAAAGCCCAAAATGAAAGTGAGGGACCAATTTGCATTTATTTTACGTACAGTGGGACCCTATGGAGTTCGACAGAAACCCGTAGAGTAATCTAATAAACATGATTTGTCGCTCATGGTACAAACCTTCAAGCAAATGAACGATAAAAGTTTTACTTCCAATATCCATTCGCGGCAAATCAGTTTGATATAACTCGGTTTAATGTTGGCGACATGAAAATTAATCACAAACTTGCAAAACACTTTGTTTCAATTGTACAGTTGAATATTATACGATATAATAATAGTCATAACATTTATTTAAGGTTAGTTCAACAAATGCTGTTCTTTCACTTATCCCCCATTTTAAGATACAGAACTTTTTAATAGAACAATAAATTGCAAATATAAATTGTATAAGACCTCTTTTCTACAATGAATATAATTCGACATGATCATTTCTAACATGTGTTATGAAATATTATTGTTTATTTGATTAATATTCAAAATAACTATTATTTTGTACTCATTGTTGATTTCACTGATAAAAGTGGTGTTGTTTCTAATTTTATTGCTGTTAATATATAAGGTTACTTTTGTAATAATTATTAATAACAAAAAAAACTGATGTGGCCAGCACATTACCTTCCGTCAGTTATATGTATTTTCTACATATTCCTTTCAAAAGGTTCTAAATTTCTTGTACATTACCTTTCGATAGTTGTATGTATTTTATACAAATTCCATACAGAAAGTTTTGAGCAAAAGATCCTATATTTTGAGTAACATTATAACACAAATATACTACGAATATGTCAATTGCACTTCGCACTGACACCTTTCAATCAGAATTTTCTTAATATAGTAGCTGTTTCAAGCATAGCTGGCTAATTTATGAAATTTATATTCGTTATAATTTTATAACTCTATTGCCCAGGATTTTGTATATATTATTAATTATTATATATACAAAATCCCGGATTTTGAAATGCGAGATTAAATTTTGTTTATAAAACCGAGCATATCTATTTAATATGAATTATAAAATGCAGTCAAATCGTATAGAGAATACAATGTTTTTTTAATAATTATAACATTAAATATGAAAAAATGATATTTAACACGGTTTTTTAAGAAAAACTGTTAAAATCTTCAAATGAGGATACTTCCGGTTGACCAATTATAACCAAAATCTAATCAGCTCTTCATATGGATGCAGCAAAGAGGAATACGAAACAATTATAATTTTTGGCATTGTAGTATTAGTTATCGAAGACGAATATTTTGTTATACACAGACACACACACACACACACACACACACACACACACGCACACACACACACACATACACACACACACACACACACACACACACACACACACACACACACACACACATACATACATACATACATACATACATACATACATACATACATACATACATACATACACACACACATAGGTACATACATGTATACATATGTACATACACACATCATCGTAAAAATAGTATTCTACGGACCTTAAAACGTGCTTATTCATTAAAAACGCACCACCGAATTTTTTAACAAAGACAATACCTTCCGTCAACTCATAAATGAATTAACAAAGTTTTTATTTTCCTAGAGATGTGTGAAAACGACCTTTAAAGTGGTGTCGAGTACGACGCCACGTTGTGGAAATTGTAACAAATTTTATGTTGTGGTTCTAGGGTTAATAAAAAATGCATTCTAAACTTATTACGAAATGATCGAAAAAACATAAACAAATGACTATTTTCTTTATTTAATTTTAGGTCCTGAATACTGCTTCCGATATAGTAAAAAGCAATATACCTCAGCTTTATATATTTAAATATAACAATGTATATATTTTTATGTATTCGGAAAGAGATTTAAATCAATTTTACACTGATTGCAAATATTAAAAATTAACCCCGTTATTAATGTTTCAAAATCCCATTGGTCTTTTTTTTAGTATATGTCTAGTGGAATCATGTAAATTGTATAAACGACACGATGTAATTTTAAAAGAATAATTAAATTATCTTAATAATTAATAAAATACAATAGCAGCACCTGCTAATTGTTGTTTTGAATGATTATACAACCCAGTTTCTGGTGATCTAAGTAATTTATTGTCAGTTGATCGCTTGCTTTCGAAGCGTTACAATCGCAATGGGCAATGATGTATATATTAGGTTATAGTTTTCTTAAAAGTGTGATTTTCTGTTGAATTATTCATAATTAAGGTGACGTAGTTAAGATTTAATTACTTCTAGGTTATGTTTATTTATTTTTATTTTATTTTCACTATAAGATATATAGTTTTCTTAAAAATGGACATAACATGCATTGCCTCCTTACTCAATATGAGATCTTGTGGATCGTAGGAAATGGAAGAAGATTTCATCTTTATTCGATCAAAAATTATCTTTTAGTATTAAATTTATGACTATACCTTGTTCCATTTAAACCATTCAGTATTGAGGAGCATAGGAAATAGTTTTGTCCTCTCTGATTGGCTGAAATTAGAGACAAGTTTACCCAACGTAATTTCGGCTACTTCAAATTTGCGCTGTTGCCAGTGCTATCTTCTGAATGGCTTAAATGGAACAGAGCATAAAATCTTTTTCGATTTGTAGGTATT
Source organism: Harpalus rubripes (assembly GCA_963082715.1). Taxonomy (NCBI): domain Eukaryota; kingdom Metazoa; phylum Arthropoda; class Insecta; order Coleoptera; family Carabidae; genus Harpalus; species Harpalus rubripes. The sequence continues at coordinate 55,921,319 of OY720457.1, read as the reverse complement.
TGTTTTTTTTTTGTCAAATAACAAAAACTAAATTTGATAAGGAACACCTCATAACTACTACCAAATTATTTCTTAAATTAGTAATGCACCAACCAGAAAAATCTTTGACTAAAAAATGCAAATCAAAATTTTGACAGCAATGTGTAGATACTTAATAATTCATTTGTCATTTTATTTCGATGCAAATTGGAAGTACATATTTAGTTCACAGATATAACAGAACAAAACTTATTTTTAGCTTTTCCTTCATTCATTTTAATATAGTTTTTCATTAAAATCTATTATAGGCTTCAAATAAAGTACCATTTCTGGAAATTATCTAATGACCAAAAAAGGAGGTGCACAACTAGATGTTATAGAAGTCCTAAATACAAAATTTTAACTTTCTACGGGTTACCATTTTTGAGTTATGCGAGATACGTACGTACGTACAGACGTCATGACGAAATTAGTCAGAATGGATTCAGGGATGGTCAAAATGGATATTTCCGTTGAAATTTGGGAACCGAAATTTTTCGCGAATACAATACTTCCTTTACTTTGTATAAGGAAATAAAAACTTGCGATACGAAAACAAAACAAAAAAAAAAACAAAAAAATACAGTTACATTGTAAATGATCGATTTACCTTCGGGCAAGATAATCGTAAACATTTATTTTTGAATTTTCTTCTTACAACAAATGAATAGAAAAAAAAGGAAATGTCCATATGTTAATAATTAATTTTTTAATTCAAATAACACATTTTTCCATTTTACTGTTAGTTTATCATTTCAACTTTAATTGGCAAAACAAATGGGATTAAACATAAAATTTAATTCTTTTACGTTTGTACCAATAAAAATTTGACAATTAAAGTAAATTACTCACACAATGCCATTTATTTTTTACAGCACATGAACTTTAAATTAATTTTAAAATTCAGGTCTAATATTAAAGTTTCATGTGTACGAATTAACAGTATTAGTTAAATTAGCAGAGAATATTCTAAAATTAGTTTAAATCCCAGGGAGTAAATTAGTTATACAAATGTAAACTAGCTTTAAATTTAATAAATTTGTATTTAATTAAAATTCGCGATACAAACAAATGTTTAATAATTATATTTTAATAACATTATTTATGGTTGTTGGTTAAACACCTTAAGTGCTCATATGAAAATTACATTTCCAGAGTAATTATATTCCCCTAACACTTCTAATTACTTCTAAATAACTTTAGAGTTGCACCACAAAGTGCTCTGTAGGTAGAACAATTACAAGTCAAAAACACTTCCACTTAACGAACAGCTTCCTATAGCATTTGTTTTAGCTTGACGTTTGCTCATCTTCTTCAAATTAAAGAGCTTTTGGCAAAAACGAACATTTAGTCTTTGTTTTTTAATTTCTATCTTGTTTATTTTTAAAGATTTTTGTAAATTAACCCGCGTCAGTATTTTTTATGATGTTTTACATTCTATTATTCGTTATTACTTCCTTGTACAAAGTAAAAAAAGTATTGTATTCGCGAAAAATTTCGGTTTTCAGATTTCAACGGAAATATCCATAACTCTCGCATAACTCAAAAACGGTAAGCCGTAGAAAGTCGAAATTTTGTATTTAGGACTTCTATAATATCTAGTTGTGCACCTCCCTTTTTCGTCATTACATAATTTCCAGAAATGGTACTTTATTTGAAGCCTATAATAGATTTTAATGAAAAACTATATTAAAATATAATACAAAACTTTTCAAATTTAGTATATAAGACTTTTATATCAATTGGAATAATATAAAAGATTTTGGTTAAAACAAACTAACCGGAAGTGATATATTATCTGAAATTGTTAACAGTTTTTCTGGAATAAAATGGTTTCATTTTGATTTTAGAAATAATTGCTTCAAATAAGAGTTTTAGAGAATTAAACTCTGCGTCTAGCACATCAAGTATTATTAAATTAGCCCTTTGTACAAGCGAGATACGTGCAATTTTATAATTGAGTCTATACTTCATATTAGTCTTGCGTACAAGGAAGTCGTGTGGTGTCCACATCAGATTTTTTTAAAAATTAAATACCCTTGAAACATTTTATTTAATACTTTAATATTTGAATCCAGTCAAAATTCATGTGCTATAAATATATCTGTTGCTTAATCAATGTTAACATAACCAATGTTAACATTTCCTAATTTTAACAATTCATTATTTTATATTCTTCATTGCAGAAATTGTAAGTACAAATATTTCTCAATAAAATCAAAACGAAATTTTTGATATCATCTAGTGATTATTTCGTATCTAATAGCATTTATTTTATATCTATTCAAAATCAGAATTTATTTAACGTTTCCGCTTAGTTTCGTTATATATTATATATTATATTTTAAATAAAATTATATATTTGGGATCTAATTATCAATGCGGAAAAAGTTTTAACGGCCCACTTATGCGATGGTCCTTTTTAGTAGGTACCAGTATTAAATGGAACAAAATTAACCCCCTCCACTTTACTTCGTACCTTGTAATGTTGAATTTATACAGCGTAAGCCGTAATGTAACGTACCGTGCCGTGGCGTATTGTAACGTATCGTAACGCGTGATTTTTCTAGCCTATTTTATACAGAAATTTTATGTTACATTTTCGTAAAAAGTATACTAATGCTCTGTCGATATAATTGTAGTGTACATCAGATTTGTATATATATATATATATATATATATATATATATATATATATATATATATATATATATATATATATATATATATATATATATATTTCCATTTAATATATTAAAATCAAAATGAAACCATTTTATTCAAGAAAAACTGTTAATAACTTCAGGTAATATTTCACTTCCGGTTAGCCTGTTGTTTTAACCAAAATCTACTATGTTATTCCAATTGACATAAAAGTCTTATATACCAAATTTGAAAAGTGTTAGATTATATTTTAAAATAGTTTTTCAGTAAAATTTATTATAGGCGTCAAATAAAGTACCATTTCTGGAAATTATGTAATGACCAAAAAGGGAGGTGCACAAGTAGATGTTATAGTAGTCCGAAATACAAAATTTCAACTTTCTATGGTTTACCGTTTTTGAGTTATGTGAGATACGTACGTACAGACGTCACGGCGAAATTAGTCGAAAAGGATTCAGGGATGGTCAAAATGGACATTTCCGTTGAAACCGAAAATTTTCGCGATTACAATACTTCCTTTACTTCGTACAAGGAAGTAAAAATAATATGTCAAGCAACTAATTTTTAAAGACAGCAACAATTGTTTATGAATGTCAATCTTCTCAAGTTGTTTAGGAGTACCAGTATTTAATCGTCTTGTTATAATAATGACAGTAAAATACTATAAGGTCGAACAAACGGATATGTTACTAGTTTTAAAATATGGCAAAGGAAAATTTTGACAACACATAAAAAATTGTTACTGTCATTAAAAATTAGTTGTTTGACATTTGGAGAGACTGCTAGATAAAATTTATTTAAAAAATTACACGGCGCAGTCACTTGCATTTTATTTTTTTCTGTCTAAATCGTGACAGATATCACAACTTTCGCAGAGACAGAAAAGTATACTATTGAATGTATTTTTGCGAAAACAATAATTTTACGTTATTTAGGTTGCCATTAAAAAGTTATCTAATCATGATCGTGACACCAAAGTTTCATACACTAGTAGTTTACTAACAATAACAATAAATACCATCTTACTGGATGAACTGTATCCATACGGATTGCCATACCAAATTTCATTCAAAACGAACAGCGTTTCGATATTGTAAGAAAATTTATTTAAAAAAAAAATCTTTGAATCTAAACACTGGCTAAACGGTGTACTTTTGGATAAAGATGAGTTTAGTTAAATCGTCATATTTTAGGCCCAGGAATCTGCGGTTAAACCATGTTCCCCTATTTCCAAGCCATCCTGTATATTTTTAATTCATTACAAAACTTTTGTTACTTATTATACATAAAAATAATATAGTTATTCTATTAATTTTAAGGGTTAAATATTGAAAGTATTCATAACTTCTTCTTCTTACAAAAAAAAGTTTCGGATGAAATAAAAACTGTCTTCTAAGACTCAATTTTTTGGAACTAAATATTCGTTTAAATATATATAACCTTTGCTTTTCATGATTGTTGGAATAACAGCTAATTTTACTACATCCACTCACTAAAATAAATTATCAAAGTCTGCAATAATGTAGCAAAACCGACGAGGCCTCAGCCTTGGTAATATGGCGTTATATTTGCCGAAAATTGGCTGTAAACACCTAAACTGACCGTGCTGTCAGACCCTTGTGCAATGTCTAGCTTGTTAAAAACTTATTTCGTTTGAAACTCAATTCAGCAGCCGTCAAAGTTCTAGGAGTGAACACCTACGGGCGGTCGAAGAGTCAACAACCCTAAGCAGAACATCACTGTTTAGTCTGCAACTTCTCAACTAATAAACGATTAATTTAAATTAAAAGCTCGCTTTATTATCTCCAAGGCTAATTATTCCGAGAGAATTCATTTCTGACGCAGTTATTTCCGTTGTTGGTCACGTGGTGGGTAATTTAGTTCTGTGGCGTTCGGGTCGTTAATAATGAAATATTTCCACCACGTATTGCAAAGGTACAAAGAACGGGATTGCGAATTTCGTTGTTATAGCAAAAATAAATTTTTACTGTATGTACAGTGTTGTGACTGATCTAGATCATTTGATCTAAAACACTTATCTAGTTCATTTAATATGGTTTTTGATCTGATCTAGATCCTTTTATGAATTCAGATCTTGATCTGGATCTAGATCTAAAAACTATAATCTATGATCTTAAAAAACATCAAATATACAGAAATTTAATGGATACAGTTAAAGCCATTTCAAATGAAAAAATAAATGCAAAAATTTGAAGTGGGTTGTAATTTATTTTACCGGTTTCAGGATATTAATCCATTGTTTATATGTACATAAGTAGGCTGGTAACGTAATAACTGTATCTGTATAGTAATATTATAGTATATACTGACTTGTCAACAAAGATCTACAAAATGAAAATAAAATAAAAATGAAAATATAATGCTCTTCATTAATACATACAGATAACGTTAGCCTATCGTTCTAAATACGGTCAACTTTATTCTAAAATAATAAAGATGTGGAATAAAGCACATAATTTTAATATTTGTCATATTGACATATGTCAAAATAATTGTTCTGTTAATCATAGCAATCTGAAAGTAGCATTAATGAGAGAATTTCAAAAAATGGTATTTATATTTATCAATAATGTCTTAATTTTCTGAAACCGATAAACTATTGAACAAACCACGGATGTTATTAGTCATAACAAGCCTTAGATGTTTTAAAATCCTCGCTCTACGAGCTCGGATTTCAAACCGACATCTTCGGCAGTTATGATATACATTCCCAGGTATGTTAATAGTTATAACTCACTTAAAAAATTCAATGGCATATCATGATATGGTCTGTCTTAATTTATTATTTTTCAACAATTTTAATGTTTAAAATTATTATTTTTGTTTCTACTTTAATCGTTAATTCAGTATTATTAAAACTAGGTATATATCTAATTTTTCTTCCCAATGTGTAAGGCATACGGCTAGGTATATTCTTTGTAATTAATTTACTTTTTGCACTCCTATTAAATTAATAAGAAAAAAAAAGCATTTGAAAAACGTTACTGATCTTTTTTATGATCTAAGAAAAACAGATCCCAAATTCCTGATCTGATCTGAAAAAAATATCTGATCGCAGAAATTAACCTATGATCTGATCTAGAACAAATTAATTATAAAGATCTTGATCTTGGTCTAGATCCTTTATAAACTGATCTGTCACAACACTGTGTATGTATATGGGATACTTGATTTAAATTCAATAACCTTTGTTTGATGTTTTTTTTAATACATGGCAAATAAGACTTCAATATTTTCTATATCGTTATTCGTGGACAAAAACGTTTTAATACTACAGTGACACAAAAAAGTCCCCGAGCAATAGCAAATTCATTTATTTTAGGAAAAATAGCCTTCTAAAAATCTATCCATTTTTCTTACACAACCGACGTTTCGGTACTCTTGTACCTTAATGCGGGTAAAGATTTTTGCTCTCAAATTCGTCTATAGATATTTGAAATCTTTATTTATTTATTAATTTCAAATGAAAAGTTTTATCTTACATGATATACATTTGGATTCCTTTGGCTTTTACAACAGCAACTAAGGAACTAACTTGAATTTGAATCTATGAAAAAAAATCTGGTGTAGCCAACACAATACCTCCCGCACATTTACCGTCCGAGTCACAAAAAAGATTAAGTTAATCCTTATTTTTAATGTTCATTAATTTCCCGCGCTTTTTACAAAAATAGCTATTCACAAACCGTGCGAGAAGTAGGTACTTGGTTGTCAAGGTAACGGTGGTAACATAACATACATAACATCTGTAAAAATATCAACATTTTTTGACTGTTCTATAAAAAATAATTCACTACTGGAAATATGATCAAAAATATTTAACTTTCACGTCAAGTACGTCTGCGGATTGCAGTTGCTAGGGATTCCTTGTCAATTGAATAAAGTCACAAAATATACCACTTTTATGGGGTGGGGGTTAATTTTGTTTCATTTAATACTGGTACCTACTAAAAAGGACAATCGCATAAGTGGGCTGTTATAACTTTTTCCACATTGATAATTAGATCCCAAATATATAATTTAATTTAAAATATAATATAAATATATATATATATATATATATATATATATATATATATATATATATATATATATATATATATTATAGGGTGTTAATTAAAAAGCGGGCCATAGGCGTTTAACATGGGAAATCAGTTTTTCCTTGCGCAAAACTTCCCATTTAATTTTAAATAAAATTGTTTCAAATAAATGTTGTAGAGAATTAAATTCTACAGCATCACTAAACAGATTTTTTTTGCATGTTTAGTAACCAGTAAAATCCAATTTGAAATTTTATAAATATTACTCATTTGTAGTGATAGCCATGAAATTTAAACAAAATTACAAAGAAATGCATATCGTTTGAATTGTCAGAATTTCGATTTTGCAGGTTACAAAATAAAAATAAATAAAATATAAACAATAATTTAGATGTAGATTATAAAAACAAAATAGTATGAAGGACTTAGAATAGAATATAATTATCAGTAATTTTTATTTGAAAATCTATTTCTGACAGTTCAAATGATATGCATTTCTTTGTAATTTTGTTTAAATTCCATGGCTATCACTACAAATGAGCAATATTTATAGAATTTCAATTCGGATTTTACAGGTTACTAAACATGCAAAATAAAATCTGTTTAATGATGCTGGTGTATAATATAATTATCTACAATTTTTATTTGCAACACTTTTGTCTAAAATTAATTGGGAACTTTTGCGCAAGGAAAAACTGATTTCCCATGTTAAACGCCTATGGCCCGCTTTTTAATTAACACCCTGTATATATATATATATATATATATATATATATATATATATATATATATATATATATATATATATATATATATATATATATATATATATATTGTTATTTTTCCTCAAATAGATAGATAATTATGAATGTTTTCTTCGAAATCTTTATTTGTTATTAACTTGAGTTTTGGGTTTAGAAATAATAATAAGTATAGATAGATTTTAAACTCAAACATTTAAGTTTACTTTGTCATCTACCTGTTAGGAAAATAATTCAGACCATCCCCAAAGTCATTATCGTTTTGAAGTTTAGTGAAACATTTTAATTTGGTTGAGAAATACGCCTCCTCATCTCGAGTGACAGTCTTTGAAATAAACCTCGTTAACTTTTTAATTACAACAGATTTACTCGCTTTATATTAGTCGCTGCAAATTTAAAATGTAGAACATAATCCTGGCAAATTCAAGCCGAATCCAAACACGTTGAGGTATATGAAATGAAAATATGTGCGAGAAGATCGGGTTAGCAACAACTCGCAGTGACAGCTCTTTGTATTCTAATCTCACAGGCTTTGATAATTCGCTCCCAATCTGCGGTGAGAGATACCCAAGTTAGGTTAGGTTAGGTGGTATCCTTGCGCCTCTCACTGGTATGTGAGATGACAGGCTTATCCTGGCTTTCAACTGTTATTTGTTACCCGTACGTCGTGTGCGGAGCCGGGCAAGTGTGCTCTGACAGTCGGATACGAAACTCAACCCATTTCCAATTTGGTAATCCGGTCCACTGCCCACAGCTCATCTAGATAATTAAGTTTTACTTAAATGCTTTTTTTACCTTCCGTCACCTTTAGGTAAGGAAGGTATTGTCTTTGGTCAAAAAATTCGATGATGAGTTTTTAATTAATAAGCACGTTTTAGAATTCCTAGAATACGATTTTACTATTTTTACGATGATGTCTGTATGTATGTATGTATGTATGTATGGATATATATATATATATATATATATATATATATATATATATATATATATATATATATATATATACATACATACATATTATATATGTATGTATGTATGTATGTATGTATGTATGTATGTATGTTGTGTGTGTGTGACGATTTTTTCGGATCACATAACTCCAATAATGTATGGAATTTGTACAAAATACATAGAACTGACGGAAGGTAATGTGCTGGCCACATTAGATTTTTTACTAATTCCTAACATCGGAATACTATTAATTTGATTGATGGGCTGAAATGAACAAATAGATTAATGTGGGAATTTTTTAATTTAATTTTACAATTACACGAAATCTGATGCAAACATCATTTTTTTACACAACCAACGTTTCGGTACACACTAGAACCTTTAAGGCCGTCGCGCACTTAGGCGAGGCGAAGCGAAGCGCGAAGAGCAGTTTTTTCGTTCAATATATTTTTATGTGTATACGCGCACTTTGCAACAGCGAAGAGCAGAGAAGCGAAACGACTTGCCGGAATACTTCGTGGTGGATATTTTTCCCTACTCTTTCTCTGCTCTTCGCTTCGCTGATCTGAAGTGTGCGATAGCGCAGCGCAGCTACCTAAATCAGAATGAATATACCCGAGACACATCGGAAATAGCCTTCGTAGAACCAAATTTCACACCTTTCACACATCATAGCAAAACAATACGTATAGATTATGGTAAAATGTGAAAAATTAGTTATTTTGGTTTCAAAATATAAAGAAATGAATGTACAAAATATAAATTTGATTTAAAAGTGAAAACAGTTTATAAAACTAGTTCAAAAAATTCCTTACATATTAAACGATTTCTATTGTACAAAATATGGGGTCTCGTGGCCGCGTGCCTGAGTGTCTGGTCGCGAATCTGGGGAACCGGTTTCGATTCCGACCGACGCCAAATATTTCGAACTTTAAATGGCACTAAATTGACCCCTGTGGTGCACTCTCCACGCCAGCAATGAGTGTCCGTGAGGTGACGCCTGGTAAACGCCCGCACGGTACAAATATGTCATCATCATTACCGATATCTGCGTACAAAGCAGATTGGCATACCCAGCAATGGGTAATATGCCGTGATGATATATTTCTTTATTTATTTTATTTATTGTACAAAATAGTAGATATTGCAGATTCAACAAAAACGAGATTAACTACTTGGTTACAGAATGTAGTAGAATGTATCAAAAAATGTAAACATTTTTTCGGCCTCTCTGTACCATGTCATTTTGCCACTGCACTGAACCTACGGATGAAACAAAATAATTTATAAATTTGTCTCGTATAGACAGTGCCTGCGTTGTTAAGTTTCCTCCGAGCTGTCCATCTTTTGAAGCAAACGCGGCCGTTTCTCGCTGAAAACTGCTCGCAAGTGCGCGTCAAGTGCGCGTTGGTTCTAAAAATGTCTCTTTGCCGCTCTTCGCTTCGCCGCGCTGCGCCTCGCCTCAAAGGCCGCCACGCACTTGAGCGACGCGAAGCAAAGCGAAGCGAAGAGGATTTTCATTCAATGTATTCTTATGTGAATAGTCGCCTCGTTGCTTTGCTCTTCGCTGCTCCAAGTGCACGTATACACATAATAATACATTGAATGAAAAAACTTCTCTTCGCTGCGCATCGCTTCGGTCGCTGAAGTGCGCGTTGGCCTTAAAACAATCTTATAGCAGACCAACGGGGAAAGTCGAATACAGAATAAAATATTTTTTTAAACCAGTGGTTCTCAAGTTACAACACAAACTTATATATTTTTAAATAAGATGGCATATATTTTTTAAACCCATTTGATGGAGTATTTTTTTCTGAATTCAACTATGTATTCATTTTATATCCTAACATAACAAAAATATTGAGAAAAATTCAATTGAAATTTAAATAAGTTTCATTTCTATTGTTATTTTTCAGTATGCTATATATGAAAAACAATTGAAATGAAACAGATATTTGTTAATAACTTTGTAAATAATGTACTATTTGTTTGCTATCGTAAATAATTCAAATTTATAGATAGCATATATTGTTTTTCATACAGAGCCTACTGAAAAATAGCTATAAATATCAAATTTATTTAAATTTCAATATAATTTTTCTCAAAAATTTTGTCTCTGTATTCGGATGTCCCCCTTGGTCTTCTATAAGATTGCCTTATAGTATTTTATTGTACCTTTCAAAATATACAAATTATTTGAGGTAGCTCGTTTAGCTGTTATACCCTATATAATTTTTGTGAACTAATTATAATTTAGTTTAGAGAAACCATTGTTTCATGTAATTATAGAGAAACTAGTCGTATGTAAAGGATTGTCCCTGTCCCCATATGCACATACAGAACGGTTTGTATGTATCATGCTTCATTTCCTTTGAAGCTATTATGTAATAACCAATAAATACACAAGAGTGATTTCAAATCCGCTCTAATCTAGTGGTCATGCTCAGCTAAATTGCATTGAAAATGTTATGTACGATTACGAGTCTATAGCACTTCTGTGATAACACTGATATTTCGAAATACCGATATTCGTGGAACTCAGGGCCACTTACAAAACCATACTTTTCGAATCCTGATATGCAGTTACCAAAAGAGTGTTGTATAACATTATGTGCGCTTATCGATTTTATGCTTTGTCTCAAAACAAAAATAACGACGAAATATCAGAATATCTATAATCCATTCACGGTAGCGAGAGAATTTATAACACTAAAAATTTATTTAAAATTCTGTATTATTACCACTCGCTAAGAGAGGTATTGAATTCATGCTAAAAATCGCATATCCAGATTATAGTGAATAGGCACGTTTTAAGGTCCCTAGAATCCGATTATAACATTTTTACGATGATGTCCGTATGTGTGTGTGTGGATGTGTGGATGTTGGATTCACGACTTAAGACATTTTTAACTACGGATTCCTCAATCTAACAATAATGGGAAGAGTTGATTAAGTTTTGGACAATTGGACAACCGGAAGTAGTAGTTGCAAGAAAAAAAAATCTAAATATTATTTATCGAAAATTTATGTAAATACTTGTATTAAAGAACGTTAAATTCTTTATTCGATAAATATAAATGCATTATTATATCTTCTATAGATTTAGAAATAAAGAAATGCATATAAAATAATTTGATGTAAAAATTCTCAGATCTAACTACTTCAAGGCAAGAAATTCAAATGTTTGTAATTGACACATAAATGTCACTGTCAAAAATATTTGTATGCCACTGTGAAAAATATTTGTACATTATTATGAAGATTATGAAAATAAAAAAAAGTCAATAACGCAAAAGAATATAAGTAAACAAGAATATAAAAGGAATTTGCGAAAATAAAAAAAAAATAAAAGGATAGTAGAAAAAGAAAATTTCAGGATATTGAATATAAAGAAAATGTATGTACTCTACATAATTTATATTAAAATATCCCATAGATTTTGCAAATATATGAGAATTATTTTGTAGTGAGACATGAATATATGTATTTGTATTTAAAAATATTTTTCGTTTTATGCGCACAACCAGGTAAAATATCTGGCGAGAGGTTATGTGCTGGCCACATCAGATTTTTTATAAAATACAATGCCAATTATTATTATTTTAATGAACGAAGATACAATTTGTTTAATTTTCATTTCGTCACACTGACTGTCATGTATTATAACAAACTTATATATTATCATCTCCATAATAACCAATGTCAGTTCAGTCAATTCATTTGAATGTAGTAAACAAGGCTGAAAATTATATCAAAATTATGTTCATGTTGAGAGAGTATGTTACGATTCTTCATTCTTGTATAACGTTTAATATTCTATCTACTTACTTTTGGAAAATGTGATTTTGTAACTTCCATTTAAAAAGAAAATTAAATTTTTAAATTATAATTGCTTTTGAAAAAGTTGCGGTTCCTACGAAAATTTTCCTTTATTTTGTTAACGTTGAAGGATGTTTGAATGGAAGTTTAATTTAAAATGTATTCACAATTATTTGTCGGAATTTTAAATTTTACCTTATAATACCGCTATAATGATCATTTTTCGCACCTATATTTATTTTAAATAAAAATTGCTTCAACAAATTGAATGGAACTCTATTTTCTTGAGAATATAATTCATGAGTCACGTGACATGTTTTCCGCCAATAAACATTCAGAATCTCCCTAGCTACATGTCTATCACAGCGATGATATAAAACAAATAAATTATCACCTTATTTATATTCGTTGCTAAGGGATTTGTTATCTTTATTTGACATTGACAGTTCATCGTGGTATGATTTATAATCGAAGATATTAGGTACGTTCTCTTGGTGTCAGAAACATTCCTACTTCTTCTAGTAGAACATCAATGGTCGTTCTTTTGCGTCAAAAAAATCGAAATATTCCTACGAATCATTCCAACTTCAGAGTTGGAAGCGTTGGTAGGAAGATATATAGAGTGGAGATAAATTCAAAATTTTACTAGTCGACTGTCGCGCGTATATTTCTGTCACATTTGTGAATGTTCAGAATAGACTGTTCTCAACAAAAATACCTCCTTTACGTTTTTATTATTTAATATATTTTCATATAATTACAATCTCTGTAATATTTGCATAACAACATTTAGAAGATCCAAAATAAACATACAAAGTTATCTTTAGTTGTTAACTAACAATAACACATAACCGCTGCCACTGTTCTAATGTATTTATTTTTTTATTTGACAGCACTTGACAGTTATTTGCTACTGAGCGGTCTATTGCTTTAAGAATATTCTTATTCTAGAAGGAATATTTCTGACACCGATAGAACGTACCTATTGCTCGTGAAACCGAAGCAGCAATCCCTTGTTATATTAAGTATGATACACGGCCTAATTCACTAAGACAGTTGTTAACATAGTCGTTAGGTAACAACTGAGAGTTAACAATGATTTTTAGCAACTCTTGTAACAACTGTCATTCAATTGGTATTCAGTAAATACATAATTAACGACATTGTTAAAAACGGTCGTTCTGAACAATCGTTGTTAAATATAGCACTGAAGTTATTAACAAGTGAGTTAAAAGGCTTGTCGATTTTCAATATTTGTACATATTTCTACTTTATTCACAACCTGAAGTGACAGATTTTGTTTCATTTGACGTTTGAGTTTTTAATAATGAGTGATAAGAAAATTTGGAGTGCAAAATGTTCCACGGAACACTATTCTCTAATGGTAGATTTCATGATAATTTTGGACTAATTAAATAACAAAGCTAGTTTTGCATTTCAGTTCTGATAACTGCTAGTTGGAAATTTTGCAAATGGTTGATTGACATGAAAAATTGAAATTTTGCCTTGTAATCTTTTTATAAGACCCATAGCTAGGCGTTGAAATTAAGTGTTGGGAGAATCTTGAAACACACCATAACTACTGTATGGTACGACTAGCGAATGAAAGTTGACGTTTAAATTGTTTTATAGATGTGATTTCTTTTGAAACCCTGGACAAGAATAGAATTGTACAAAATATTCAGGTATGAAATTTGTGCATGAACCCATTTAAATACTGAATTAGGAAAGCACAGAATTACATTACTATGTCTGCCTGAAAATAGATGGCCGACTAGGGTAACTGAATATCAAAACAGGGGTACGTTTAAAATATTTTAAACATTTTTCGTTTATGTTGATTATAACAAAATATTTTCATCTTTAAACTGTTTAGTTTGGCAATTCTAAGAAATAGGATTATTTTAAATTTCCTCTAATAATAATTCCGACTCGAGGGTTGCTTACACCTGAGACGAACGAACTAGAATTTGCGGTATTAATCTTTTTAAATACATCCCTGAATCCTGTTGTTAAGGTCATTTTAAATGCCTCCTGGTATTGAGTACAATTTTAATCTTCTGGGAATACATAAGAGTCAGTTTCCTTTCAAATCAAATATAGGGAAATGTTTCAAAAGAAACCACATCTATTAAATAATCTAAACGTCAACTTTCATTTGCTAGTCATACTGTACTAGGTGATGACGGTTAGTAGTGAACATAGAAATTTACATATGTATAACTTTTACGAGTTTGGTACTTGATTTATTAAATTTGTCACGTAGAAAAGTTCTTTAGTCAAAAGTCGAAAAGAGGAAGTACGGTAGAATGATTTTTGTTCGGGAAATATTCATATGCAACATGTTGAATTTATGCAACATTGAGCAACCTCACAGAACATTGTAACACAAGATGTCGCAAAGGCGTATATCCCTCTATGTACCCAGAGCATCTTGGAGACATTGCAGCCTATGTTTATCTTAGCTGTATTCTGTATTCAATATTCAGCGACAGTGTGAAAATTGACGCTGTCAGCGTCCCAAGACGTCCAGCTAACTTGCAGTGGCGGTCGATGATAATTTCAACTTGGGGGTCTGCTAAGGATATAAAATTACCGTTTAGTTCTTGAATATCAGATCTTGCACTGGACTAAATAGCGTATATTTTGGTGTATTGGAAAAGTTCAAAAACAATAAACCAAATTTCAGGCCAAATAGAGATTCAATTAAATTCTTTAGGAGGGTGCTGCACAGAGCTGGGCAATACTTGCAAAAATAATATTTTATTAGGCTTGCAAATACTTTCTATTTATAGTACTTTGTACTTGACAAAGTAAGTCTATTCACATGTACTTGGTACTTAATACATGAAGTACAATGACAAGTATTTGAAGTATTTTAAATGTACTTGAATTACTTTAAATGTACTTGAAGTGCAATGAATAATTTAAAAGTTAACCATGTTATGAGAATTGTTTGTCTGTCAGTGTTTCTTTTGCAGTGGTGTGGTGTTATTCTTGTAGCACATAATTATATGAATTTAATTAATAAACATATTTTCACCGATAATATGAATGTAAAGATATATTTACAATTTTTTTGGCATAAGTAAATAAATTCCAATCTGCATACTGCATACATATAATGTTTATATTACCTAACTACAGTGCTGGGACTTTGCCGTATCGCCTGGCGATTGCATGACGTAAAAATCTGGTGTGGCCAACACAATACCTCCCGCTATTTACAGCCCGAGTCACAAAAAAGATTAAGTTTTTTGGATTAGCGAATTATACTCTAATTTTCAGTTTATTTCTTAAAATATAGTCTAATCTAATCTAAGTAACTACTTTTTTTAAACCCCTCAACAGGATTAAATCCCAATTACAGAGTGGGTTTACATTCACATACATCCATGCCTTAATGGGATTCGAACCCAGAGCCCCGAGGGCACTCATGATATGAGGTGTTGCTCTAACCATTGAGCCACCGGAACTATAATAAATGAAGATTAAGTTTTAAATATCGGGATAGAATAGAATTCACTAATTCATAAATGAGGATTATCTTAAATATTTTTGTGAATCGTTAATTTTTATTAATCTAAATACATACCTACATATTTTCTTATGGTGGATACTGTATTCCTTTTCTATTGTTCTATTTACTTTTTTTTAAAAAACGTTATTAATATTATTTTGAAATGATTAGTTCTTTGATAGAGACATTTATCTGTCAGTTACATACATTTGAATAACTGCGCAACCAAGGAATTTGTTTTTTTAAAGCTTAGGCTCCGGGATTTAAATTATAGATAATTTTATAAATTTATCCATAAAATATATAGAAAAAGTATTAATGCAAATCTACAGAACATTTAATAATCTTTAATTTTTATAATAACATTAATCTCTAAAAAACATTTAAAGGTATTTTTCGAAGAAAAACTATTTTGAGCTTCTAGTAAAGTGCCATTTCCGGTTATCCGATTTTCACCAAAATCTAATGGGCTCTTTCCAATACAGAAAAAGTTCGAAATCAAAATTTTATGAATGATAGTATTTGAGTTAGAGTGAAGGATCTACACACACATGCTCACATACAGACACACATACATACCCACAGACATCATCGTGAAAATGTTAAATTTGGATTCTAGGGACCTTAAAACGTGGTCATTTACCAAAATCTCGATATGCGATTTTTAGCACGATCCCTATACCTCCCTTACCAAGGGTAGCGGTCTCGATACAGCTTGTATCGCTTGGCGATCATATGACGTCAATTTTACGTCATGCGATCGCTGGGTGATAGGTAGTCCCAGCGAGGATCTCCCAATTACCGAATTACCCAGTAAATATCGCACATTGAAATTTTTGTCTATAATAATCTTTTAAGGACCATATAATTAGAAAAATATCAATTATCTGAAAAAGTACTTGCACCCAAATTGACAAGTACTTTAGAAACTAAAAAAGTACTTTTACTTCAAGTACATTTAGAAACATTAAGATACTTGGTACTTGTACTTCAAGTACTACTTTCCGGTACTTTGCCCAGCTCTGGCTGCATTGTCGCAATGCACGAGCCGCCACTGCATCGTCGAGGTCCCAAGACGTCCAGCTAAACTAAGGTTACGCTAATAACTGGTATCCATTAGGCGAGGGTCGCATTTGAAGCAAGCCGACATTACGTTATCTCTCGCGGTGCTTAATTATTTGAATATGTATGAGATGTCTTAATATCAACACTACTCTGTAATAAGAACGGCTCCGCAAATTGCCACATAGTATGAAGCATTGTTGCTAAATGGGAATGGGGTCATCCATCTACCCCAACAAACTATTCTCAGACATTTATACGAGGAAGGAATTCACGTAAGGAAAAGAGATATAAAGTTCTCTGTTTCATTACGTCTTTTACGAGAATAATAAAAGAATTATGAAAATAATGTTACGTTTCCAAGGCTCTGAATGGTTGAATTAAAAACATTTGAAATAGTAACACAATTTATTTAATTAATAATGTTCTCAATAAAGATTTATGCCTTTCACTTTTTACCTCTCGCTAAGAGAGGTATTGTATTCATGCTAAAAATCGCATATCCAGATTTTAATGAATAAGCACGTTTTAAGGTCCCTAGAATCCGATTATAACATTTTTACGATGATGTCCGTATGTGTGTGTGGAGATGTTGGATTCACTATATCTCAAATACTATAAGACTTAAGATTTTTAACTACGGATTCCTCAATCTAACAATAATGGGAAGAGTCGAGTCAGTTTTGGTAACAATTGGACAACCGGAAGTAGTAGTTACAAGAAAAAAATCATCCAAATATTATTTACCGAAAATTTATGTAAATGCTTATATTAAAGAACGTTAAATTCTTTATTCGATAAATATAAATTCATTATTATACCTTCTATAGATTTAGAGATAAAGAAAGGCATATAAAATAATTTCATGTAAAAAATCTCAGATCAAACTACTACAAGGCAAGAAATTCAAATGTTTGTAATTGACACATAAATGTCACTGTCAAAAATATTTGTATGCCTCTGTCAAAAATATTTGTACATTATTATGAAGATTATGAAAATAAAAAAAGTCAACAACGCAAAAGAATCTTACGTAAAAAAGAATATAAAAGGAATTTGCGAAAAGTGACGAATATAAAGAAAAAGAAAAGGAAAGTAGAATTGAATATAAAGAAAATGTATTTATTGTACATAATTTATAATAAAATAATTATTTTGTAGTGAGATATGAATGTATGTATTTGTATTTAAAAATATTTTTCGTTTTATGCGTACAACCAGGTAAAATATCTGGCGAGAGGTTATGTGTTGGCCACATCAGATTTTACCTCTCGCTAAGAGAGGTATTGAATTCATGCTAAAAATCGCATATCCAGATTTTAGTGAATAAGCACGTTTTAAGGTCCCTAGAATCCGATTATAACATTTTGACGATGATGTCCGGGTGTGTGGATGTGTGTGCGTGTGTGTGTTTCTGTGTGTGTGTGTGTGTGTGTGTGTGTGTGTGTGTGTGTGTGTGTGTGTATGTGTGTGTGTGTGTGTATGTGTGTGTGTGTGTATGTGTGTGTATGTGTGTGTTGGATCCACGATTTCTCAAATACTATAGACTTAAGACATTTTTAACTACCCAATTGGGAGACTCTGGGTTCGAATCCCAGCGATGTCCATGAATTTTTCACAATTCTTTCTTCGTTTAAATAAATTTCTCCTGGATCCTAAAGCCCATTTCTACGATTTAGTAATTAAATATCCTTTATAATGTTGGTTTCAAATTTTTCAACAGCAGGTTGATATTTCTCTTGTTCTCGATATATTGACATTTAAAACTTTACCCATTTCTGGGCTATGACCCAAAAATGGATGGAGATACGATCAAAATTACACGAGTATACTAATATTACTAATTATTGAACGGCTGCAACACTTCTTGATTGAGGAAAGGTGTATGGAAAGAAGAAAATTTTTAGATTTCAGTCAAATAATAATTGTAAAGTCTTCGTGTTTACCTCCTGAAAATTATTATCTGACTGATATCCAGAAATTTTCATGTGTCGTAATTATGGAGTATTAAAATATGAATGATGAGAATAATTTTATGATAAAAATATATTTCAAACTGTTGTAACAAATGCACAAATAATTAGCAAAACTACTACGTACCTATAATTTTGATAGATTATGAATAGATATTAACAGTTACCGTACAATTGGATATAGAATATTAAAATACATAAAAAAAGGTATCATATTTTTGTAAAAATATATTGAAATAATGTTTGAATAATAAAATTAACATTAATCAATATAAACATTGTATTGTTTGACACTTTGCCATTGCCAATTTCAAGTCATTGACTTACATATGATTTTCATGTAAAAATGATATATTAAGTATTTTTTCGTAAATGGCACATAAAAGAGTATTTTTTACTAAGTTTATTTTTCATTTTATTAATTATTGATCGATTGATCGATCAGTCATAAAAGTGCAGTTGGATATCTACTTATCTCTCTCCTACACGTACGCATTTATGAGACTTTTATGTAAGCGACAAGTTTCGACGACCATTTCATTCCACATTTAACTCTGGTTGTGTATACATATGTCGACCTGCTTCAGAAATCCCTGCAGAAAATTATTTTTTATCAGTGTTTTACAATATTTATATGCGACAAAGTTGTTTTTGGCGTAGTTATTGTACTCGAAAAAGTAAAGATTCCATATTTTTCTTATTAAAAATACAAATTTTATAATGAAATTGAGAAAGTATTGTATGTTTTTATAAAATATTGTAGTGTTTAATATTAATGGTGAAATTTATGTAGATTTATTTATATTTTTTAATCTTTACAGACGTCGTGATGTCAACAGTAATTCCTGATGATAATCCTGCCTGCCGACTTGCTATTAACCGAGATGCAGAGTACCGGAATTACGTTAACATCAAGGTCTAAGGTAGTTGACATTATACTCTTTTTTTCGTACTTAAGGTGCATTCACAAATGAAAATTAGGTTTATGGTTTTTGTTTAGGTTTAAGTAAGTCATTCACAAATGTAAGTTTAAATTATCTGAAAATTAGTTTTGATATGTACAGACATCTGTGTAAATGCTTTAAAAACAAAATTAAAACATCGGTAGAGCAGTACTCAACAAGATACCTGTGCGCCGTGAAACTGTCATTCGATTAGCATTATTGGTTATATTTCAGCAATTAAGTTATGACGGTCTCCATGTTCTTCTCGCATTTGTTTAAAAAGCCGAATCCACCAAGTGGATACTGAATAAAGATGGGTGTATATATCTATATCATTTCAGACTCGTTCTCATTGGTGAAGTTTGTGACGTCAAACTAAATCATAAACCTAAAGTTTGGACCTTGCAATGTTTAGCTTTATGATTTGGATTTAGAGACCATACATTCTAAGGTGCGAATGGAGTCATTACATAATAAGCGGCCAAAGTGTTTAAATCTAAAGTATAAACCATAAATCTAAACCTAATTTTCATTTGTGAATGCACATTTATTGTTGTGCATGATTAGCATGATATTGATAGCCCTGTTCACAAATATATTTCTAATGATTTGTAATATATTTCTCTGACTATTGAGGACGCCTTATTGAATGTACTTACCTCATCACGTAATTTTAAACCCTTTTTACCTCTCGCTAAGAGAGGTATTGTATTCATGCTAAAAATCGCATATCCAGATTTTAATGAATAAGCACGTTTTAAGGTCCCTAGAATCCGATTATAACATTTTTACGATAATGTCCGTATGTGTGTGTGGATGTGTGTGTGGATGTTGGATTCACTATATCTCAAATACTATAAGACTTAAGACATTTTTAACTACGGATTCCTCAATCTAGCAATAATGGGAAGAGTCCAGTCAGTTTTGGTAACAATTGGACAACCGGAAGTAGTAGTTACAAGAAAAAAATCATCTAAATATTATTTATCGAAAATTTATGTAAATACTTATATTAAAGAACGTTAAATTCTTTATTCGATAAATATAAATTCATTATTATATCTTCTATAGATTTAGAGATAAAGAAAGGCATATAAAATAATTTGATGTAAAAAATCTCAGATCAAACTACTACAAGGCAAGAAATTCAAATGTTTGTAATTGACACATAAATGTCACTGTCAAAAATATTTGTATGCCGCTGTCAAAAATATTTGTACATTATTATGAAGATTATGAAAATAAAAAAAAGGCAACAACGTAGAAGAATATACGTAAAAAAAGAATATAAGAGGAATTTGCGAAAAAATTACGAATATGAAGAAAAAGAAAAGGAAAGTAGAAAAAGAAAATTTCAGGATATTGAATATAAAGAAAATGTATGTATTGTACATAATTTATATTAAAATATCCCATAGATTTTGCAAATATATGTGAGAATTATTTTGTAGTGAGACATGAATATATGTATTTGTATTTAAAAATATGTTTCGTTTTATGCGAACAACCAGGTAAAATATCTGGCGAGAGGTTATGTGCTGGCCACATCAGATTTTTTATAATGGGATTCTGCAACCAGCGTTAAATAACGTTCGGCGTTAAGTAACGATAGTAACGTTCATCTTTCAACGTTAACCTAGTATTCTGAAATTCTGGCGTGCACGTGGAACGTTAAAAACGTCGTATACATTCCCTTTTTAAACTTTCAACCAATAAAAAACGATTAAATATAATAAACACTGCATTTATCTGTCTATTTTACAAGCATATGTCAAACATCATATTATCAAATATATTTACTATGTACATGTATTTTGTACTAGATCCTACCCCTCTTTATTCACATATTTATTAATATATAGTTATTTTATATAAATGGTGTACAACATAAAAACTAATAATAACTATAAAGAATATACAAGAAAGGAGACGTAGAATTGTTTACATTTCCAACGAATATTGTTTTTAATATTATTAAAACTATTAGCCAGTTTACAGTCAGAAGATTTGTAAAAGAAAAAGAAGCTACATTGCAACGGAAAATTAACCACCTTATGAATTTACGAATAAGATTTCCAATAACTGTTGTAGAAAAAACAATTTAAAATATTTGTACTAATTAAACATTTGCAAAATTTAGTGTAGGTACCAGTAAAAAATTACTTTTCTAATGCATCAATAATTTTCTATATTTTTTCCTATGCTGCATTGTTGTAATCAGGAATATTCTTTGTTGTAATCAAATTCAATTTTGTTTGTTATAATCAGAATTTCTTCTTGTAATTCATAACCTAAAATCATTTTTCCGAAAAGTATTTTTTGTTGTAATACTCTTACAACAAAAAAATTAAAAATACTTTACATTCTTGAAATGAACACAAAATTGCTTTTATTCACTTCACTTTTGAGTATAGATACATCACTCCTTTTCTATGTTAAATTGTTATCATAAATTCTAATTTTTCATACTATTGCGGACTCGTTTGTGATTTAAACACTGTAATGCAAAAAAAATTATATTATAAGGTTATGTTAACAATATATTATTTATAAATAATAATCATTATATGAATAACTATACTCATTGTTAATAAAATACTTCTTGCAAGTACATATAGTAGTACACGAGAAATATCAAGGCTACTTATGTATGTGCAGCATGAATTAACGCCGGCTAGCAGCGTTAACGTTAAGTAACTCTGAGTTTCAGAATACCACAAGTGTCAAAATCGTCGTTAATTAACGCTGGGTTTCAAAATCCCTATATTAAATTTTGAAAATAACATACGTAACAAAAGTATGGTTAAGGAAAGTATATTGAATTTGTTTATTGCTACAAAAATTAACATAGCTTACGCTTGTTGTGACAGGGGCACTGCCCCTTACAAAATTGTTTGTATGACCCCCACAAGTCGGCGCCCCTAGTTCAGACATATGCATGAAATTGAAAGTCAGCAATGTTTCTGAAGGTCAATGACCGATTTAAGGGTCCATACCCCCATAATTAGAGGCTGAAATAAATTTTTCATCCCAGATTCGAAATCTATAGACATTTTTACATAGGAAAACCAAATTTTCAATTATACCAACAACTAATACAATTATTATTAAAGAAAGTTTGAATAATGAAATAACTAAATAAAAAGCAATAAACATATGATGAGGGTTGGTGATGATTTTGGGTTCATAACGCCCAAATAAGGGGTTGGATACTTTTCTGCCATGCAGGGTTGGATTCTCTAGACTTTTTACTATAAATATGCAAAGTTTCAGCCAAATCCATGAAGGACTAATTTTCATAAATTAATGATAAACAATTAATGTAAGAAAACATTGTTTATATAGGTCGTTAACCCAATTTAGGGTTAATAACCCCAAAACTAAGAGGCGGCAACTTTTCTACCCCACATATTTAAATTCTACGGGCTTTTTTACATATATCCACCAAGTTTTAGTCAAATCGATGGGGGACCCATTTTTGCTATGAAGCGGCAAAGATAAAAATTTGTTTAAGGGTTTCCATCCCCTTTATAGGGTTATAACCCCAAACCCTGTCGATATACGTAAAATTAGTGTGCGCCATTGAACTCAGCACTGTTTAATTAGTCTGTATACCGATTTTCATAATCATTTAAAAATTGGTTCAAAAGTTATGCACTCTTAAAGTAGAACTTTATTGTAAGAAATTTATTAACAAATTTTGTCTTAGGGAATCCAGGGGATTCCGTGTGACGTCAGAGGGAATTCCCTGTGACGTCATAGTTCCCACGGGGGTTTCCCCGTTTTTGGGGTTTTCCCATTTTTAATGGTAGATTTTTGTCCAACTTTAAAAATTCATAACTCGGGAACGATTTGAGATATCTAGATGAAATTTGGACAGGATACTTTAAGGACCTTTGTGCATCGATTAGTAATTTGGATAATTAATTAATTAAACTAGTGGTATTAAAAATGTTGAGGAAAAGTTAAAGTAGCATAACTTTTGAACCGTTTGAGATATGAAGATGAAATTTGATATGGGTATAGTTAAGACTTTGGAAATTAATTTGGATAATTAATTAATTTAACCAGTGGTATTAAAAATGTCGAGGAAGAGTTAAAGTAGCATAACTTTTGAACCGTTTGAGATATGAAGATGAAATTTGATATGGGTGTAGTTAAGACTTTGGAAATTAATTTGGATAATTAATTAATTTAACCAGTGGTATTAAAAATGTTGAGGAAAAGTTAAAGTAGCATAACTTTTGAACCGTTTGAGATATGAAGATGAAATTTGATATGGGTGTAGTTAAGACTTTGGAAATTAATTTGGATAATTAATTAATTAAACCAGTGGTATTAAAAATGTTGTGGTAAATTTAAAGTAGCATAACTTTTGAACCGTTTGAGATATGAAGATGAAATTTGATATGGGTGTAGTTAAGACTTTGGAAATTAATTTAGATAATTAATTAATTAAACCAGTGGTATTAAAAATGTTGAGGTTAATTGAAAATAGCATAACTTTGAACCGTTTGAGATATGAAGATGAAATTTGATATGGGTGTAGGTAAGACTTTGGAAATTAATTGGGTATTCGTTATATGCAGTTTATGTGTCAGCGGTATTAAAAATGTGGTACAAAAAATATAAAATGTAACTTTTGTGCCGTTTAACATATAGGTGTGTATTTTGGTAAATATATTTAGTATATATTTCTAATTAGGGTAAAATATTAATTATATCAGTGGTTCTAAAAATGTGGGTCTAAAAAATTTATAACTTACCGTTTGAGATATTGAGCTGCAATTTCGTATATACAATAATAATAATACATTTTATTAATAAAATATACCAGTGGCATCAAAATTGTTATACAAAACTTTTGTTTTTATTAATAAAGGAATCCGTATTAAGTATAAATATAAAAATATTTTACGGGCAAAAATATATATTTTACACATTATTTCATTATCTTTACGAAATGTTCTCAAAATTACGCGACCATTTGGTGTTATAGATACTTATCCATATAATACTAGCATGATTTAAAGATAATCTCAGTCAAACTTCCGCCGGAAACAGAAGATGTAATGTAATTTTGTTTTGGGGCACTGCCTCTATAAAATTGTTTGTAGGGGGCACGCGACCGGTTGCCGTAGGCGTCTCTATAAACTGGCTCACTAATGGTAATTTTTTAATTGAAGAGGTACGATGTTGGTTAAATGAGCAAATTTGTTCCATTTTGAATAAGAAAATTGGTGATATCAGTATAAAAAAATAGTATCAGCGGTTCTCAAAATATGGGGTAAAATATATATTTTTTAAATGGAACCAGATACAGGATGTTTCAAAAATACTGTAAAAAATTTAAGGGCATATAGTACTGAGCAAAATAAGTAAAAAATCTTAATCAACATAAGACTGATCTTTAACTGTTACCGAGAATAAAATCGAAAAATAAATAGACAATAAAAAACAATAAAATTTTATATGAAACGTTTTTCTCAATTTCTAATAGTTACGAAGTTATTTGAAAATTAAATATTGGCCAAGGTTGCCACAACATTTAACATAATACAATTATGTGATTTAAAAAAACAATAGCACATCTAAGATGTACTCTGAAAGGTAATCAAAAAACCTCAATTAATCAAAGTCGTAACTCTTATAATTTTCGAGATAGCAGACGTAAACCCCGTAATCTCATTTCGCAATGCCTCAAATCTATCAAACTATGGAAGATCGGACCCATATTGATTAAGTTTTTTTACCCATTTTGGTCTGTACTACATGCCCTTAATTTTTTACCTTCCGTCACCTTTAGGTAAGGAAGGTATTGTCTTTGGTCAAAAAATTCGGTGGTGAGTTTTTGATGAATAAGCACGTTTTAGGGTCCCTAGGACACGATTTTACTATTTTTACGATGATGTCTGTATGTGTGTGCGTGTGTGTGTATGTGTGTCTGTGTGTGTGTGTGTGTGTGTGTAACAAAATTTTCGTCTACGATAACTTCCATACTACAATTCAAAAAATTATAATTCTTTCGTATTCCTCTTCGTTACATCCATGTGAAGAGCTGATTAGATTTTGGTTAGAATTGGTCAACCGGAAGTACCCTCATTTGAAGATTTTAACAGTTTTTCTTGAAAAAACTATGTTAAATATCATTTTTTCACATTATAAATTATAAAGAATATTTTATTCTCTATGCGATTTAAATGCATTTTATATTTCATATTAAATGGATATAGAGTCAAAAAATTATAATGAAATTAAATATCATATATTAGCTAGCTATGCTATAACTCTGGAAACAGATGATGTATTAAGAAAATTCTGATTGAAAGGTGTCAGTGTCAAGTGCAGTTGACAGTATGTATGTGTTATAATTTTACTGGAAATATAGGATCTTTTGCTTTCTGTATGGAATTTGTATACAATACATACAACTGCCTTAAGGTAATGTACAGGAAATATAATATTTTGCAAGGAACTTTCTGTATGACATTCATACAAAATACATAGAACTGACGGAAGGTAATGTGCTGGCCACATCAGATTTTTTTACAATATTTTTGAAACAACCTTTGTATTTTATTCTATTATTGGAAAGACTGTTATATATATATATATAGTATATTTTCGCAATTAGGGTAAATTATTGAGCAGACCAGTAACTCTAAAAATGTTTGGCAATCTGTATAAAATGGTACTATATTTTTAACCATTTGAGATATGTTGTAATTTGATATGTGTACTAGTACTTATGTACGAGTATTTTATCAAATAGACCAGTGGCTTCAAAAACGTAGAACAAAACATGTAAAATATTGTCATTTTTGAAATATTTCACTTTAATATATAAGGTTATGTGTACCTAGTACAAGTATATGTTTGTAATTAGGGTACGTTGTTAAGTAAACCAGTGGCTCTAAATATTTAAGAGCAAAAATTCATAACTTATAAACCGTTTGAGATACAATGCTGATATTTTGTACATTCAGTAGAAACCAGTTTATGTGAATTCTGATCATGCGGACCTTGATTATTCAGACCGTTTTTTGAAAAATTGTTACACCCGAGGCAAGTGCCTCGCTTGCCACACCCTAGATTTGGCCTTGGCGTGAAATATTTGCACTAAACTAGTAGAGTAACCACAAGCATTTGAAAACTGAAAATCAAATGTATTTGAAACATTTGAAACTATTAATATCTGTTGGACAAAACTTCGCATGTTACACGTCGAGGTATGCGTGCTTTATGTACTTAATACACCTTCGCTAAACGAAATTTAATTCAGCAGTTTCTTAAATGATTTAAACAATACTACAAACTAATAATTACTATTTAATAGGGGGACCTTTGGTTGATCTGAGACGTCAAGAAATTTGGAGAATATGGATGCAGCCTACGAGCTTTGGATTTTAACACTACAAACCTACTAAGGCAGGTCTTCAAAGAATAGCTGAGGTCCAGATAAATCTTATACAGCGTAGATGAACACCGATGCATGAACTGGTAAGAAAGTTTATTTTTTATAAAATATATTGTTCTTATGTTCAATCATGAGAACTTATAGTCAAAGGAACATGACTATAATATGTCTAAATATTATCTTATATTCAAATTCGATTTTGAAACTACATTTAAATAAATATAACTTTCATGAATGTTTGTATAATATTCAAACAATTTAAAATTGAAATATCGAGTGTTTATCAATAAAATCAATATCTGGGAACATATGATTAGCTTATATCTTTCAGGAATCGGACATCAAGAAGATTAGATTAATATAGTAGATTTTAAGTTAGTTTTAAGTTTTTTTAAATGTATTTTCATGTCTTAATTAAACTTAGGCTCATCGCGCCGTTGAGCAAGCACGCGTTTTCTTTAAAAATGAAAATAAATTGATTAATTTGAAGAGCATTCCTTGGCGATTCATCATAAAATCGTGCGTCTACGTTTGCCACCGTGGTACGCGTACTGCGCGGGTTGTCCAGACGACACCTAGGGAGAGTGTATGTGAAAAGAAAAATATATGTATCGGGGCATGAATGATGCGAATGGGTGAGAGAATCAGTGAGAGGGTCAGGAAGGTGGGAGAGATTCGAAACTTGATGTGGGTTCGGGTTTCCTTATTTAACATCACGGTTAGTGGGATGGGTAGGCAGGGTTCGTGCGCGATTTTCCATAATTGAGTGGACTGATATGGTTAGCCATGCTATGTGAAACCAGTTGTTTATTCTGGGGGATCGCTTCGCACTTGTGCGAATGTTTCTAGGGACAGTTTAATTCTTTTGTAAAATTGCTTGCTGACCATCGTATTGGTCTACGCTCTAGATTGCTAGACTCGAATGAGAAAAGATTAAACAAACCTGAATGCTATCACAGGAAACTCTCTTATGGCGTCTATGTGCTCTCCTCATCCGGAGGCAACGTATGTAATCATCATTTAATGTTAATGGCAACGAATAATTAAAGGCAAAGTAAAGTTTTTGTTTGATTTAACTTTGTTTGAGCACACGGGTTGATCGCGTTCGGGATAGGTATCGCATATAAGACCGGGCGATGTCTTCGGGAGTAGCTGTCTCAGGCATCCAAGCCGAGTAGATTATATGTAACTGTCTATCTTGTCCTTAGGGAGCTCGCGTTGGCAGGCCGTACATGCAGTGCATCGTGTGGGGTCGGCTTAACCCCCTCGTAAACTACATGTGAGAACCATCCCGGCGTTCTCACTTTTTGTCTTAGCTCGTATATCGCTCTCTCTCAAACTTCGCGTTTAGCTTAGCATAGTCTAGATATAAAATAGCTTGCGTAGACTTAAGATAGCTTAGATATAAGATAGGCAAGGGTTGTTTTTGCTTTTTGAGAGAGAGAAAAAAATTAACGTAACTTCACACTTTTAGATTTGCTATTCTTTGAACGAGATATTAACGTAAGATAGGCTTAGATTTGCGTTTTCTTTGAACGAGATATTAACGTAAGATAGGCTATTTTGCGCACTTCACCAACTTAATTTGGGGGGGTTCTACAATAGCTTAAGTTTGATTATAAAATATTGTACACGAAATTGTATTTATTTAATAAATGGTATATATGGGGAGCGTGGGTTTGGCATTTGAGGGCGGTTGCTCCCTATATATACAATTTATTAAATAAAGAGTATAGTTTTAAGGTAGTTCTAAGTTGGAAGAACTCCCTGTCACTCTCGTCGACATTGCAGTGCTGGTTGGTGACGCAGACCATGGCTGCCTCTTTATAAAGACTGTGTTTAAAATGTATGTACACAATAAAACAATCTTTTAATTTATGTTCTGTTTAATTAAAACCCGTCACAATAGTCGTACAGTAGGTAGTTTTAGTAAAAATTGTATTTATTATTAAGAATTTAGACGCGGTTAGGGTAAAGTTAGATTTTAAGTATTTATTGTAAACGAAGCTTTATATTAATAAATATTATATATTTTGATAAGTGGGCGGTCGGGTGGTAACATAAAAATATAATAATTTATGCAAAGGTTCGTATACTGTCTTAAACTGAATAAGAAATATTGTACCTTTAACAATGGGAACAAGAAATCTTATTTAGGGACCCCAAGATTTAATTTGTTAAATAGTCTATAAGTATTGTAAACGGAACTCTATTTAATATATATTGGGTAGTAGATACCCTAAAAATATATAAGTAGAGTTTTGGATCAGCTATAAAACTAAAATGTTTGTTACCAATTGAAATTATTACGGTTGTATTATTTGTTATTAATTATTTTGCGTCTTTATTTTGCAAAAAGTTTTATCTTCAGATAAACTATTTACAGAATAAAAATACAAAATAATTAATAACAAATGAATATATCCATGATAATGGTAATTTTATTTGATAACGAACGTTTTAATTTTATATTTAAACCATGTTTGACACTGTCGTAAATTGTTATTAGATTTGTTAACAAATTTAGTAACATTTATGAACAGAATTATAACACAAATGAAACGTAAAAGACATTTGTGTTTAAAAATTCTGTTCATAATTATTTCTTACTGTTTGTTATCAAATTTGATATCAATTTTTTATCATGCCAAACAGGCTTTAGTTATAAAACTATAATGTTTGTTACCAAATAAAGTTACCATTATTTGAGTTGTTTTTTTTATTAACCATATTGCATCTTTATTTTGTAATAAAATAAACTTTTATTACAAAATAATGCGAAATTTTTAATTTTACATGTATTAATTGTTTATTTGTATTTTACATTGTTGTATTTCATGCAATTACCCTTAATGTACAATATTTTATAGAATAAAATATAAATTAAAATATAATTTGTCTATTCCTTACTCCTTACACGTATGTAGTTTTTAAAACGGCCGCAAGGGTGCAGCAGTTGTCGATAAACGTTGCAATTCAAGTAAAAACTGTGCCCATCATAAATCTTAGCGCCTAAAATATAGGCAACCATAATTTCATAAGGTAGCATCTATGCACGTTTTTTTACAAAATTTGTTGTATAGATGCTACTTTAAGGTAGCATCTATACTCGATTTTTTTACAAAATTTGGTACATAGATGCTACTTCTAGGTAGCATCTATACTCGATTTTTTACAAAATTTGGTACATAGATTACTTCTAGGTAGCATTTTTTAAACGCAGAAAAAAGAAGTAGTCATGCACCATTTTTTCGAAAATTTGGTTCATGGATGCTTCTTTTTTTACTGAATCAAAATTCCCAATAGGTATATCATTGAAGCATCCATGCACGATTTGCTGAGTTTAAATTCCAAGTAGGTATACGCTGTTTCCGACAGGTGCTGCCTCCTGGCGGCTGTTTTAAGAACTATATACGTAATAAGATCGCAACTCTTAGAAACTATATACTTACGTGTGTTTGAGGGATGTATCATAAAAATTAAAACTAACGATTAGAAAATAAGTCATTTTTAAATCAATTTTACAGTTTATTAGCAATATATAATTACAAATATATTTAAAATATACATTAACATTTTATTACAATATTTAAATAAACTTTTTTGTTTTATTTATATGTTTATCGACAGGTGCTGCCCCCTTGTTGCTGTGTTAAAAACTATATATACAAATTATTAGATTTATGAAAAAATTTAGTGACAATTATGCACAGAATTATAACACAATACAAATGAAATGTACATTTGTGTTTAAATTATTTCATACTGTTTGTTACCAAATAAAAGTATCATTATTTTATTACAAAATAAGGATGCAAAATGACTAATAGAAAAACACAACTACAATAATGATAATTTTATTTGGTAACTAACATTTTACAACTAAATCCTGTTTGGCACGTTAAAAATTGTTACTAAATTTGTTAACAAATCTAATAACAATTTATGACAGTGTCAAACATGGTGTAGTTATAAAACTAAAACGTTACCAAATAAAATTACCATTATTGTGGTTTTAATTAATAACAAATAATACAAGCATAATAATTTCATTTGGTAACAAACATTTTAGTTTTATAACTAATCCGAAGCTCTACTTATATATTTTTACCAGATATATAACGTATTAAATAGAGTTCCGTTTACAATACTTACAGACTATTTAACAAATTAAATCTTGGAGTCCCTAAATAAGATTTCCTGTTCCCATTGTTAAAGGTACAAGATTTCTTATTCAGTTTAAGACCGTTTGCGAACATTATATATATTTTTGGTGTTACCACCCAACCGCCCACTTACCAAAATATATAATATTGATTAATACATAGCTTCGTTTACAATAAATACTTAAAATCTAACTTTACCCTGACCGCGTCTAAATACTTAATGATAATTACAGTTTTTACTAAAACTACCTACTGTACTACTAATGTGACAGGTTTAAATTAAACAGAGCATAAATTAGAAGATTGTTTTTATTGTGTACATACATTTTAAACGCAGTCTATATGAAGAGGAAGCCATGGTCTGCGTCAACAATCGGCACTGCAATCTCGACGACAGTGACAGGGCAGGTAGGCAATTCTTCCAAATTAGAACTACTTTAAAACTATACTCTTTATTTAATAAATTGTATATATAGGGAGCAACCGCCCTCAAATGCCAAACCCACGCTCCCCATATATACCATTTATTAAATAAATACAATTTCGTGTACAATATTTTATAATCAAACTTAAGCTATTGTAGAACCCCCCCAAATTAAGTAGGTGAAGTGCGCAAAATAGCCTATCTTACGTTAATATCTCGTTCAAAGAAAACGCAAATCTAAGCCTATCTTACGTTAATATCTCGTTCAAAGAATAGCAAATCTAAAAGTGTGAAGTTACGTTAATTTTTTTCTCTCTCTCAAAAAGCAAAAACAACCCTTGCCTATCTTATATCTAAGCTATCTTAAATCTACGCAAGCTATCTTATATCTAGACTATGCTAAGCTAAACGCAAAGTTTGAGAGAGAGATATATACGAGCTAAGACAAAAAGTGAGAACGCCGGGGTGGTTCTCACATGTAGTTTACGAGGGGGTTAAGCCGACCCCACACGATGCACTGCATGTACGGCCTGCCAACGCGAGCTCCCTAAGGACAAGATAGACAGTTACATGTAATCTACTCGGCTTGGATGCCTGAGACAGCTACTCCCGAAGACATCGCCCGGTCTTATACGCGATACCTATCCCGAACGCGATCAACCCGTGTGCTCAAACAAAGTTAAATCAAACAAAAACTTTACTTTGTCTTTAATTATTCGTTGCCATTAACATTAAATGATGATTACATACGTTGCCTCCGGATGAGGAGAGCACATAGACGCCATAAGAGAGTTTCCTGTGATAGCATTCAGGTTTATTTAATCTTTTCTCATTCGAGTCTAGCAATCTAGAGCGTAGACCAATACGATGGTCAGCAAGCAATTTTACAAAAGAATTAAACTGTCCCTAGAAACATTCGCACAAGTGCGAAGCGATCCCCCAGAATAAACAACTGGTTTCACATAGCATGGCTAACCATATCAGTCCACTCAATTATGGAAAATCGCGCACGAACCCTGCCTACCCATCCCACTAACCGTGATGTTAAATAAGGAAACCCGAACCCACATCAAGTTTCGAATCTCTCCCACCTTCCTGACCCTCTCACTGATTCTCTCACCCATTCGCATCATTCATGCCCCGATACATATATTTTTCTTTTCACATACACTCTCCCTAGGTGTCGTCTGGACAACCCGCGCAGTACGCGTACCACGGTGGCAAACGTAGACGCACGATTTTATGATGAATCGCCAAGGAATGCACTTCAAATTAATCAATTTATTTTCATTTTTAAAGAAAACGCGTGTTTGCTCAACGGCGCGATGAGCCTAAGTTTAATTAAGACCTGAAAGTTATATTTCTTTCACTGTAGTACTTAAATTCGAATTTGAATACAAGATTATAATATTTAGACATATTATAGTCATGTTCCTTTGACTATAAGTTCTCATGATTGAACATGAGACCAAATATTTTATAAAAAAAATAAAGTTTCTTACCAGTTCATCCGTCGGTGGTCAGCTGCGCCGTAGAAGTTCATCAATCAGTGGTTGTCTATGCTATAAAATTTCATCCATCAGTGGTCGTCTACGCCGTACAAGATTTATCTGGAGCTCAGCATTCCTTTAGAAAAGCTGCTTTAGAAGATCTGCTGTGTTGAAATTCTCCAAGTTTCTTGGCGTCTCAGACCAACCAAATGTCCGCCTATTAAATAATAATTATTAGTTTGTAGTACTCTTTAAACCATTTGAAAAAACTGTTGGATAAAATTTCGCGTGGAGAACGTATCTTCATACACGTGTATCATGCGATATTTTCTCCAACAGATTTTATATGGTTTCAATTGTATTTGAAATTTACATTAATTTGATAATTCTAAACTTGCTGGCTAGTAACTAGATTTGAACAAGTTAATTTTTATTCCAAGATTCCATAATAACAAGACTAAAAACACTATTGTATGATGGGACTGTTAATTTATTCCAAAATCTAATAATTATCCTGTAACTATTTAAAATGTCATGGCCTTAAGATAATATGCTAATCATATGTTCCAAGGTATTGTTTTTATTGATAAATAATCGATAATTTAATTTTAAATTGTTTGAATATTATACAGACATTCATAAAAATTATATTTCTTTCAATGTAGTACTCAAAATTGAATGAGTACAAAATAATATTTAGACATATATTATAGCCATATTACTTTGACTATAAGTTCTCATGGATGAACATGAGAACAAAATATTTTATAAAAAAATCTGATGTGGCCAGCACATTACCTTCCGTCAGTTCTATGTATTTTGTATAAATGTCATACAGAAAGTTCCTTGCAAAAGATTATATTTCTTGTACATTACCTTAAGGCAGTTGTATGTATTTTATACAAATTCCATACAGAAAGTTTCTTACAAAAGATCCTATATTTCCAGTAAAATTATAACATAAACATACTGTCAACTGCACTTGACACTGACACCTTTCAATCAGAATTTTCTTAATGTAGCAGCTGTTTCCAGAGTTATAGCAAAGCTGACTAATATATATATGATATTTAATTTCTTTATAATTTTTACCTTCCGTCACCTTTAGGTAAGGAAGGTATTGTCTTTGGTCAAAAAATTCGGTGGTGAGTTTTTGATGAATAAGCACGTTTTAGGGTCCCTACAATACGATTTTACTATTTTTACGATGATGTCTGTATGTGTGTGTGTGTGTATGTATGTGTGTGTGTGTGTGTGTGTGTGTGTGTGTGTCTGTGTGTGACAAAATTTTCTAATGCGATAACTCTAATACTACAATTCCAAAAATTATAATTCTTTCGTATTCCTCTTCGTTACATCCATGTGAAGAGCTGATTAGATTTTAGTTATAATTGGTCAACCGGAAGTACCCTCATTTGAAGATTTTAACAGTTTTTCTTGAAAAAACGATGTTAAATATCATTTTTTCACATTTAATGTTATTATAAATATTAAAGAATTATTTATTCTCTATACGATTTGAATGCATTTTATACTTCATATTAAATGGACATAGAGTTAAAAAATTATAAAGAAATTAAATATCATATATATTAGTCAGCTTTGCTATAAACTCTGGAAACAGCTGCTACATTAAGAAAATTCTGATCTTGATTCTGATTGAAAGGTGTCAGTGTCAAGTGCAGTCGACAGAATGTTTATGTTATAATTTTACTGGAAATATAGGATATTTTGTTAGAAACTTTCTGTATGGAATTTGTGTAAAATACATACAACTGCCTTAAGGTAAAGTACAAGAAATATAATCTTTTGCAAGGATCTTTATGTATGATATTTATACAAAATACATAGAACTGACGGAAGGTAATGTGCTGGCCACATCAGATTTTTTAACTCTATGTCCATTTAATATGAAGTACAAAATGCATTCAAATCGTATAGAGAATAAATAATTCTTTAATATTTATAATAACATTAAATGTGAAAAAATGATATTTAACATCGTTTTTTCAAGAAAAACTGTTAAAATCTTCAAATGAGGGTACTTCCGGTTGACCAATTATAACCAAAATCTAATCAGCTCTTCACATGGATGTAACGAAGAGAAATACGAAAGAATTATAATTTTTGGTATTGTAGTATTAGAGTTATTGCATTAGAAAATTTTGTCACACACAGACACACACATACAGACATCATCGTAAAAATAGTAAAATCGTATTCTAGGGACCCTAAAACGTGCTTATTCATCAAAAACTCACCACCGAATTTTTTGACCAAAGACAATACCTTCCTTACCTAAAGGTGACGGAAGGTAAAAAAGTAAGTTTCCTACCAGTTTATTCATCGATGGCGCCTTACGCCGTACATGATTTGCCTGGTGCTCAGCAATCTTTTCGAAGAGTCGCCTTAGAAGATCTGCAGTGTTGAAATATAAAGCTCGAACGCTGCATCGAATTTCTCCAAATTTCTTGACGTCTCCGACCAACGAAAGGTCCGTCTATTAAATAATTATTATTAGTTTGTTGTATTGTTTATTTAAAAAACTGTTGGATAAAATTTCGTTTGGCAAAGTTGTATTAATTACATTAGATACGTGTACCATTCAAAATTTTGTCCTACATATTTTAAATGATTTCAAATGTATTTGAAATTTGTTTTAGTTTTATATTTCGAAGGCACATTTGATAGTGCCGAGATTGTCACGCGGTTATTATGATGTTAATATGTAAATGTTTATCACACATTGTCAATAGCAATGTGTCTTATTATTTTGAACTCAATGGCTGACTTATAAATAACATTATTTATTTAAAATCCCAATGGTTATAGTGATAATTCAATTATTTTTTGAGTAAATATTTATTATCAAAAAACTTATAATAATAATAATAATAATGCCACATGTATTAAATTATTTAAACGTCAACTTTCATTCGCTAGTCGTACTATACTATAAACTATTTTCATTTAACATGTAAATCACAATTTATTTAAATAAAATTTTATTTTTACATACGTTTTCAACTTTACTTTAGGTAATTAGTGATAGATATCAGATTTTCAGTACCACGCAAGTAGCCTATTGTTGAAAAATTTATAGTGGCTTTTTTGAAAAGCCCTTTTTAATAGATTTATAGAAAAAATCTGATGTGGACACAACACTACTTCCTTGTACGCAAGACCAACATGAAATACTCATATAGACCCAATTATAAAATTGCATGTATTTGTCGTAATTTAACATAACATTTTTTTTAATACTTTTTTGTCCTAGTCCAGAGCAAGCTTTATTACAAAAACCAAAAAGTATATAATTTTTTAATTTGCATATCTCGCTTATACAAAGGACTAATTTAATAATATTGGATGACGCAGAATTTAATTCTCTGAAATTCTTATTTGAAGTATTCATTTCTATAATCAAAATAAAACCATTTTATTAAAAAAAAACTGTTAATAACTGCAGGTAATAATATATCACTTCCGATTAGCCTATTTTAACCAAAATCTACTATGTTATTCCTATTGACATGAAAGCCTTTATACCAAACCTTGTATTTCAAACTTTTTCTGCAATGGAAAGAGCCCATTAGATTTTGGTGCAAATCGGATAACCGGAAATAGCACTTTACTAGAAGCTCAAAATAGTTTTTCTTCGAAATATACCTTTAAATGTTATTTTTTCGACAATAATGTTATAATAAAAATTAAAGATTATTACATTTTCTACAGATTTGCATTTATTCTTTTAATATATATTTTATGGATAAATTTATAAAATTATCCATAATTTAAATCCCGGATCCTACGCTTTACACAAACAAAACTCCTTGGTTGCGCAATTATTTAAATGTATGTAACTGACAGATAAATGTCACTGTCAAAGAAATAATCATTTCAAATTAGGGCCGGAATTCCATCTCCGGATAAAGTTCAGTATAACTATCCGTCAAATAAATGAGAAAATATCGCATCGAAATAAAATAATAAATGAAGTAAATTATTAGCTTAATCTTTTTTGTCACTCGGGCTGTACGTGGCGGGAGGTGCTGTGTTGGCCACACCAGATTTTTTTCAATAAATATCTTTCTATTAGCAAACAAAAAAATCTGATGTGGCCAGCACATTACCTTCCGTCAGTTCTATGTATTTTGTGCAAATTTCATACGGAAAGTTCCTTGCTGAATTAAATATTCTATTTCTTCTACATTACCTTCCGGCAGTTGCATGTATTTTATACAAATTTCATACAGAAAATTATTATTTTGTGACGTTTTCTATATACAGTGTAATGTATCTGAAGAAATAAAAGATTTATTATTATTATTTCTTGTACATTACCTTAAAGCAGTTGTATGTATTTTATACAAATTCCGCATACAGAAAGCAAAAGATCCTATATTTCCAGTAAAATTATAAGACACACACTATGTCAATTTCACTTGACACTGACATCTTTCAATCAGAATTTTCTTAAAATAGTAGCTGTTTTCATAGCTATGGCTACTTTATGAAATTTAATTTCTTTATAATTTTTAACTCTATATCCATTTAATATTAAGTATAAAATGCAGTCAAATCGCATAGAGAATAAAATATTCTTTAATATTCATAATAACATCAAATGTGAAAAAATTATATATAACATAGTTTTTTCAAGAAAAACTGTTAAAATCTTCAAATGATGGTACTTCCGGTTGACCAATTGTAACCAAAATCTAATCAGCTCTTCATATGGATGTAACGAAGAAGTATACGAAATAATTATAATTTTTGTAACTGTAGTATTAGAGTTATCGCAGACGAAAATTTTGTTACACACACACACACACACACACACACACACACACACACACACACACACACACACACACACACACACACACACACACACACACACACACACACACACACACACACACACACACACACACACACACACACACACACACACACACACACACACACACACATCCACATACACACACATACAGACATCATCGTAAAAATAGTAAATTCGTATTCTAGGGACCCTAAAACGAGCTTATTGATTAAAAACTCATCAATAATCAGACAATACCTTCCTTACCTAAAGGTGACGGAAGGTAAAAACATGAAGAGCAATCTAAATCGTATGAACGTACCAACAACGAAATAGCAGTATCTATTGTAAATTTTCAACCGTGTTCCATATTTCATTATATAATAATAAAATATAAATTTCGCTGTTTCGTGTATGTACGTTTCCTAAGATTTATATCTTCAACTATCCCTTGTTCAATGCAAGTTGCTGTCTGGCCCAAATGCTACAGAGCAAGTAGCCGTGGTTTTATTCTCTGCTTTTAGTGCTCTTCAATCAACGGTGTTGTTCTTTTTGCGCTGACAGATGGGACGGTGAAATTAAATCTAATATTTGATTGATTGCGGAAACTGTCCTAAGACGTCGTTCACATTCACTGAAACTGGATTTCGTCGCTAGAAGCAATTTCCAACACACTTGAAACTATTTCGCTAACTGTTTCAAACAAGAGAACTAAAGTCAAGCGAATTATGTTTTATACTTTTATTTGAAATTAATTTTCCGGTTCAAATTGTGTCAATCGATAGCAGGAATTGGTTAGTTGAACACGATTTAAAAAATGTTATTTTGTTATTGGTGATAAAACGTATAACAGTTGCAGTTTACAGTTCACGGTTCATATAGTTTCATGAACGATATTTGCAGTTATTTTTGATTACAAACAACATAATTTTAAATTCATAAAAATTGTACAGCGGTGACCACGAAAACGGTAATATATAGACCCCTTGATGCAGTGGCACATCCAGGGGAGAGCTTAGGGGGCTTGACCCCCCCCCCTTAAAGTCCAGTGAATTGAAAATATAATTTACTTAAATTAATAATTTTATTAATTAATCTGTAGAATTTAATAATCTTTAATTTTTACCTCTCGCTAAGAGAGGTATTGGATTCATGCTAAAAATCGCATATCCAAATTTTAGTGAATAAGCACGTTTTAAGGTCCCTAGAATCCGATTATAACATTTTTACAATGATGTCCGTATGTGTGTGTGGATGTGTAGATGTTGGATCCACGATTTCTCAAATACTATAAGACTTATGACATTTTTAACTACGGATTCCTTAATCTAACAATAATGGGAAGAGTTGATTAAGTTTTGGTAAGTATTGGACAACCGCAAGTAGTAGTTCCAAGAAAAAATATCTAAATATTATTTATCGAAAATTTATGTAAAGACTTATATTAAAGAACGTTAAATTCTTTATTCGATAAATATAAATTCATTATTATATCTTCTATAGATTTAGAGATAAAGAAATGCATATAAAATAATTTGACGTAAAAATTGTAAATGACACATAAATGTCACTGTCAAAAATATTTGTATGCCACTGTCAAAAATATTTGTTTACTTATTATTATGAAGATTATGAAAATAAAAAAAAGTCAACATCGCAAAAGAATATACGTAAAAAAGAATATAAAAGGAATTTGCGAAAAAATGACGAATATAAAGAAAAAGAAAATTTCAGGATATTGAATATAAAGAAAATGTATAGCACATAATTTATATTAAAATATCCCATAGATTTTGCAAGTATATGTGAGAATTATTTTGTAGTGAGACATGAATATATGTATTTGTATTTAAAAATATTTTTCGTTTTATGCGTACAACCAGGTAAAATATCTGGCGAGAGGTTATGTGCTGGCCACATCAGATTTTTCTTTTTAAAACGTTACTAATATTACTTTGAAATGATTAGTTCTTTGATAGTGACTTTTATCTGTCAGTTACATACATTTGATTAACTGCGTTTTGTTTTTTTAAAGCGTAGGCCCTGGAATTTAAATTATAGATAATTTTATAAATTTATCCATAAAATATATAGAAAAAGTATTTATGCAAATCTATAGGAAATTTAATAACCTTTAATTTTTATAATAGCATTAATCTCGAAAATTTAATTTAATTTATAGGTATTTTTCGAAAAAAACTATTTTGAACTTCTTGTAAAGTGCCATTTCCGGTTATCCGATTTTCGCCGAAATCTAACGGGCTCTTTCAATTATAGAAAAAGTTCGAAATACAAGGTTTCAAAATTTTCTGAATGACAGTATTTGAGTTAGAGTGGAGGATTCACACACACATACACACATACATACAGACATCGTGAAAATTTTAAAATTGGATTCTAGGGACCTTAAAACATGCTCATTTACCAAAATCTCGATAGGCGATTTTTAGCACGATCCCTATACCTCCCTTACCAAGGGTAGCGGGAGGTAAAAAATTGCATGGATTTTTTTAAGTCCTAGGGGCGCCAAAGTTGAAATCTGACTAGGGCGCCAAAAACTCTTGGGCCGGCCCTGTTATCAATCCAATTTCAGTACAATAAATCTATACTATACGAGTTCTTATTATCAAATAAAGCTTTTCATATTCCACAATTGACATCTTTCAAACTCTGTTCATTATTTCAAGCTTATTGTCTTTTTGATACAAGTTTATATTTTGTTTATTTCCCCTGGAAAACTAAATTAGATACATTGCAATAAAATATGCAAGATGCAGCTTGAGAAACGTGTATAGAAACACATACAAATTTGTAAACTTATTCAAAATTCAGTGCAGTTTGTCTTTGTACGCTAATCTTGTCAAAGAGTCTCTAATGAGGTAACGCCTCTAGAATACGAGGCAGCGTAGATAGTTCAGCTAGTACACGTTCAGTTTTCACTTCAAGAGATGCACTCTTTCAATGCTCTAAGAAGATTATTTTAAAAATTAATCTAGGAATTTTTTCATAGACTTTATTGAAATTCTGATGAATAGATTGCGTCAGAGAGGATATTGAAATGTTTTTAATAATCTCGATATTTCATTATGATAGTTAATACACTTTTAGGAATTACTTTTTTTTAGTAAAAATGAAGAAAAATAATATTTAATTGAAATGCATTTCAAAAGAAGCATTTGTAAATAAAGATTATAAAATTTTAAAATACACTTTTTAATAAATATGCTTTTTGCTAACATAATATTTTATCTACTATAATATTTTTTATTCAACAAATTCATATAAACAAACTATTTTTGTAAAGAAGTCAAAAATATCTTTTTTGCACGATCGGGTTATTTTTTATATTTTTCGATAGATTCCAAAACAGTAGGTCTTATTTACAAATTACTGAACGGTAAGTAATGTAACTCACGTCGGTAAGTGATGTGCTTCACTTACCGTAGAGGAGGCAAGACGTTAAATAAATAAAAACAAAAATCAAAGTTTACTTAAAAAATGACAAATAAAAATTCTTAATATGTCAAAATAATTTTCAAATCTTATTTTTCTTTTAAATTTTGTGCGTCGATTGTCCAAAAAATAGTATAAGCATCACGAACGTTAAGGAATTACCGATCTCAGACAAAATTGGGACCTTCGCTTTACTCAGTCCCCAAACATTGTCTTCCATCGGTAAACTGTCCTTACCGTTCTTAATACTTAATATACTATCTTTTTCATTTCTCAGTATTGAGTAAGATATATTTACCTCCCGCTACCCTTGGTAAGGGAGGTATAGGGACCGTGCTAAAAATCGCATATCAAGATATTGCTAAATGAGCACGTTTTAAGGATCCTAGAATCCAATTTTAACATTTTCACGATGATGTCTGTGTGTATGTGCGTATGTGTGTAAGTGTGTGCGTTCATGTGTGTATGTGTATGTTTGTGTATGAGTTTATGTGTGTATGTGTATGTGTGTATGTTTGTAACCTTGTATTTTGAACTTTTTCTGTACTGGAAAGAGCGCATTAGATTTTGGTGTAAATCGGATAACCGGAAATGGCACTTTACTAGAAGCTCAAAATAGTTTTTCTTCGAAAAATACCTTTAAATGTTATTTTAAAATTAAAGATTATTAAATTTTTCTACAGATTTGCATTAATACTTTTTCTACATATTATATGGATAAAACAAGCAATACTCCTTGGCAGTTATTCAAATGTATGTAACTGACAGATAAATGTCACTGTCAAAGAACTAATTTCAAATTAATAATAGTAACGTATTTATAAGAAAAAAGTAAATGAATACAGATTCCAACATAAGTAAATATGTAGGTATGTACTTA
This sequence comes from Harpalus rubripes, assembly GCA_963082715.1. Taxonomy (NCBI): domain Eukaryota; kingdom Metazoa; phylum Arthropoda; class Insecta; order Coleoptera; family Carabidae; genus Harpalus; species Harpalus rubripes. The sequence goes on along the minus strand of OY720457.1, from coordinate 55,878,888 downwards.
GATTAATAAAAATTAACGATTCGCAAAAAAGTTTAAGCTAAGCCTCATTTTTGAATTAGTGAATTCTATTTTATCCCGGTATTTAAAATTTAATCTTCATTTTATTATCAAAAAAGTTAGTTACTTGGATTAGACTAGACTATATTTTAAGAAATAAACTGCCAAAATTAGAGTATAATTCGCTAATCCAAAAAAAAGGGATTAGCTTAATCTTTTTTGTGACTCGGGCGGTACATGGCGGGAGGTATTGTGTTGGCCACACCAGATTTTTTTAAATAGGCAAAAGATTTGCGTCCATTTGTTTTTGTTTTCCTATTATGTACACTGGATATTTATTGAAAAATAAAATATATTATTCTCTAAAAATACTTTCAAATATTTATAATGTACGTACATATATTGGGGTGGTCGTTAAAAAATTAGACGCCACCCAAAACGGTAGTGTAAAAGTGTCGACATTATAAATTAAAGGTAACAGGTGCATATTGTTTGCCCTATCAGGGCCGCACCGTTCCAAGACAGTAAAGTAAATAATAGTAAATTTTTATAAAATGCTGTTATTCGTAAAGACAAAATTACTACAAAACTTACAAATTAGCGTGTCTAGTTATAAGTAAAATAATTATCGTATCAATCGGTTCGTTATTATTCTAGCATTGTTATATTGAAATAATAACTATGAAAATACTGATTACAACAATGAATGTATTGATTATAACTCAAGTATATTGATTACAAGAATGAATCCCACAATGAATCTAATATTTAAATACCTATTATCATTTTGCAAAAAATCAAATGCCTATACAATTCTGAAATCTGTTGTAAAATTGTTGATTACAACAAACGATTTAGATTATAACCTATTGATTACAATAATGAATCTAGGAAAATTTCATCAATATATTAAATCTAGCATTTTTCAAGAACAAAAAGTATAGATTAAACTTTAATTTGCAAATTTTACATCATGAGGGGAAGGGGCGCTAAAATGTAACTAGCACAAAGGCGCCTAATACCCACGGAGCGGCCCTGAATACTATTAAACTGCTTCATTAGTAAATGTAACAAAGAGGGCTTCAAACTATTTATTAGGCACGCATCTATGAGCCAAAATATCAAATATGACTAAGCACTGATCGCACAATTTTCATATTCACTTAGTCTGAAATTTACCAGTGAATAATGTTCACAATGTTCACCGATATCTGCGTACAAAGCAGATTGGCACACCCAGCAATGGGTAATAAGCCGTGATGTATTTTATTTATTTATTTATAATGTTCACAAACTAATTGTATGCAGCAAAATTTATTAACCTTTTTCTCCAACCAAATGTGTCTTTAGACGGTGTGATATTGTGATTATTTACAAAAGAATGCCTCACATCCTAAATTATTTAAAACGAACGAAATACCTATGTGAAAAAATTTAATAGGATGTTCTTTTGAAAAACTATCAATCATATGCCATAATAGCATCACATTTATGTTGTGACAGATTTAAAATTTATTAGGGCATATGATGAATGGGAGTTTTAAGGAATTTTTAATACATGAGGACAAAATAAAATAGCCCTTTTTACTTTCTAAAACATGCGAATTGATTATATAATGTGATAATGCGAACTAAAAAATCTGTTTACTTAGTTACACGTACTTCGCCATGATTAATCACCGACCGTACACTGGTTAGTTTTTTTTTTGTCGCTGACCGAAATAATATCCACTTCTGTGTCCAGCGGTAATTATATCGCTTTATTTATAGGGCGGACGTAATACACAAGAACAATATTAATTACTTAACTTACAAGATTTATATGACGCTATTTTCGACCCTGTTTTCAAATGAATCGCATATAACTAACATATAACTTTATTTATGTTAATGTCGCGCTGAGATTTTTTGATCGTTTAATTAAAATTTATGATGCAATTTTGAAAGATGTAGAATTATAAACATACATTTCAATTTCAATGCAATAATACTGTTAAAGCAGGGCGTGGATAATTTAAAGCACATGATTTGTTAAAAATGATCATCAAAGTGTGTGGATGCACTCTCGACGCCAGCAATGAGTGCCTGTGTGGCGACGCCTAGTAAGCGCCCGCTCGGTGCAAATATTTCATTCCAGTAAAGTTGGCACCGCCATATAGAAATTAAGAGAAAAACTAATCCATAATTTTGCCCAAGTTATGCCCAGTTTTGCCAATTTCTTATTTTTTGCCTAGCCCCCTACAAGCGAATACGACAAAATCAAGTACGATATAATTTTGCCCAAGCTATGAATAGTTTTGCCCTATCAAAAAAAAAAAAAAATCCCCACGTATACAAAAGTGCTAAGATAATTAAAAAATAGGTCAAAATACAACCTTTAAATTTTGCCTAGTTTTGCCCAACCAATATTTTCGGCGTCTGAATAAAATATATGATAGTAAATCATAATTATTTTTCGCAAAATACAACATAATAATCCTTTGGATGATTCTTGAGCAATAATCAAAATATCATTTGTTGTAATCAATAAAAAATAATAGTATTAAGGGAGTCAATAGAACCATGTGCCTATATAATTATT
>OY720457.1:55511310-55871310 GCA_963082715.1 Harpalus rubripes | reverse complement strand
AGGCATTTAAAATGACTGGCAACAGGATTCAGGGATGTATTTTAAAAATTTAATACTGCACATTCTAGTTCGTTCGTCTCAGGTGTAAGCAACCCTTTTGAAAACATTTCCCTATATACGAGTTGAAAGGAAACTGACCTTTATGTATTCCGATACAGAAGATTAGAATTGTACTCAATATCAGGAGGCATTTAAAATGACTGGCAACAGGATTCAGGGATGTATTTAAAAAATTTAATACCGCAAATTCTAGTTCGTTCGTCTCAGGTGTAAGCAACCCTCGAGTCGGAATTACTGTTAGAGGAAATTAAAAATGATCCTATTTCATAGAATTGCCAAACTAAATAGTTTAAAGATCAAAATATTTTGTTATAATCAACATAAACGAAAAATGTTTAAAATATTTCAAACGCACCCCTGTTTTGATATTCATTTACCCTAGTCGGCCATCTATTTTCAGCCAGACATAGTAATGTATTTTTGTACTTTCCTAGTACAGTATTTAAATGGGTTCATGCAAAAATTTCATACCTGAATATTTCATAAAATTCTATTCTTCTCTAGGGTTTCAAAAGAAACCACATCTATAAAATAATTTAAACGTCAACTTTCATTCGCTAGTCATACCATACCTTCCTATATCTAGTAGGATGCTCTATCTAATGAATTACGAAGTTACTTTGAAGTTTTCGTAGCTTATTTGAAAGAGCATTCTCCTATATAAAATAAGATACCGTGGGTTAGTCCCAGTGACGTTCGTGATTTTTCACAGAAAAATTTATTGGATATTTATACTTAAGGTTGGCCCAGTTGCATAAAATTTTGTTAACTTTAATCACGTAATTAACTTTGACAAGGCTTATTTTCCAATGTATTTTTAATATATATCCAATGAATGGTTAAAGACATGATCAGCTAACATCGTTTTATGCAACAGGCCCCAAGTAATATAAATATGATTTTCATGTATTTAATGTCAAACTTCTTGTTTCTAGATTAGTTTTAAAATAATACAAACCATTTGGGGCTATGGTTATATTGTCATCTGTATACCTATCTTCTTAACAAACTTCAGAATTTAAAATTATTCACAGACCTGTAAAAATATGTGCAAAATTTATATTCTTCTTCGAATCTAATGTAGACAGAGTAATGATACAAATGCGAAAAATGTTTTTTAAATTATAATAATAATCAACGAGCGAACAGATTGAAACAACTAAGGTACATAATACATATTTATAAAATATACTTCAATAAATGTCTATCTAAAAGTGTTTAATGAATTTGGTGCAGCAGGGAACCAACGTAAATGAAATAAAACTACCAAAATTTCATACTTTATTATGAAGCTAATATACATAGAATTAAGTAAATTACAAATTACAAAGTATTATAGTAGAATAATCAATACTTACTCGTCTTCCGATTTTATAAGCGACTTCCGGAAGTAATTTCATCTTTCGGCTCCCCTCTCAAATCCGGAAGCGCAATTTCTCGGCTCATTTCCAAATTATTTCTCGAATACTTTCATCTGTAACCAACAGAAAAACAATATCAAGAACAGTACGCAAAAAAGGTCTTAATGAATCACATAAAATATAATATATCTACTCAGGGCCGGCGCCCTGAACCAAATTAGATTAGAGCGCCCCCCACCAGTTACAAAAATTATTTCTGATTTTTTTGGACATGAAAGAAAAAGATAAACTTGAGAATTGATATACAGGATGTTTATATACTTATGGGTCAAACTTTAAGGATGATAATACAGTTAAAAGTCAAAATGTCAATCCGAAAAGTCCAATTCTCAAAAAAAAGAAACCAGCCAAAAATTAGCTGATAAACAAAAACCCTCATTTGCTCAAAGCCGTAACTTATATTTTTTTGAATATTAATGGAAAAAGACGAAAAATAAATAAATTAGATGATCTACATCTCAGAAACAGTTGAGAATTGGATTTTGCGGATTAAGTATTTTTTTGACATTTTTTAGCTGTATTATCTTTTCTTAAATATTGATCCATATGTATAGAAACGCCCTGGCTTAATTATTTCGCAATGGCATGTTTAATAGATAACGTTGCCAATATTCTGATGGAATATTATTTAATCTTTCAGTTGATAGGTAAAGTAAGTTAAACGCGTAAATAGAATTTATTTACACACAATCGTAATTTTGAAGGGCTCCAAAATTTAATAATACATATTTCATACATTAATTTTATTGTTGTTTATTTTGTTTATTTATTTATATATTTAGTTTTTAGATTTTTGGGCGCCTCAATAAGCCTAAGCCAATGCCTAAGTGGCTCACGCCTTAAGCCGCCACTATATCTACTACTAATTATTATCTAAGTATTATTAATTATAAATAATAACTAAATGAATTTCGTACAGTTTAATGAAGAAGGTGACATTAATAATAAGTATTCCTAATAGCAAATATTTTTATGTTAAACAACACATTTTCAAATATCCTCATCATGATCATCATCAATATGTTTCTATTAGCAAATTTGAATAATGACATATCTGTACTTTAACAAGCGTCACCACACGAGTTCTAAAGCTATAGTGGTGGTAGCATTACAAACTACAGGTTTTTTTTCTCCTACCATTTGAAAATTAAAAACAATTTTTAAAATTCAATAGGGTATTCTCTGAGGACTACCAATATTAAAAATTTATTAAAAATATTAGTGTTGATAGGTAAACAACAGGAAAAAAACAAAAAATCATATTATAAATTAATTGTTACAAAAGACATAAGGCATTAAAATTTTGCTGATGTACTAGATGACCTTCCAATGGGAGACCAGTTGAAATCCCTACTCCATGTTCGAATGTGATAAGACGCCGCATGAACCACTGATAGTACACCGCTGGTACTGTACAACTAGTACGTCACATTAATAAAATAAATTTTTAACTCGGGTTTTCACAGGTACTCTTAGATATAACTGTTCTTTAAGAAAAATAAATAAAAAAAAATGTGAGAGAATACCCTATTTTGACTATAGTCGGTCAGACTCAAACACGGGTCATTCGATCCACACTTAACGTAGACTGCCATGCGCCACCATAAAGATGTAAAATTTTATTATAAATATCACAAAAATAATATTGATTGTTTAAACAATACTCATTACTCGTAACAGAGTTAATAATCTATTGATCATAGTTCTTGGGTATCAAGAATATCTTTAGTCGAATCAAAAGTTCTTCACCTAAACAATTTTATCTAATTTAAAATTATTTGGTTCAGTTTAAAAACCGTTTCATTTCTTCTATATCTAATTTGATAGCTAAATTATAATATTAGGTAGCTATATCGTAAGTCAAAATATTATTTAAAAAAAAATTAAAATTCATACTTCGAGTTTAAATAGCCAGTCGTTCTTACAAACCTTATATTTTAAGCTGCGTTTAAAATAAAAACATTGAATCAAAATTTTGACAGTAATACTTCATAATATATTTGACATTCATTTTGTTGCGACACATATTTTCAAATTAAGAAATAAGAATCAAAATAAATACAAATTTTTATGTCACTCAAATAACCCTAATTGAATTTTAAAAATGAAACAAATATATAAATATAACATAAATCACACATCGCTTTCTAAATCATAGTTTTATTTTCTCCCCAAAATCCAAGTTTAAAATTATCCCCCATTACCCTTATCCCAACTGGCTATAATTTCCTCTCCCCAGCTACTTTTCCACTCAATTTCCCAGAGAATTCACACCGAGCACTCACCTCCGATCGGGGGGTTCCTGCCCCATGAAACAATTAGCCTCTTCCGGTTCTGTGGTCCGGTGCGCACAGTTCGGCAACTCGCCGCCAACTGGGGGCGACGCCGCGACGCTGGTGCCGCCACCGGCCAAAGGAAGAACTAACTAAGGGCGCTGCGTTACAACGACGCATCAATGGATAATCGCATTGATCTGAGCAACAGGTTTAGGGTTGTGGATTTGGGTTTAGGGCTGAATTTTGGGTTTAATGTAGGTTTAGTAAAGTGCTCGCAAAATTATTCGTACACCTTATTTTTATCAGTAAAATGTAAAATAAAATTCTGATGTGGCCAACACAATACCTCCCGCCATTTATTTTTTATAAATTTAAATACATAGCTATGTATTTACTTTGCTGGAAACTATATTATGTTCTTTTCCATATAACTATTGTTCTATTTACTATTTTCTTTTTACGTTCCGTCACCTTTAGGTAAGGAAGGTATTGTCTTTGTTCAAAAATTTCGGTGGTGAGTTTTTAATGAATAAGCACGTTTTAAGGTCCCTAGAATACGATTTTACTATTTTTACGATGATGTCTGTATATGTGTGTGTGTGTGTGTGTGTGTGTGTGTGTGTGTGTGTGTGTGTGTGTGTGTGTGTATGCATGTGTGTGTCTGTATGTGTGTGTGTGTGTATGCATGTGTGTGTCTGTGTGTGTGTGTGTGTGTGTGTGTGTGTGTGTGTGTGTGTGTGTGTGTGTGTGTGTGTGTGTGTGTGTGTGTGTGTGTGTAACAAAATTTTCGTCTACGATAACTCTAAAAGTACAATTCCAAAAATTATAATTCTTTCGTATTCCTCTTCGTTGCATCCATATGAAGAGCTGATTAGATTTTGGTTATAATTGGTCAACCGGAAGTACCCTCATTTGAAGATTTTAACAGTTTTTCTTGAAAAAACGATGTTAAATATCATTTTTCACATTTAATGTTATTATAAATATTAAAGAACATTGTATTCTCTATACGATTTGACTGCATTTTATACTTAATATTAAATGGATATAGAGTTAAAAAATTATAAAGAAATTAAATTTCATAAAGTAGACATAGCTATGAAAACAGCTACTATATTATGAAAATTCTGATTGAAAGATGTCAGTGTAATTTAACATTATTCGTAGTATATTTGTGTTATATTATAATTTTACTCGAAATTTAGGATCTTTCGCTCGAAACTTTCTGTATGGAATTTGTATAAAGTACATACAACTGTCGAAAGGTAATGTACGTATAAGAAATTTAAAATCTTTTACAAGGAACTTTCTGTACTCGTATACTATTTTATAGAAAATACATAGGCATTTACGAAAATTCTACCGGTAGATACCGCATTTACCAACTGTGTTCGAAAACACAACTGGTAAAAAGTTACCGTGTTCGAAAATTGTACAATATCTACCAGATCCATCTACCGGATTCATGAAGAATCTAATCTCAAAAAAAAGGTAGTGATGCAAAGCGAAGTGCACGCGTTAAAAGTGGAAATGTGTTCAAAGACTGCTCAGTTTGCTAACTACATCAAATTTCTAAACTGTTTCAAATTTTCAAATTATTTTATAGGTTATGGATCTACCCTGTTTACCACTTGCGTTCTTAAAATATCGATTCCGGTAGCTATAACCTGATAAACAGTTGTTTACTGGTAACAGTTCACCGGTAGAATTTTCGTAAATGCCTCATATAACTGACGGAAGGTAATGTGCTGGCCACATCAGATTTTTTAAATGTTACCATTATTAATTTGAAATGATTAGTATATTGAGAGTGACATTTATCTGTCAGTTACATATGTACATTCGAGATTGTGTAACCAAGGACTTGTGTTTAAAGCGTAGGCCCCGGGATTTAAATTATAGATAATTTAATAAATTTAGCCATAAAATATATAGAAAAAGTATTAACGCAAACCTATACAAAATTTAATAATTTTTATAATAACATAAATCTTGAAAAATAACATTTAATGGTATTGTTTAAAAAAAACTATTTTCAGCTTCAAGTAAACTGTCATTTCCGGTTATACCAAAATCTAATGGCTTCTTTCCATATAAGAATAAGGTTGATATACAAGGTTTCAAATTTTTCTGAAACATGGTTTTTGAGTTAGAGCGGAGGATCCACACATACACACAGACATCATCGTGAAAATGTTAAAATTGAATTCTATGGACCTTAAAATGTGGTCATTCACCAAAATCTCGAAATACGATTTTAGCATGATCTCTATACTTCCCTTACCAAGGTTAGCGAGAGGTAAAAAGGATTTCCAAAAAAGAAATTTTTAAAAAAATTAGTCATAGTCTTCTTTCGATATTTCAGAAGTAAATGATAGTCGTCAAATTAAAAAAAAATATTTATTTTACTTTATGTAATGGTGCTGAAAACAAATTTAAAAAATCTGATGTGGCCAGCACATTACTTTCCGTCAGTTCCATATATTTTGTACAAATTCCATTCAGAAAGTTTCTTGCACAAGATTCCATATTTCAACTATATTAGCTTCTGTCAGTTCTATATATTTTGTACAAATTCCATACAGAAAGATTCATGTACCTAAGAGATTACATATTTCCAGTAAAATTATAACACAAACATATCAATTGCACTTGACACTGACATCTGTCAATCATCATTTACGTAATATAGTAGCGGTTGTCATGGTTATAGTATAGCTAACTGCTTTATGAAATTTAATTTCTTTATAATTTTTTAACTCTATATCCATATATGAATATGAAGTATAAAATGTAATCAAATCGTATAGAGAATAAAATATTCTTTAATATTTATAATAAAATTAAATATAGAAAAATTATATTTAACAATTAACAGTGTTTTTTCAAGAAAAACTGTTAAAATTTTAAAATGAGGGTACTTCCTGCTGACCATTCATAACCAAAATCTAATTATCTCTTCACATGGATCTAAAGAAAAGTAATACGAAAGAATCAAAATTTGTAGTATTTGAGTTATCGGATTCGAAAAAAATCGTCACACACACACACACACACACATATATATATATATATATATATATATATATATATATATATATATATATATATATATATATATACAGACATCGTCGTAAAAATAGTAAAATCTTATTCCAACGACTCTAAAACGTGCTTATTCATCAAAAACTCCGATTTTTTTTTACCAAAGATAATACCTTCCTTAAATAAAGGTGACGGAAGGTAAAAAAAAATTGAGCAATGAATGACCGTGAGGTGACGCCTGGTAAACGCCCACACGGTACGACAATGTCATCATTATTACCAATAACTATGTACAAAAATCTTACTTAGAATAATTATTTGAGATCCAACCTAAATGTTTAAATCGTAGAAATGGGCTTTAGGATCCAGGATAAATTTATTTAAACGAAGAAAGAATTGTGAAAAATTCATGGACGTCACTGGGATTCGAACCCAGAGGCTCAATAAAAATTTGAAATAACATTCTTTTAAATATGGGGTCTCGTGGCCATGTGCCTGAGTGTCTGGTCGTGAATCTGGGGAACCGGGTTCGATCCCGACCGACGCCAAATATTTCGAATTTTAAATGGCACAAAATTGACCCCTGTGGTGCACTCTCCACGCCAGCAATGAGTGCCCGTGAGGTGACGCCTGGTAAACGCCCGCACGGTACAAATATGTCATCATCATTACCGATATTTGCGTACAAAGCAGATTGGCACACCCAGCAATGGGTAATATGCCGTGATGATATATTTATTTATTTATTTATTTATTTATTTATTTAAAGTTTTTGGTTCTGTATATTAATTTCTGTTTCCTTGGTTAGGTACCTACCCATCGCTTTGCGGTTGGTGTGAAGGTTACAGTGTTCATTTGCTACAAGTTTAGCAGATGATCGCGATCAGGTGGTAAGGAGCTTATTAAACTAGAAACTGAACTAAATCCTAATAAGCTTCTTTGAATCGGTTTTGGATCAAGTGTTTTACGCGTAAGCTTTTGAGGTCAAATGTGACTACACAACTACTACCTGAGCTGCTGAACTGAGACCCCGATGAACACTTTGCAAGATAAATCTCCTTTATCCTCGAAACCGGCCATCTAGATGCACATTTCCACATTAATGCTACTAATAGTTATTCAAAGTTACTAGTTAGGAATTATGAGGATTTGCTAAATATGAAATTCCCCATTGATTATATCTGTGCGTTGGTGCTAAAAGGGCAAGTGTCCAGAACTAGTTTGGAACTACTGAAAATACCCAAACTCGAAAAAATGGCAAAAACGCATTAAGGAATTACCTAAACTTTCAAAGACATTTATTTTTTTATTTCTTATTTTTTTACCTCCCGCTACCCTTGGTAAATCGCATATCGAGATTTTGGTAAATGACAACGTTTTAAGGTTCCTAGAATCCAATTTTAACATTTTCACGATGATGTCTGTTTGTATGTGTGTGTGGATCCTCCACTCTAACTCAAATATTATCATTTAGAAAATTTTGAAACCTTGTATTTCGAACTTTTCTGTAATGGAAAAAGCACATTAGATTTTGATAAAAATCGGATAACCGGAAATAGTAATTTACTAGAAGCTCAAAATAGTTTTTTTTTTTCTAAAAATACTGTAACATGGGACGCCCGCCGTCGCCGCCACTGTAAGCGAGTGTCTATTTATAGCGGTGACGTAATCGCGCTAGTAGCCGGCCGATGTAAACAGACTGGTCGCGACGTGTTTAATTACTTCCGGTCGCCTGAATCTTTTGTGTTCATTGTTATTATGTGTTCGAATATTCTAGAGTGTTCTAGAAAATAATGACAGCTGTATATAAGGGACGTAGATATGCTCGAGAGGGAGTTAGTGAGTTAGTTAGTTACATGGAGGGACATAGAGATGTTCATATAGAGAGTAAAGTGTTAGTAAAAAGCACAGCAGTATCGTGGTGAGCGTATGCAGTTGGTGTCGAGTAGGTACTAATGTTATATTGGGATAGCTGTGGATGTAAATACTCGATAGTGTTGACGAGTATTGGGAAGCTATAGTGTGCAAGAACAGTAATGGCGAGTCGGAAAGTTACTGGTATACCGGGATAGCTGTTAAAGAGAATACTCGGTAGTGTTGAAGAGTATTGGGAAGCTAGGTATATGGGGACAGTAACGGCAAGTGGAAGCTAATACTCGGCATTTGTGATACTGAGGCTGTGGAAGGAGTGAAAGAGTTACATAAATAGACAGACAGTGAAGTGAAAGGTGTGACTTCTGTCCGAGCAGTTGAATATACAGACGCTGTTGAGTCAGTTGAGTATATAGACGCTGTGGAGGTTGGTAGGCGGACAGTTGAACATGATATAAGTATATAGTGATATAAATATCGCGTAAACAGTCCACAAGAGTCTGCAACAGACCGGCAGTCTAAGATTGGAACGCGTAGTGAAATAAATAATTTGTAATATCGTGGAAATAAATAGTAGTGTTAATGGGTTAAATAAATAGTGTTAGTGTTATATAGTTAATTATAGTTTCAATCTTAATTAGTTTTTAATAATTGTTAAGATAATTAATAGTAACTTTCTTTATAGTTTAATAAATACTTAATTTTAATTAATTATAATTGTCTTATATTTACACTTCACCCAGATAATTTAAAAACGTTACAATATCTTTTTATTTTTTCGAGATTAAGTTGTCAATATTCTAAAGTTGTTTCGGAATGAGCTAACATTATTTAATCGGATATAGGTAAGTTTAGTTAAATCGTCTTATTATGGGCCCAGGAATCTGTGGTTAAGCCATGTCCCCCTATTTCCAAGACACCCTGTATAGTCGCTAAGTCGAAGTATTACAAATCCGACGTTTCAGTTTCTAATTACCCATTATCAGGGCTTTGGAAAAACTAACTATTGAATTAATACAAGGATGATAGCTTCGGCAAACAATTTAAAGCGTGATTAAATACGTGCATACTTCAGAGCTACAAAAGTTTTAACAAGTGTTGTTTTCAGTCAACTACTGTGCTTTTTAAGTAATTCTATATTCAAATAATTAATTCTTGTTGGTCCATCTTGAAGTGCTTTTACAATAATTTCAACAATTACATTAGAAAATAAATAAAATAAACACCCTGTAAAAAAACTACAAGAAATTTAAAATGTAAATAAAAACTTCTCGATGTTGTAGCTTTATTATTAGCATGTTTAATAACACTCATTTCTGATTGTAGTAGAAAGAAGGTATATTTATCACACATTTCTACACGGATTAGAAAACCAATAAAAATATCACGCAAGCCGAGATCGCATTCATGTCAGACTAATTGCATGTTTGTGTGATTCACTTTGTATCAGAATAGTCATATGTCATGAAAGCGTAAAAAAGTAGCAAAGTGCGAGGTTTTAATGCAGCCATATTTCTCTGTATAATTCTATACATTTATCACATCATTTGCATAATGTCACTTCATTTTGTCTTAATCATTTCTTTGGAATGTGCAATTAATTCAATGGTAGAACAAAAATAGAAAAAAAATATTATCGTAAGAAAATGATATGAAGTATTGCCCATAAAAATAGCAAATTTTAGAAATTTTCAATTACTTTCACGTAAGTAGATAAGTACAAGAATTTTAGATATTATAGGTATTGTGGAAGGCTCAATAGTTCATTTACTTAAAAACTGCTTAATGCACGTGTACATAAATTAAACGTTTTCAAAATGTTATTTTGGGAAGTACTATATTCATACGATTGATGCTACTCAACTGGTATTGGTATTGTCTTTGGTCAAAAAATTCGGTGGTGAGTTTTTGATGAATAAGCAAGTTTTAGGGTCCCTAGAATACGATTTTACTATTTTTACGATGATGTCTGTATGTATGTATGTATGTAAGTATGTATGTGTGTGTGTGTGTGTGTGTGTGTGCGTGTGCGTGTGTGTGTGCGTGTGCGTGTGTGTGTATATGTGTGTGTGTGTGTGTGTGTCTGTGTGTGTGTGTGTGTAACAAAATTTTCGTCTAGGATAACTTCCGTACTACATTTCTAAAAATTATAATTCTTTCGTATTTCTCTTCGTTACATCCATGTGAAGAGCTGATTAGATTTTGGTTAAAATTGGACAACCGGAAGTACCCTCATTTGAAGATGAACAGTTTTTCTTGAAAAAACTATGTTTCATTTTTTCACATTTAATGCTATTATAAATATTAAAGAATTATTTATTCTCTATACGATTTGAATGCATTTTGTACTTCATATTAAATGGATATAGAGTTAATAAATTATAAAGAAATTAAATATTATCATATATTAGTCAGCTTTGCTATAACTCTGGAAACAGCTGCTACATTAAGAAAATTCTGATTGAAAGGTGTCAGTGTCAAGTGCAGTTGACAGTATCTTATAATTTTACTGGAAATAAAGGATCTTTTGTTAGAAACGTTTTGAATGGAATTTGTATAAAATACATACAACTACCTTAAGGTACTGTATAAGAAATATAATCTTTTGCAAGGAACTTTCTGTATGACCTTTATACAAAATACATAGAACTGACGGAAGGTAATGTGCTGGCCACATAAGATTTTTTTAACAAATGAATATGGTAAATACTAATAAATTTGGTATGGTCGTAAAGAGAATAAAAAATACAATTTAAATTTATAAAATACTAGTATAGGTTGTATTTAAATTTACAAAGTTGATATCACTTCCGGTTACACCGGAAATCCCAGAATTACACTTTTATATAATATAATCGCAGATATTGTATTGAATAAATTATGTAAATATTCACTGTTAATAAAATAATTCTTGCAAATACTTATAGTAGCGTTAACGTTAAGTTACTCTGAGTTTCAGAATACCAAAGTGTCAAAATCATCGTTAATTCACGTTAACGCCAAGAGTTAATTAACGCTGGGTTTCAGAATCCCTATAAATCTTGAAAATAACATACATAACAAAAGTATAATTAAGGGAAGTATATTGAATGTGTTTATTACTACAAAAATTAACATAGCTTAATTTTTTTGTGACAGGGGCACTGCCCCCTACAAAATTGTTTGTAGGGGGCACCTGCCTCATGACCCCCACAAGTCGACGCCCCTAGTTCAGCTATATTCATGAAACATGAAAATGAAAATGTTTCTGAATGTCAATGACCGATTTAAGGGTTCATACCCCCAGAATTAGGGGCTGCAAAAAATTTTCACCCCAGATTCGAAATCTATAGACATTTTTACATAAGTAAACCAAATTTTCAATTATTCCAACAACTAATACAATTATTATAAAAGAAAGTTTGAATAATGAAATAACTAAATAAAAAGCAATAAACATATATTGAGTGTTAGTGATGTTTCTGGGTTCATAGCGACCAAATAAGGGGTTGGATACTTTTCTACCATGCAGGGTTGGATTCTCTAGACTTTTTACTATAAATGTGCAAAGTTTCAGCCAAATCCATGAAGGACCAATTTTCATAAATTAATGATAAACAATTAATGTAATAAAACGTTGTTTATATAGGTCGTTAACCAAGTTTAGGGTTAATAACCCCAAAACTAAGAGGCGGCAACTTTTCTACCCCACATATTTCAATTCTACGGGCTTTTTTACATATATCCACCAAGTTTTAGTCAAATCGATGAGGGACCCATTTTTGCTATGAAGCGGCAAAGATAAAAATTTGTTTAAGGGTTTCCATTCCTTTTATAGGGTTATAACCCTGAACCCTGTCAAAATACGTAAAATTACTGTGCGCCATTGAACTCAGCACTCTATAATTAGTCTGTATACCAATTTTCATAATCATTTAAAAATTGGTTCAAAAGTTATGTACTCTTAAAGTAGAAATTTATTGTAAGAAATTTATTAACAAATTTTGTCTTACGGAATCCAGGGGATTCCATGTGACGTCAGAGGGAATTCCCTGTGACGTCGTAGTTCCCACGGGGGTTTCCCCGTTTTTGGGGGTTTTCCCGTTTATAATGGTGGATTTTTCTCCAACTTTAAAAAATCATAACTCGGGAACGGCTTGAGATATCTAGATGAAATTTGGACAGGATACTTCTGGGACCTTTGGGCATCGATTAGTGATTTGAATAATTAATTAATTAAACCAGGGGTATTAAAAATGTTGAGGTAGAGTTAAAGTAGCATAACTTTTGAACCGTTTGATATATGAAGATGAAATTTGATATGGTTGTAGTTGAGACTTTGGAAATTAATTTGGATTATTAATTAATTAAACCAGGGGTATTAAAAATGTTGAGGTAAAGTTAAAGTAGCATAACATTGAACCGTTTGAGATATGAAGATGAAATTTGATATGGGTGTAATTAAGACTTTGGAAATTAAGTTGGATAATTAATTAATTAAACCAGGGGTATTAAAAATGATGATGTAAAGTTAATGTAGGATAACATTTGAACCGTTTAAGATATGAAGATGAAATTTGATATGGGTGTAGTTACGACTTTGGAAATTAATTTGGATTATTAATTAATTAAACCAGGGGTATTAAAAATGTTGAGGTAAAGTTAAAGTAGCATAACTTTTGAACCGTTTGAGATATGAAGATGAAATTTGATGTGGGTATAGTTGAGACTTTGGAAATTAATTTGGATTATTAATTAATTAAACCAGGGGTATTAAAAATGTTGAGGTAAAGTTAAAGTAGGATAACTTTTGAACCGTTTGAGATATAAAGATGAAATTTGATATGGGTGTATTTAAGTTTATGGAAATTAATTGGGTATTTGGTATAAGCATTTTATGTGTTAGCGGTATTAAAAATGTGGTACAAATATATAAAATGTAACTTTTGTGCCGTTTAACATATGGGTGTGTAATTTGGTAAATATATTTAGTATATATTTGTAATTAGGGTAAAATATTAATTCTATCAGTGGTTATAAAAACGTGGGACTAAAAAATTTATATTATATTCCGTATATACAATACTAATACATTTTATTAATACAATATACCAGTGGCATCAAAATTGTTATACAAAACATTTTTTTTATAAAAAATGAATACGTATTAAGTATAAATATATAAATATTTTACGGGCAAAAATATATATTTTACACATTATTACATTATCTGTATGAAATGTTCTCAAAATTACGCGACCATTTGGTGTATGATACTTGTTTACGACATTTTCATCCTTACATTTTTTATTTTGTAATGTAATGATCTTATTTTCCAACTATACTTTAACTACCTCTGATGATGATTCATTTGGAATCGAAACGTAGGAAAGTTAATTAAATTATTATTTAAGAAACATTGTTTACCACCACTGCATCTCCAATTATTTCTCATCATCCCTACAATTACAAAAAATATTCAAAATAATTCATAGTATAATAAGTCTTAACTATAATTGAAGTAAGTTTTTTTTTTAAACTAATCTAAATATAGACATCTCCATAACCCCAAATATTGAAAACCGACACTGCCTGCAAATTTAAATTACCGTTATTAATTGCGTTACGAAGATAACCTCGAATTATGTCAAGGGTAGCAACATATAACACGTATTAAAAACACTCAACCCGGCGTAATTTATCAAACAAAAACGCTGTATTTGCACGAAATTATTTAATTAAGACGATATTCTAATGAAACAGCACGAATCACGAATTTCACGCATTTGTAGTTAATTCAATCCGTGCGTTCTGTATGAATAATAATAAATCACTGCTGTCCAAAACGCTGGCTGATATCAAGCGGATTACGTGAAATTATAAAGTGCGTGAGTTTAATTATTTTTAATTTGCTAGCATTACATGCTAGTGAATTATAATTCCTTTCTTCACCAAAGCTACAAAGAAACGGAAAAATTATTTAGAAGCTATACACAGTGCTGACAAAAGTAATAGTCTTAGTACTAAGCAATTAAACAGCTTTCAATTGTTTCGATTATTAATAGCTCTTAGTAATACAACACTTTATAGTAAAATAACTACACTATTATTCACGAAAGATGACTATTCAAGGTCATTCTATCGAAGAAAGAATACACATCACTTTACAGCAGTACCTTAGCAACATTTTGTATTAAAAAGAGAAAGATTATTTGACCTATGCCTATTTAATTTATGTGGTATGATAGATATACGTAAATAGTGGCACTACTTTCTAACACACTATAAATAATAATGATATATGTCGTAGACTTACAGATACCTAATTATCTACTACACTGCCCTCTGTGCTAATATTTACCCAGTGGCGTTGACGTTTAAATCAAATTATTATTCCTTGGTTTATAAGTCAAGTCTATGTTTTTGAATTTTGCAAAAACATAAGAGAAGAACATAAATATTTCAGAAAGGCATTAGGGGCTGTCCTTAAATTACGTAACGCTTCAAGGGGGGGGGGGTCAAGAGTAGCGTTACGCAGCGTTACGAGGGGGTGGGGGATGGTTAATGTGTGCGTTACGTAACGATAAAATATAAAAAAATATTGCTAAACTTGCTTTAATAGTTTTGAAACATTCAAATTTCGCGGTGCTAATTCGTATATGCAGGCAGTCGTTTGTTTTCAATAACAGTCAACATAATATGTCGGGCACAGTTCCAATTCGGGCCAGTGGTCTTTCATTCGTGCAATGCAATTCATATTAAAACATGAATTCAAGTAGTGTTGATAAGGAAAAACTTTTCAATAGTTTGTTAAAAGCGTATGGAAATGCATATGCTTTTAATTTCTGTGCTGTTATTTTTTCATCTTTATGTACATTAATTTAATTAGTTTCTGTTTCAAATTTTAACTGAATATTAAGGAGGCCATATACTTTTATATACAGTAAAAAAATTGGGGTGACAAGCCGTAGGGCAAGAGTAGTATATTATTTTTCATCTTTATGTACATTAATTTAAATAGTTTCTGTTTCAAATTTTAACTGAATATTAAGGAGGCCATATATTTTAAATCCAGTAAAAAATTGGGGGGGGGGGTCAAGTACTGCGTTACGTAATATATGGGGGGGGTTCATGTTTGCGTTACGGGTGCGTTACAAAGGGGGGAGGGGGTATCAAAAATTTCCTAATTTTGCGTTACGTAATTTAAGAACAGCCCCTTATTTAGAAAGACATATAATTTTCAATAAATTACTCTTATTTTCTCAATTAACATGTGTCCATAATTATTTCATCTTACACGACTATAGGTACATACGAAATACAATGAAGTTATCTGCAAGTAATATTATATCAGACGGCTCACAAATGACCTTGAATAGTCATCTTTCGTGAATAATAGTTTATACAATGGATATTACATTTCGTAATATTTAAGGAGCAATATATTTTTAAATTTAGTGCTTAGAAGGAATATTAATATTGTTGCACCAGCCCTATTATTGAGAAAAAGGTAATAGAAAAAATATGCGGTTATTTATTAATTTATTTATTTATTTATTTATTTATTTATTTATTTGTATCTGTACTACATTTTACTCTGTGATTGACATAAAGACACTGTCATGTAGTTGTCAAGAGTTCTTTTTCTTCGTTAACATTATCAGTCATTTGTTATTTATATACTCGTATATTATCCGAAACTAACTTGCGAATTGCGAAAGTTAAGTTAGAACTTAGTCGTTTTTAAGTATCGTTGAGGGAAAATATGAAATTTACCAGAGAGCATTTTCGAATGATTATTTTTAATTTGTCAGTTTTTAAGTCATGCGGATATTCATTTGAAGGTTTTTAATTCCTCCAATAATTAGTTTGAAATCTTAGTAGTTTTTAAGACACCTTAAATTAATTTGACCGCTTTGACAGATTTTAATTCTTTCAGAAATTAAAAGCATTTGAAAATAAGATTTGTTGGAATATTTTAACTAGTGGAAAGAAAGAATGGTGAAGTGTATTATTGTTGAAGAGAACTATTTTGAACACATTTAAAATAAAATTCTGAAAAATACGAACCATATTTATTATTCTCAACAATTTTAGCATATCTCTCGTATAGTTTTATTTTAAAGGCAACTGCATATTGAACAACGCTAGTTGTAAACTTGTGATCGTGAAATTAATGAAAATTTTACGGTTCTATACAAAGTAGTAAAAATTCATAAATTTATGATCACCTAAAACAAATTTAATAACTAGATATTTTACTGTATGCCATGAAATATTTTATTCACATTTTGATGAAAAACTAACAAAGTAATTCATTATTAAATATATTTGTTTACTTACAGCTTTCATGTACATTTCCCAAAGCTCTGCTTTAAAGCTTCAACCAGGAAATAAAATATTAAGTTATTAGCAAAAATATAAGTTTATAAATTTACATCTTTTAGTTGTAAACAAGTACTAATTAACTGTGAACTTTTAATTTAAAATATTATTCTCAATAATTCTTAAGAGTTTACATTTTCAACAAATAATTATAAACCCTATATAAATAGTGAGAAATTTCTACAAATTTTCGTCGACTAGTTTCAAATGTAAAAATTAAAATATATTAGAAGTCAGAGAGAAGTTATTACTAATTTTTGTATTTTTTTAAATATAAATAAAAAACAAATTTACAAAGTTATTTTATTTTTGAAATAATTTAACATTATGAAACTTATTTATTTAAATTAATATTAACATTGCTAAAATAGATTACTTATCTTTACACAATGACAGCTGTCATGTACGGCTGATGAAACGATAACGAAAAACGAGTCAGTGGTTACTTGCCATCGGAATTAATTTCAAAGATACTGCTTGTGCTTCTAAGTGAGTACATTTTAAAGGAAGGTCCTCATTTTCACCCATTTTAATGTATTTTTCTTTCAAATAATTCCCAATGACAGACAATAATTATTACAGCAATTTTTTTTCAATAACAATATATCAAAACCATTCAGGGCCGATCCGTGGGTATTAGACGCCTTTGTGCTATGTTACATTTTAGCGCCCCTTCCTCTCATTATGTAAAATTTGCAAATTAAAGTTTAAACTATTCTTTTTGTTCTTCAAAAATGCTAGATTTATTATATTGATGAAATTTTCCTAGATTCATTCTTGTAATCAATAGGTTATAATCAAAATCGTTTGTTGTAATCAACAATTTTACAACAGATTTCAGAATTGTATATACATTTGATTCTTTGCAAAATGATAATAGGTATTTAAATATTGGATTCATTGTGGGGTTCATTCTTGTAATCAATATTCTTGAGTTATAATCAATATATTCATTGTTGTAATCAACAATTTCATAGTTATTATTTCAATATAACAATGCTAGAATAATAACGAACCGATTGATACCATAACTATTTTACTTATAACCCTCTAATGCAAACAAATTAAAAAATATATTGTACACTTCTATCGCGTAAATTTGTAAGTTTTATAATAATATTGTCTTTACAAATACGAGCATTTTATAAAAAACTACTATTATTTACTTTACTGTCTTGAAACAGCGCCCTTCAAAGTCAGGCGCCTTTGTGCGGGGCACAACCTGCCCACCCGCATGGCGCGGCCCTGAAACCATCCAATGGCTACTTTGTAAATTAAAATACTACATCAATTGACTTGTCAGTGTCACGCGATGAATGAAAACAAAAATGATTTAAGAAGTTTTGGATAAAACGTTGTATTACACTCGTGTGGAATGTATATTAGTCACTAATCGTGATTAATATTATACATTCCACACTCATATAATATATAACTATTATTTTTTTTATTAAATTCATTGTTGGATTCATTCTTGTAATCAATATTCTTGAGCTATAATCAAAATATTCTTTGTAGTAATCAACACTTTCAAAATTATTATTTCAATATAAAGTTTGCAAGAAATTACTATTATTTTTTATACACCATCTTGAAATGGCGCCTTTGCGCGGGGCACAATCTGCCCACCCGCACGGAGCGGCCCTGCCTAGGTTCGTATTTTATACTGCAGCAATCTGTTCGTCAATAAGTAATCTTCTCTTGCTTATGAATTTAGCGATAAACCTAGTCATCTTGTGTCTTGATCTCAAGCGATGTCGAAAATTAAATGATCGTCGATACCATTAACGACAGCCACAACGTGATTAAGCTTTCCTTCGATGGCCATCAGCAAACATCTTATCAACTCTAGTCTCTAGTCCAGTAAATCGATCTATGTTCAAAGTTGCTGTCAGCAATCAGGGAACAATGTAGCCAGGTAATAATATCATCGTAAGTTTACAGGGAGATTACTCCAACCATGTTGGCGGTAATGTGAACGTTTCACAACAGCTTTGAATGTTCCGCTGTTTGTAGTAACAATATACATTGTTGCTGGGAAACACCATTTAAGGAGCCTCTGTCAGCAATATTGTTGCAACTTGAGCTGCTTGCTTCATGCTGAATCAGAGAGAATTCTACACTCTGAATTTCGCGATGCAGGATTTCTTTGTAAGATGACATCATTTGCGAGTACTTGAATTGTACATTACTATTGTCTACAACAGACCACGGGAGCGCAATAATGATAGCCGCTGCTGATGTGTACACCGAAGGTCCTAAATTAGAATCCCGCTCTCACTCTTCTTTTATTAGAGGATTTCAAGATATCGTCTTTATGAAAATGTTCACAAACTTTCAAATTCATTTTATTAGTGTACAGTTATAATAGGGTAGTTCAGTAATTATGTGGCGCGCTTCTTTTGAACTACTGTCCCACCGGTAAACACGTCTTTAAAGTGGACCTTATTGCCATAGCAAATAAGAACTATAATTTTAAGCAGTTCATTTCGTCGCCAATATCTTAATTAAAAAAGCTGATGTGGCCAGGACATTACCTTCCGTCAGATCGTGGTCAGATCTGTGTATATTGTAAAAATTCCACACAGAGATTTTCTTGTAAAAGATTCCATATATCCAGCACATTACCTTCAGTTCTATGTAGTTTGTACAAATTCCATACAGAAAGTTTTTTTTTGTAAGAGATTATATATTTCCAGGAAAATTATAACACAAACATACTGTCAAATGCACTTGACACTGACATTTGTCAATCAGAATTTTCTTAATATAGTAGATGTTTCCATTGTTATAACACAGCTTGCTGCTTTATAAAATTTAATTTCTTTATAAATTTATTATTCTACACTGAGAAAAAGATATAATTACGTGAACTGTAAATTTATTTGTTACAAATAAATCCTAAGCTCGAATAGATATATCTACAATTGAAGCAACGTAATCGCAATTGCGTATCGTAATGACCTTCATTTCGATACGCAATTTTTTGTTTTATACAGTTGGTACTAGATGACGTTTCTTTAACCCATTTTTACCTAATTTATTTTTAGTTAATTGACAACTCATTTTAATAATATAATGTCGAAATTGTTATATATTTTTTTTTATTTAGGGAAGATTATTTACATGAATATGTACAAATGGTTACAAATATAATCACAAATTGAGTAAGTAAATGTTATTGTAGAAGGCGCAAAATATAAAAAATAGTATAAAGAACTCATTTTATAAGACTTTCTTTCGCACTTGTCAATTAGAAAACTCGCTAACGCTCGTTTTCTAAATTTTGACGCGTGCGAAAAAAACATGTCTTATAAAACACGTTCTTTAATATACTATTTTACATTTTTCGTTTATGTTGATTATAACAAAATATTTTGATCTTCAAACTATTTAGTTTGGCAATTCTATGAAATAGGATTATTTTGAATGTCCTCTAACAGTAATTTCGACTTGAGGGTTGCTTACACGTGAGACGAACGAACTAGAATTTGCGGTATTCAATTTTTTAAATACATCCCTGAATGCTGTTGTCATTTTAAATGCCTCCTGGTATTGAGTACAATTCTAATCTTCTATAACGGAATACATAAGGGTCAGTTTCCTTTCAAATCAAATATAGGGAAATGTTTTAAAAAGAAACCACATCTATTAAATACAATACCATAAAATTTAGTAATTCATACATACTGTACATAAATGAAATTGAATATGTTTTATTTACCTTAACATCTCCAGATTTCTATTCTTTTATAATTTCCTCTTTACAAACATAATATTTCATGTTTAAAGTAGAGTGTAATTTATAATTCCACTTGACTGAATATAGGTACCGTTTAAATGTTAATTTCAAAAAAGCAAAATGATTTATGCATGCATATTATTTTGATAAACTTCCCCCGTTTTGATAAAAAGAGTAGATTGTCTTATCAAACAAACACCTCATTAAATCCCCCTCGCAAACAATTCCAAACAAATGTTCACAACTCAACAGTTTTTTCATTATTATTTACTATTATGACAATTGGCATCATTATTCTAAATCTGTTCACTAAACCGGCATTTCTTCACCGCTGTTGGTCTGTTGGTGTAGCTGGATGCATTATACTCATTTTTCAACCGGGTGGGAGATTGCATTGCTGCCAACACGTAGAAACCAACAGTCGGAGAATCACGAACAGCTATTCTTTTCAAAGCGGCGTTTATTATAAAATAACAGTACTTGGGTGAACTTTGCAGTTTTATCATTTTTATTTATTTCACACTATTATTTCTACATCATTTTCTCAGGTGAATGAAGCAGAAATAAGAAAGAATAGTTGATGTAGCAATTAACTATTTTAAGTCTCACTAAAGTATTATGAAATATTTACTGCTGGGATACGGTGTATATAAACATATCTATAACAACCGGGGCATTATATGAGGGCATACTAGTTCTTTAAGCTCTCATTATAACCCGATCATTGTTTATGGACTTTAAATTAGAAATAATATAAATGGTATATAATGAAAATTATTTTCTTTTTAATTATAATTCATTACAACAATAACAAGGATTGATTACAACAATTAATACATTAATTGATTGCAACAATTAATATAATAAGAAAACAGCTTTGAAAGCACAACACAGAAATCATTTTTATTTAATTATAATACTCAACATTAATTATGAAAAGGGCCTTAAAAAGCAATTTACTTTCACCACACATGTAAATAGTAAGTACGTCGAATTGCAGACTGCAATGTTTCTCATTGATTTTGGACGGATGATGGATCACAAATTTTTTTGGGGACGATATTTATCCATATTTGAATTCATTTTTGATATTATTTACCGTCACATGTGACACGTTAAAAGCAATACAAACTCTCTAAAATGTAATAATATTCAGAAATAAGTGCATAAGAAATAAAGAACTGAGATCTGTCATGTGAACCTCAAAATATAATACTTACATCTTCTACAGACGCGAATGGCATAATTAGGGGAACATTATTTATGCGTTTTTCTTCGTCAAAGTACCTATGCAGAAGCATTCAAAATCATTTCTTTACACCGTTTCAATAAAATATCTTCCGAAACATCAAATTCACCCATTCCATCATCTCCAACGATTTAGAACGTTGATGTTCAAAAAATAAAAAAATGTCGATAATCAACAAAACAATTAAACAACATCATTAGCAACGCCAAATCTTAAGCATTATTGTAATCAATATTAAAAGGTTTGTTCGCGGTACCGATCCCGAACTAGTTTGAGCATCATACGCATGCGCAGTTTCATTTTAGTTGTTCGCGGTACGACTCTGACTGACACTTCATTGGTCACTGTTGATCACGTACTAATCAGAACAGTCCGGGTGATGCTCAAACTAGTCCGGGATTGCTACCGCGAACAAACCTATTATAAATGAAAACTTATTTCACATATTTTAGCGAGACATAAAATATTGTATGCACCACAAACGTTACTAGATGATAATGCCCATCGGACGACATCTATCCCTTGGGCTAGATCCAGGTCGCCCTCCTGGCATTATCATCATCATAACGCCCCTGGTACATAAAATACCATTCTATACTATATCATTTAGGTTATTTTTGTGAATGTTTTGAATTTGTAAGACTACTCAATGGGAGTTTTACAATTTTTGATTTTTTTTGTTAAAATATTGTTAAATATAAAGCGTTTTTATTTTTAAATTTTGTAAAATTTTAAAAAATACCGCAGAAAAAAATATTAAACTTTTGCAATATTTTCTTCCCGCCATTATGGCGTACATAACATTAATTATGTGCGAAGTAGGTCTCGACCTCGTGACCAAAATGTGCTTCATCGAAAGAGACAGAAGCAAAACAGGGCCACTGTTTATATTTACATTTGACACTTGACAATTTAATTTCTGTGTTTATCGTATATTCTAGGTTTTATCAAATATAGAAGATATACGTTCATGTTTTCATTTTAAACTAGCGCTCGTAGCGGACAAGTACGGCGAACTAAAGATGCCGCATACGTCATCGTATTGCGGGCGATTTAACTAACGATAAAATTAATATCGTTTATTTTAAAAAATACGCTATATTTTATTAATTTCATTACATTAATAATAATATTGCAGTAATGTATTATACATTTCAACGTGACTAAAATCCCACATTGTTGAGTACGTTTTAAATTTTAATGAATATCATGTTTATCCTATTTCATTCCACAATATCCATTTCTAAGTTTATTTTTGTAAAATGTAGAGTACGTTCTGAAAATAATCACTTTTGCATAATGCATTTTGTGTATGGAGTATAAAGAGAAATAATTTTTCATGCAGCCTTTGATCCGATATTTTTCATTGCTGATATCTGTAGGGAAATGTTTTCTTGTGAAGACAACCAGATAAAAGTTTCTATTGTACGCAAAATTAATAACATTTCAAACGGAGATTCATCGATCTTCTAGAATGGGGAGATGTTATTAAATAATCTACTT
Source organism: Harpalus rubripes (assembly GCA_963082715.1). Taxonomy (NCBI): domain Eukaryota; kingdom Metazoa; phylum Arthropoda; class Insecta; order Coleoptera; family Carabidae; genus Harpalus; species Harpalus rubripes. Next base: position 55,847,778 of record OY720457.1, on the reverse strand, counting down.
TGATCTCACGAAATGAATGATGTTTTGCTAGTTTTGTTCCAAAGTATTATCATCATTTCAAGTAGCGTAAAAAACCAGAAAAAACATTAATCCTAAAATTACAACGTGAAGTTTATGATACAATAACCACAACGTGGCATCGAAAGCGACACCACTTTAATGCTCGTTAGATTTATTTCTAGGAAAATAAAAACTTTGTTATTCATTTATCATAGTTTTATTTATGAATCAACCCCTGTGGTGCACCCTCCACGCCAGCAATGAGTGCCCGTGGGGTGACGCCTGGTAAGCGCCCGCACGGTACAAATATTTCATCATTACCGATATCTGTGTATAAAACAGATTGACACACCCAGCAATGGGTAATAAGACATGATATATTTATATAAAATAAATTGAAACAAAAATTATTTAAATAAAAAATTATTTTCTATTTAATTAAATTATATTTATTGTAGAAAAGAGTACTTTATTTCCATTTTATGCAAATTCTGAGGCAATGTCTGTGCGGGTGGGCAGGTTATGCCCCGCACAAAGGCGCCTGACTTTAAGGGGCGCCGTTTCAAGACAGTAAAGTAAATAATAGTAAATTTTTATAAAATTCTCCTATTTGTAAAGACAAAATTACTATACAAAATACAAATTATAAGTAAAATAATTATCATACCAATCGGTTCGTTATTTTCCTAGCATTGTTATATTGAATTATTGAAATAATAACTGTGAAGATGTTTATTACAACAAAAAATTTATCGCTTATAACTCCAATATTTAAATACCTACTAGCATTTTGCAAAGAATCAAATGCTTTATGATTTACATACAATTCTAAAATCTTTATTTTTATTTTCTACCGACATTGAATTTCTCTTATTTATTATTAAAAATTAAAAAGTAAAAGAAATATCCTGCCAAACGGATAATTTTCCCTCATAGTTATATTTCAAACTATAACTGTAAAATTATTGTTGATTACAACAAACGATTTTGATTATAACCTATTGATTATAAGAATGAATCTAAGAAAATTTCACCAATATATTTTTTAAGAATAAAATGTATATTTTAAACTTTAATTTTTCAAATTTTACATGAGGGGGGGGGGCACGAAGGCGCCTTATACCCACGGAGCGGCCCTGAGAAGAATAATTGCGCAGCGATCTGAACTCGTCTGACTGACAGTACAAAAGGTACTGAGAAGCTTTGACCTTGGCATAAATTAGCGTAAATATAAACAGCAATTTAATTTTTGTCAGTCGCGAGCGATGTCACGTTGTGGTTTTCGGGTTAACATCGACTCAAAACAAAAAAAATTAAATCATGATAATAATAATAGACCTTTTCAATGTGTAAAGAGATAGAAGATATGCATAACAACTGGGATCCGTGGCGTTTGTTTCTAAAAAATTTAACCATAAAATGTGAGAAAAGTCTCAGACAATTTTTAAAAACTTATTGAAAAAAGTTACAAAAGCTTACCAAGAATACAGGTATTTTAATGACAAATATTTTTGACGTTTCGTTTGACAGCTAAACTGGCAGTTGTTTGCACCATTTTACTTACTATTTTCTGCGATAGAAAGAGATAGCCCTTAAATTGAAATTGAAAAGGTCTATTGATTCAAATTTAATAAGGAATAAATAAATAATATAAAGAATAAGACTATATATTTTTTTATAAGTTAGTTTCATTATTGTAATCAAATATTTTTTATTGCAATCGTTAAGCAAATATGTCAGTTTATATGCATATTTATATGTAATTGTTGTAGAAATAGATATACCAAGTATTTGTATTTTTTATTTCAAATTATTGTTTTAATAAATAAATAAACGATCCGGACATATTATTACTATTACTTAGCGTGCCAATCCACTTTTTATTCTCAGATTACAATTTGCTATTTCAAAAATTACATATTTAAATAGATATTCCAAAATTGAAGTGAAGGTATTATATTTGGAATAATATTGCTAGCTTGCTAGCTGTGTAATATAACATAATAATTAACAGTACAGTACAATAAATAGACAGAAACACAATTAACACTGACATGAAACAAATTATACAAAACATTGCAGTCTGTCAGCATGTATGAATAATATTGTAAACTATTTATTCTGATTGATTTGGTAAATAAATTAAACAGGTGCTCGCTTTAACTTTGACAGAAATGTGATCAATTTAGAAAAGTAGGTATGTGACAGGAATCCTTGGATAAATTTGCACAACAAAAAGAGTCATTCAACGCCCCTAGTTTGTGATTTGTCCCTATTTTCAATATCTTTATTTTGGCATTATAGATTAAAAATTGTAAATTTAAAATATCTTGTTTCATTTTCGAAACTAGCCTATATAATATACAATTGAATAATTAACACTCACTAGTGCAGTCTTGTTACATGTGAGCACTTAAAGTTTGAATTATATACGAGTGAACTATCGCTAAAGTTAACCTTCAATGACTTATTCAAATTAAGGTCAATTCAGTGCAGATCCGTGCAGTTATACGATTGTCGAGCATTTGCATTCTATGAAAAGTTGAAAACAACAGGACAGGCGACAAGGCACGACCTCTAGTAAATTTTCTCTCGTCATGAAAGTTCGGGTCGCGCATTCCGTTTCAGTTGCCAGCATTGGATGGAAATCAGACAGTGTATAATTAATCTGTTAGGATATCGTACTAATACACGTCATATTCCGAATATAGAGCACTACTAATGGACAAATGGACTGAAGCGTTCATATGTGTAGCGATCAGAATTATTGTTCTGAGAATCCTTGAATAGAATCAGTTGTATCTAATTTTACTCATAGTTGAGATATTTTTAACCAATAAACAAGGGTCATTTAACTAAGTTTTTTGTAAAACAAGGCTTAAGACATTTTTCATATACTACTGTCAAGAAGTGGGTAACAAATTTAAGAATGGCCGTACCAACTTGGAATATGATCCAGGTAGTGAACGTCCAAAAAGAGCAATGACAAAGAAAAACCACAAACAAAGTGCAGTATATTATTTTAACGTCCGACTGGTATATTATATACCAAATAACACCCAAGGGCGTGTTATGAGTTATTGCTATGGTAATACTGGGATAAAGCATAAAAAACAAGCAGAAGCATTCATACTTACTCCGTAAATTTTATTAAAACTTTCTGATCCGTAATCCGTAGAATATTAAAAAATATAGTCGGATGTTAAACGTTGAACGCACCACGGGAGTTAAATGAACAATAATGCCTTCAGCCAACGTACACACCTTGGGCCAGAGGTCGTCGGAAAGTACGCTGTTGACCTCAGGCGTACTGTCCTTATAACACCCTTGATACGTTAATTACTATAAAAGACAGACGATTAAAAATGTTCAAAATTGCTAAAAAAAAGTAGGCATATCTCAGATGAGCAAACATATATCCTAATAAAAAAATCTGATGTAGCCAGCACATTACCTTCCGTCAGTTCTATATATTTTGTACAAATTTCATACAGAAAGTTCCTTGCTAAATATTCTATTTCTTGTACATTACCTGCCGGCAGCTGCATATATGTTATGCAAATTTCATACAGAAAATTTATGTCTTAAATTATTATTTTGTGACGTTTTCTATATACAGTGTAATGTATCTGCAGACATAAAAGATTTATTATTATTTCTTGTACATTACCTTAAAGCAGTTGTATGTATTTTATACAAATTCCATACAGAAAGCAAAAGATCCTATATTTCCAGTAAAATTATAAAACAAACACACTATCTCAATTTCACTTGACACTGACATCTTTCAATCAGAATTGTCTTTATATAGTAGCTGTTTTCATAGCTATAGCTACTTTATGAAATTTAATTTCTTTATAATTTTTAACTCTATATCCATTTAATATTAAGTATAAAATGCAGTCAAATCGTATAGAGAATAAAATATTCTTTAATATTTATAATAACATTAAATGTGAAAAAATGATATTTAACATAGTGTTTTTCAAGAAAAACTGTTAAAATCTTCAAATGATGGTACTTCCGGTTGACCAATTGTAACCAAAATCTAATCAGTTCTTCATATGGATGTAACGAAGAAGTATACGAAAAAATTACAATTTTTGAAGCTGTAGTATTAGAGTTATCGCAGACGAAAATTTTGTTACACACACGCACACGCACACGCACACGCACCCGCACCCGCACGTGCACACGCACACGCACACACACACACAACACACATACGCACACACTACACACACACACACACACACACACACACACACACACACACACACACACACACATATATATATATATATATATATATATATATATATATATATATATATATATATATATATATATATATACACACACACACATACACACATACACACAGCCATACAGACATCATCGCAAAATAGTAAAATCGTAGTCTAGGGACTCTAAAACTTGCTTATTCATTAAATACTCACCATCAAATTTTTTGACCAAAAACAATAACTTCCTTACCTAAAAGTATGACGGAAGGTAAAAATCTGATGTGGACAACACTATATTATACGTACCTTTCTATCTTAAAACGTTACTATTATTAATTTGAAATGATTAGTTCTTTGACAGTGAAATTTATTTGTCAGTTACATACATTTGAGATATGAACTGTGTGACTAAGGAGTTATATGTTTAAAGCGTAGGCTCCGGAATTTAAATTATAGATAATTTTATAAATATTCACATTCCGTCTCTATAGGAAAAATGGTGTACGTTTCTTTCATTTTTGATATACAGAAATTTCGGCTCCTACGGTTATATAATAGTTTCCTTCAGTTGCCATTATCGCATTTTCCATAATTATAACATGGTAACAGTTGCAAGTTTTGTAGTAATCGTGGGAGTTGTGTAACGATCCGATGTATGGTGTAAATGCACGCATCTCGAGCGAGCGAGCTACTTTAATTGCTCCAACTATTCTAAACTATTATCGTTTAGTGCGCTGTTGTTTATGCTGGACAGAGCAGCCACAGCTAGGCAGGCGGTGGAGTGAACACATTCCGTGAATTCCGAGCCCTGGAACTGAACTGAGTTCAAGGCGGGGAAATGGATAATACTACTAGGAAGACGAGGGGATGTTAAAAGTAATGCAAATGGAAAGGTTCTATTTACTATTTTCTTTTTAAAACATTACTATTATTAATTTGAAATGATTAGGTCTTTAACAGTGACTTTATCTGTCAGTTATATACATTTGAGATATGAACTGTGTAACCAAGGAGTTGTGTTTGTTTAAAGCGTAAGATCCGGGATTTAAATTATAGATAATTTTATAAATTTATCCGTAAAATACATAGAAAAATCTGGCGTGGCCAGCGCAATACCTCCCGCCATGTACCGCCAAAGTCACAAAAAAGTTTAAGCTAACCCTTATTTTTGGATTGGCGAATTTTACTCTAATTTTGGCAGTTTATTTCTTAAAATATAATCTAATCTAATCCAAGTAACTACCTTTTTTGATAATAAAATGAATATTTTAAATAACGGGATAAAATAGAATTCACTAATCTAAAAATGGGAATTAGCTTAAACTTTTTTGCGAATCATTAATTTTTATTAATCTAAATACATACCTACATATGCTGGAAACTGTATTAGTTTTCTTTCCTATTGTCCTATTTATTTTTTTCTTTTTAAAACGTTACTATTATTAATTTGAAATGATTAGTTCTTTGACAGTGACATTTATCTGTCAGTTACATACTTTTGAGTTGTGTTTGTTTAAAGCGTGGGTTCCGGGATTTAAATTATAGATAATTTTATAAATTTATCCATAAAATGTATAGAAAAATTATTAATTCAAATCTGTAGAAAATTTAATAATTTTTAATTTTTATAATAACATTAATGTCGAAAAAATAACATTTAAGGGTATTTTTCGAAGAAAAACTATTTTGAGCTTCTAGTAAAGTGTCATTTCCGGTTATCCGATTTACACCAAAATCTAATGGGCTCTTTCATAAGAGGAAAACTTCGAAATACAAGGTTTCAAAATTTTCTGAATGCTAGTATTTCAATTAGAGTGGAGGATCCACACATACACACATAAACAGACATCATAGTGAAAATGTTAGAATTAGATTCTAGGGACCTGCTCATTTACCAAAATCTCGATATGCGATTTTTACACGATCCCTATACCTCCCTTACCAAGGGTAGCGGAGGTAAAAAGTATTAAAGCAAACCTGTAGAAAATTTAATATTTAATTTTTATAATAACAAATCTCGTAAATATAACATTTAAAGGTATTTTTCAAAGAAAAACTATTTCGAGTTTCAAGTAAAATGCCATTTACGATTATTCGATTTACATCAAAATCTAATGTGCTCTTTTCATATTATACTGTATTTCAGATAAGAATAGACTTAGGAGTAAGATAGGGCTTACGATTCCAGCTTTCTGATTCGTCTAAACGCGAGCCAAGTTAACAATAGCAATATGTAAAACAGGTATATTATTTACACCATTTTGTCTTTATAATCTATTTAATAACTTTAAGTAACTGTTTATTTACTAAATAATTACAAATTATCATATTTTGACGTTTCGAGCTGTCAAGTATGTATGTCATACAAGGAACAAAACTAATTTATATGTTTTATGTGTGTGTAAAACAGGCTGGCTCAGCAGCGCCACCAAGTTTATTCTTATCTGAAATGCAGTATAGAACAACGTCGAAATAGAAGATTTCAAAATTTTCCGAATAATAGTATTTGAGTTAGAGCGAAGGTTCCACACATACAGACATACATACATACATACATACATACATACAGACATCATCGTGAAAATATTAAAATCGGATTCAAGGACCTTAAAACTTGGTCATTTACCAAAATCTCGATAAGCGATTTTTAGCACGATCCCTATACTTTCCTTACTAAGGGTAGCGAGAGATAAAAAGTTATAAGAAAAATAATATCGTGTAACGGATTTTTTTAGAAATCATTCGATTTTAAATTTGCTCGCCAGCCCACCACTAATCTTGATTGTATAAATATTTAACTTATGTTCAAGCAAAAAATATATAAACCGATTTTAAGCGAAAGGTCCATTATCTATGGGTATATTACACAATAATCGCAGAGGCTGTCGTTTACAAAGCTATACATGTGGTCACGAAAGCTTAAGCTTAAATGCTAAAAAATAGTATATTATGATATAAGTGTATAAGCTAGCCTTTAAAGCACGCACGACAAGTTTAAAGCCGCGACGCGTAGCGGAGTGGTTTTAATGTCGTAGTGCTTTAAAGGCTAGCTTATACACGTGTATCATACGCTATTTTTTATTATAAATGCATCATAACCATTTAAAACTGAAAATTATTGCAAATCATACGGTTTTGATTTTTGATCCAGTGAGTTTAAGCGTTTCCTAGGAGACAGTTAGCAATTATTCGTATTGTTTAAGTTGTCAACAAGTCAATATTTTTTCACGTGATTGTGAGAGTGAGAAATGAATGAAATTAAAGAATTAGCTGAACAGGCGGAGTTAAGATTAATTCCGCCTAAATCTAAAGACGCGTATTATAAGGAATACGAAAAATTAAATAAATGGATGGAAAATAAAAATGCCGTAACTGTGGATGAAACACTCATGCTGGCCTATATGAACCAAATGGTATAACGGTAACTTGTGAAATTTATTGTACTTATTTTGTGTTTCGTTATAGTCAAATCAGTATAAACCTTCATCATTATGGTGCATTCATTCCAAATTACAAGCAATGCTAAAACTTAAGAAAGGAGTAAACATAGCTACTTTTCATAAATTGCATGCTTTCATGAAAAGCGTTAATAAAGGCTACGAGCCGAAAAAATCTTTCGTATTTTCGGAAGAACAGTTAAGGAAATTTTTTATTGAAGCCCCAGATAATACCTACTTATTTTTGAAGGTAAGCGCGAGATTATGATATTTTTTACAAAATTTAATAAATATTTTATTTTAAAGGTGGTAGCCATATGTGGAATATTTGGCTCATGCAGGAGATATGAATTATGTGATTTGCGCCTGTCTGATATTAAAAAAGAAGGTTCTGTTTTAATTATTAATATTCGACCATCAAAAACCGAAAAAGGTCGAAAGTTTGCTGTGGTTGATAATGATGACATATCGTATGTCAAATTATTTAACAAATACCTATCTCTACGTCCAGAAAATATATCTACGGATAGAGTATTTTTGAAATACGCCAATGGAAAATGCATTAAACAAGTCGTTGGAATTAATACTTTTGGAAAATGTCCTTCTCTTCTGGCGCGTTTCTTAAATCTTCCTGACGCTACAAAGTATACCGGACACGCGTTCAGTCGCAGTTCTGCCACAATCATGGCAAACAGCGGAATGAGTGTGGATGAACTGAAGCGCCAAGTAGGATGGAAATCATCAACGGTAGCGAGTGGATATATTGAAGAATCCATACAGAACAAAATATCAGTCACGAAACGCATTGGAGAGGCACTTACCAGTACACAAACTATATTAAAAGATAATATAGACATTCCAGCAAACGGCGACAGCGAAACTATAAATACCCAGCTAAAATCCTGTAATTTCCATATTGCTGACAACAAAAATTGTAATTTTTATATAAATTTAAATAAAAACCAATAATAATAATTGTTTTAGTTGTTATTCATATTAATTGTCATTTTTCGTTAGGTAACTCAAAAATTTAGCGTGTTTTTATGGTCGATTTAAACACGCTTTGGCGTGTTTTAAAGAGGGATTATGATGCATGTATAATAAAAAATTATTCTAGAAACCGTAATATGTAATAGAATCACAAATAAAATCTAAATAACTCAAATTTTAATGAACGTAATACGTTTTGTTTAACGTAATTAATATTTTTGTTACTTTTATTTTCTTGCAATAGCAGTAATGAGTAAAACAAGAGAAATAATTCGGATTACCTTCATTTAGCAACTTTTATTCTTTTATTTCATTCTATACGACCCATCTCCGACGCGTCTGAGGCATTCAGAGACGACGACTGCCTCTTGGCTGAAGTCCGTTACAAATAGTGCAGACGCCGCGTTTCTCGTCCTCACTTACGCCATTTTTCTATGAACAAACGCGGTTCCTTGATTGTGCCAGCTGGACAAAATTTCATATTAGACCCCTAAAACTCAGCCATAAAACTCGTTCGCGCGATTCGTTTAAAGCTGTTTATTGTTTTAATAAAAATAAATCAACTTTTGTTGTTATTGACTTACTTCGGTGGAATGAAAAGTGTAAAGTACATAATTTAATAAAAGAAATTTGTAGTATTATTGCGTTTTACACATAAACAAACAATTATAGCGATAAATATTCGTGGACATAATGTACGAGCCCGATTAACATTTTTAACTAACAAATTAATAAATATATCATCACGGCATGTTACCCATTGCTGGGTATGCCAATCTGCTTTGTACGCAGATATCGGTAATGATGATGACATAGGAGTCACCTCAGATTTTAAACTTACAAAAACTGAATTTGTTATTCATTTATTTCGCCATTTAATATTGGGTTACATCGCCTTTATTAGTAATACCAGCTATAATTCTATTATTCCCTGCACATTGTCCTGTAAGTATTGTCGCATATGTTTTACATGGTAGATTTTACTGTACGCACTGAATTTTTACAAAGTTGCTTTCATTGTGCCTAAAGTAAAGGGTCTCGGTAGAAGCTAAATCTGGACTAAAATGACCCTTAAAATTCCGGTCGAACTATTATCACCAGTCATTCGGCCCACAGTTTTTTTTTTAAGTTTAAAGTAGCCACAAGAATTTAGTAGAATATTCTAACCATATGTAACTCGAATACTATCATTCAGAAAATTTGGAAACCTTGTATGTCGACCTTTTTCTAATATGCAAAAAGCCCATTAGATTTTGGTGCAAATCGGATAACCGGAAATGGCACTTCACTTGAAGCTCAAAATAGATTTTTTTTTCGAAAAATACGTTTAAATGTTATTTTTTCGAGATTAGTGTTATTATAAAAATTAAAGACTATTAAATTTTCTACAGATTTGTATTAATACTTTTTCTACATATTTTATGGATAAATCTATAAAATATTCAAAATTTAAATCCCGGAACCTACGCTTTAAACAAACAAAACTTCTTACAAAGTTATTCAAATGTATGTAACTGACAGATAAATGTCACTGTCAAGGAACCAGTCATTTCAAATTAATAATAGTAACGTTTTAAAAGATGGGGTCTCGTGGCCGCGTGCCTGAGTGTCTGGTCGCGAATCTGGGGAACCGGGTTCAATCCCAACCGACCCCTGTGGTGCACTCTGCACGCCAGCAATGAGTGCCCGTGAGGTGACGCCTGGTAAACGCCTGCACGGTACAAATATGTCATCATCATTAGCGATATCTACGTACAACGCAGATTAGCAGAACCAGCAATGGGTAATATGCCGTGATGATATATTTATATTTTTTTATTTACATTTTAAAAAGAAAAAAGGATATAGAACAATAGGAAAGGAAATCAATACAGTTTCCAGCATAAGCAAATATGTGGGTATGTATTTAGATTAATAAAAATTAACTATTCACAAAAGAATTTAAGCTAATCCTCATTTTTGGATTAGTGAATTCTATTCTATCCCGGTATTTAAAAGTTAATATTCATTTTATTATAAAAAAAGGTAGTTACTTGGTTTAAATTAGACTATATATTAAGAAATAAACTGTCAAAATTAGTGTAAAATTGGATAATCCAAAAATAAGGATTTGCTTAATATTTTTTGTGACTTGGTTTGTAACTGGCGGGAAGTATTGTGTTGACCACACCAGATTTTTTTTCGATTTTACAGAATATTTTTCGTCCATTAATTTATTATATTATATTCGTATCTACCTGCTACCTACCTCCTTTATTATGGATCCGGTATTTTTTTATAATAGGGTGGTACGGAGAAATTCAATATTCTTAAGTGGTACGCGGATCCTAAAATGTTGAGAACTGCTGTTATAAACCATAGAAGTTGTTTACCAACAGAGAGAGCACCTTGGATAAAGTATTTATTTAATTTGAAGACAGTGAATTTCACAATTTATTTGAATTAAAATCAATATCATAGCTTTTAAATTGAAGGTATAAATTTACGTTTAATTTGCATTTTATATGTATAGACTACATATTTAGATTTTTCTATATCGTTTGAACGAATTTAAAACGAATGCATTTAATTGAAATTCATTTTCATTAAACCGTTTAAACCTATTACAAATTTCTGTGAAAATACAATAGAAGTGTAAAATAATTTCTCTTGTTGCAATAATGTTAACTAAATTCGTTTTATTTTAATTAAGTTTTGTAATATAAACAAACAATTTCCCCAGCTTGCTTGGTGTAATTTCATGAACGCTAGTTACATAACAACTGACGATAAATTATAATCCATTTGAATATTTTTCCGCTGTGGTATAAATTTTTTCATCAAGGAAAGTTGTGCAAATTTCAGGCAATTTAGCAGCGCTCGTTAGCGAATCGATCAATAAGTAACAAAAGCTGTTCGTCAGTCTGACAATTATTGTTGGTTAAGTAGGGCAGGATTAAATTGATCGTATATTTTAAGGCCATTTACTAAACGGTTTTAAAGTGTTACACTGTTTTCCGTTTGGCTTTATAGTGCTTGTATTTAATTAACAATAGTTTAGTGGCTTTTTAATTGTCAATCACTCTAGTGTATTTACTCGTTCGGAAGGAAATTTACTGTACGCTCGATGGAAAATCCTGTTAACTTTTTGTGAGAAATACTCACTTCTAATGAAATAAATAAATTAACTCCGAAATACAGCATTTTCCTTCTTTACACTAAATTAGTTTTATAAAGTATTTATTAAGTTATAGTGATTAAATACTTTAGCACACTGTTTATCTATAAATGTTTAATCATTGTGCTCTAAACATCATTATATCTACTTATAACGTATGGTCCTAAAGTTTTGAGAAAATTTTTAGATACTGATAACTTTTTTATCTCTTTTACTGTTTACCTCCCGCTACCCTTGGTAAGGGAGGTATAGGGAACGTGCTAAAAATCGCATATCGAGATTTTAGTAAATGACCACGTTTTAAGGTCCCTAGAATCCAATTTTAACATTTTCACGATGATGTCTGTGTGTATGTACGTGTCTATGTATGTATGTGTGTGAGTGTGGATCCTCCACTCTAACTCAAATACTAACATTCAGAAAATTTTGAAATCTTGTATTTCGAACTTTTTCTGTATTGGAAGGAGCCCATTAGATTTTGGTGAAAATCGGATAACCAGAAATGGCACTTTACTAGAAGCTCAAAATAGTTTTTCTTCGAAAAATACCTTTAAAAGTTATTTTTTCGAGATTAATGTTATTATAAAAATTAAAGATTCGTAAATTTTCTATAGATTTGCATTAATGCTTTTTCTATATATTTCATACGCTTTAAACAAACAAAATGCAGTTATTCAAATGTATGTAACTGACAGATAAATGTCACTATCAAAGAACTAATCATTTCAACATAATATTAGTAACGTTTTAAAAAGAAAAAATTAAATAGAACAATAGAAAAGAATTCAATACAGTTTCCACCATAAGTAAAAATGTAGGTATGTTTTTAGATTAATAAAAATTAACGATTCACAAAAATATTTAAGCTAATCCTCATTTTTGAATAATTAGTGAATTCTATTCTATCCCGGTATTTAAAATTTAATCTTCACTTTATTATAGTTTCGGTGGCTCAATGGTTAGAGCAACGTCTCATGTCATGAGTGCCCTCGGGGCTCTGGGTTCGAATCCCACTAAGGCATGGGTGTATGTGAATGTGAACCCACTCTATAATTGGGATTTAATCCTGTTGAGAGGTTTAAAAAAGGTAGTTACTTGGATTAGATTAGACTATATTTTAAGAAATAAACTGTCAAAATTAGAGTAAAATTCGCTAATCCAAAAAACTTAACCTTTTTTGTGACTCGGGCTGTAAATGGCGGGAGGTATTGTGTTGGCCACACCAGATTTTTAAACTAATTATTACAACAATTAAGAATAAGTATAACAATTAATATTTAACATTTAAATTGTTGATAATGAACCATTATCTTCAATGGCCCTTAACTTTCTTCTGACTTGCCCCATCATCATCTGGACGACATCTGGATCGATTTCTCAAACCTTTTGGTAAATGTGACGTTGTAATTGTTCTTCATTTGCAGCTTCCCATCCCTTGTCGTACACTTTTCTGGTCAATATTGACCAAAATTCTCCTATTGGTCGAGTTTGAGGTACATTAGGAGGATTGTCCAATTTCGGAGCAAAGTTTACGTTGTTTTTGTTATATGTCATGAAGCTAGATCAGGCCAAACCATTATATCATCATTGGCGTGATGTGTATTTAAAAATTGAAGCAATTTAGAGAGGTATCTTTGAATATAAAGTTGTGCAGTGTGCAGTTAAGGCTTCTCCTCGAACTCGACCAATGTACGGCTGCGAGATAGGTATATCCGGCTTCAGAAATGGCACACCATACTAAAATTTTATCCTCAAATTTAGATTTACTTTTCAAATTATTGTCTGGTGTGTTTTCCATGTCATTAGTATAAAAACCATCGTTTTCTTTCATCTCTGCGTGGGACAGAGTAAAATATTTCTCGTCATCCATTACAATAAGTTTATTGAGAAAATGAATACACCTTAACGCACGACAACATCTAGGATTCTTTCTAAATGAGCCACGGTAAATTTTGGTGTCTTTCTTCTTTTTCGAAACACCACGTCATTTCGAGAAAGTGTTCTAAAAACAGTGGTCTTCGAAACATCGAATCTACAGGCTACAGTTCGTTGTGACACTCCAACTTTGTCTTTAACGGCTGCAATTAATCTTTGTTCTCTCATGTGGCTCAATATTTTTGGTCGACGACTTTTGGGTAAATTAACACAGGGTATACCTTTTTCACAATCTTTTATTGCCCAATAAATTATTGCCACAGAGATATTGTGCTTGCAATAAACTGCAACAATATCACACTTAGGCTACCGAAAAGCGAGGACATAAATAAAGCGTCGTCGTGTAGCGAAGGATATTTTTCTCTCGAAAGATACCTTATGTAAAACTAATAAAGAAAAGATATCCAAATTTCTCTTTGAGTTGAATATCCGATTGCAATTCTATGACGTTCATTTGAAAATTCGCTGGTATTGTATTTATGTCGACTGAAAATGGAGGTACAAATATGTCAAAAAATTTGTTGATTGTTTCGGAAATCTTGAAACCTATTATTGAATTCCTGAATCCAGATAGTTTGCAGAAGTTAGCATGATTTTGGTAGATGGCATTACTGAGATTACATTTGCACAGTTAAAGTTTACGAGTAAATAAAGTTGGTGTTATTTTACGTTTGTCTGTGATGGAACTGTGCGAGTGTGATCTGTAGTTAATGCAGTAACGCCATCTCCCACGATCGTGGTAACTAATTGATTGGACGCTATGCGTCGGCTGGCTGCGGGTCCTGGTTAAGTTTGTCTGTGCTAGAAGCTAAAAGTGATATATTAATGTGAGAATTTTATAACGCTATCGGGCCGCATTACCAGAAGTTTGGGGCCGCATACTGTAGAAACTAAATCAATATCTTTAATCTGTTAATCAAACTTCCTTCCAACGAAATATTTTTCTCTTTTGGAATCACTTTCCGAATTACTATTTCTCTATGAAGGGCATTATTTAGCGATTTGTCACACCTTTTGGTGCAATTAATTGTTCTGTCGGAGCCTGTGAATCTGCGACAAGCGACATTGTCTCGGGAGTCGGGGCTGTCGCCGCGCCCGGATTCTCCGGGCCTCGCTCCGGGCAGATTACAGCTCCGGAGACTCCGGGCTCCGGTGATTGATGGTCTTACTCGACAGGGAAAGTGCCGGATGGAAGTTTTTGATTGTGTTTAGAAATTAGAATTATGAAAAAATTGTTAATTGAAATTCAAAATTTATCATTTCTGCTTGCATAATTCGATGAATAGAATGATAATGATTCAACGTCACTTTTTATATAAAAAAGTTTTCATTGTAATCGTGTTTCCTTTTTGGGCTACTATTTACTAGGGATTCACCAAGCCAAGCTACTTGGCTTGAAATAAAAAAGCTTGGCTTGGCTTGAAACTTCAAGCTTTTTTTAATGTTAGGCTTGGCTTGGCTTGGGCTTGATGGATACAAAGCTTGGCTTGGCTTGAAAACTTCAAGCTTTAAATATTTTAGGCTTGGCTTGATTTTCAAGCTTTATCAAGCTTTTTCAAGCTTTTTCAAGCTATTTCAAGCTATTTCAAGCTTTCAAGCTTTATAAATGCTCATACGCACAGTAGGTATATGGGTCTTGAAACCCTTAGTAGCTGTTCGGTATCAAGATTTTAATATAAATATTCGATGTGAATTAAATTAAATATATCGAAATATCGATAAATCCGATATATATCGATGTATTGGAATATTGATGTATCAATATATTGTTATGTCGATGTTTCATTGTATCGTAACGATGTATAAATCACGTTTTGTTTTACATAAATTTATTGTGGTACAATTGAAAAATATCTTCTTATGCGCAAAGATAAACAAAACGATGAAATAAAATTTATGCAACTTACACCAAGTGTTTTTTTCTTTGTAATTATTAAAATATAAAAATATTGAAATGTATATTTCAATCATTTATTTTATTTTTGAGAGTATACAATAAATATAAATTTATTATCTTTTATTAAATATTTACCCTTCAATTTTTATGTTTCTTTTATTATTTTCGTTGACTGCATTCATTCAAGAAGGCATATGCATTAGTTAGACTTTATTGTATTTTAATAATTAAAATGAATAGGACTTAATTTCATAATGTTATTTTTACTCGAAATGACCTTCCAACAAACTGTTAGAGTTCCTCATACTATATAGTTCATATTCACCCTGTATAAATAAACAGCTCAAGTCTCTAAACACGCAAGAACAGTGTTCAAATAAATACATAAATATTTTGGAATGTACAATGAGATGAAAATGACCTGAGACTGATCTTTTATTCTTTTATACCTACTTCAAATACATCTGGAAATCATAAAACCCTACAGACGGAAATTTCCCCGAAATTTTGTTTGTTCGTGACATAAATACCTACTCGCCTCTTCTTATGAAATTTCTACTGATTTTTGAGTACAGAATCATGTATGTTAAATACATAAATATAATTACAGTAATTATGTCCAAATTCAAATAGCACAAAAGTAAATACCCTCAACGATAAAAGAAAATTAAAAACCCCCAGAACTAGGTAATAAGCCGTGATTATTAAGGTAATATTTAAAAGAGAATGCTCTCTTTGTCGGTAGTTCGGTACATTGATATTGTCTATTATACCTGTCACAGACAAGAGCGATTTATTACGGATACATTAGGGGTAGAGCTAAAAATAGCATTGAAAATATTTGAATTAATATACATATCCACAAACTGAAATTGTCTCGTCTCTATGATTCGGAAATACCAGAATAACAAAACATTGTATATAATGCAACTTTAAAATTATTGCAATTACCCAATCAAACAACAAGACCAAACTACACCTATCTCCCCACCACTCTATAGTTAAAACAGATAGAGTGTAGGTTTATGTGAAATGTAATCAGATAAATTTAATATTTTTTTTTTGTTTGATAGTCAAATCTAATTTCTTGAAACTTTGAGCTTATAATTAAATAAAATAAATAAATATATCATCACGGATTATTACCCATTGCTGGGTGTGCCAATCTGCTTTATCGGTAATAATGAAATATTTGCACCGTGCGGGCGCTTACCAGGCGTCACCTCACGGTCACTCATTGCTGGCGTGGAGAGTGCACCGCAGGGGTTAATTTTGTGACATTTAAAATTAGAAATACTTGGCGTCGGTCGGGATCGAACCTGGTTACCCAGATTCGCGACCTGACACTCAGGCACGTGGCCACGAGACCTCATAACTTATAATTAATTCCAGTTACTTAAAAATTTAAGTATTTAATTAATTAATTTTTATACAAAATAAGTTTTAACTTGACAATAATAAGTATTTAAAAAAAATTAAATAGTTCTATATGTAATGATTGACATTTGCAATAAATTTTGTATTATCATTTTTCATCATACATTTTATATTAATGTAGGTAAAGGATAAAACAATAAAATTATATTATCATTCATCATTATGTATTTAAAACTTTTTCAACATTTTATTTATTTTGTATACTTGATTGTGTCCGCGAACTACAATGTGCGATTTCTTGGTTCAGATGGAGAAAATAAGTGGTCTTTGCATAATAAGAATGATGAAGGCTATAGTTTCCTATTTACAAATTTTTGAAGCTTACTAGCCTGACAGGTAATGAAAGCTGGTCCTACTGGGAACTCCAATTCTTAGAAGTTCGGAAAAATGTGCCGAAGCAATTAGAAAGTACGTTACCACCATAAAATTTCGGTTTTGTCGGCCTCGAAAACATTTCTTAAGAAAAGCTTGAAAAAGCTTGTTTTCAACCAAGCTACTTGACAGTCGAAGGCTTGGTTTGGCTTGAAAATTCAAGCTTTTTTAAATGTTAGGCTTGGTTTGGCTTGGGCTTGGTGGAACAGAAGCTTGGCTTGGCTTGAAAAGTCAAGCTTTTTTGAACGACAGGCTTGGCTTGATTTTTCAAGCTTTTTCAAACCAAGCCAAGCCAAGCTTTCAAGCTTCAAGCCAAGCCCGTGAATCTCTACTATTTACCACCACTATTAAGGTTTTGGATATAGCATCTTGGGGGTCACTTTTTGTTATATTGTTTAAATACAAGATGTTCATTTTAAATGGGCCATCATTGCTATTTCGAGAACTATAAGAGCTACAAAGATGGTTAAATGGACAAACAATTTCTATTTCACAAGTTTAAATAAAAGAAAAATTATTATTTTGGGCCAGTGGTTCTCAAAATACGGGGCATAACTTTTTAATTCTAAATAAGAACATATATTTTTTATTTGCTCATTTGTTAGAGACTTTAATTCAAAATTCAGTGATAACACATTTTTATAACGATTTTTTTGATAAAAATGCATATAAAGTTTTATACTAATTTGATTAAATAATGGCTATAATAAGAGTGCCACGAATGGAAAAATGACTATATGTTATTTTTATTACAAAGAATTAAAGTGCCCTGACGTAAAGAAGTGAATGTTTTGTTCTTGTAAGTGATCATAAATGTCAACGTAAACAAAATATTCATGTATTTCTTTGATGGCAATCTAATTCTATGTTAAAACATCTGATGTGACCAGCACATTACCTTCCGTCAGTTCTATGTATTTTGTACAAATGTCATGCATAAGGTTTCTTGCTAAAGATATTATTTCTTGAATATTACCTTAAGGCAGTTGTATGTATTTTATAGAAATTCCATGCAGAAAGTTTCTCGCAAAGGATCATATATTTCCAGTAAAATTATAACACAAACATACTATCAACTGTACTTGACACTGACACCTTTCAATCAGAATTTTCTTAATATAGCAGCTATTATAGCATAGCTGGCTAATATATGATATTTAATTTCTTTATAATTTTTTAACTCTGTATATATTTAACATGAACTATAAAATGCATTCAAATCGTATAGAGAATAAAATATTCTTCAATATTTATAATAACATTAAATGTGAAAAAATGATATTTAACATTGTTTTTTCAAGAATAACTTTTAAAATTTTGAAATGAGGGTACTTCCGCTTGACCAATTATAACCAAAATCTAACCAGCTCTTCATATGCATGTAACGAAGAGGAATATGAAAGAATTATAATTTTTGGAATAGTAGTATTAGAGTTATCGCATTAGAAAATTTTGTCACACACACACACACACACACACACACACACACACACACACACACACACACACACACACACACATATATATATATATATATATATATATATATATATATATATATATATACATACATACATACATTCAGACACCATCGTAAAAATAGAAAAATCGTATTCTAGGGACTCTAAAACATGCTTATTCATCAAAAACTCACCACCGAATTATTTGACCAAAGACAATACATTCCTTACCTAAAGGCGACGGAAGGTAAAAAATTAACACGTATTCGTATTTTCCATTCATGACACTCTTGTTATAGGCATATTTTAATCAAATTAATATATGAAACTTTACATGAATTTTTCTCATAAAAATCATTATGTAAGGAAATAAAAATATTATATCACTGAATACAGAATTAAATTCGCTAACGAATGAACATATTTAAAAAATATATGATCTCATTTAAATTTGTCTTGTGAACTAGAAATTGTTTGCCTATTTAACCGTCTTTGTAACTCTTATAGTTCTCGAGATAGCAATGGTGGCTAATTTAAATTGAACATCCTGTATATCAATAGATATTTATGCTGTACATATTTCATTTTTTAGATTTTTTTATTTACCAAATAAATCGCAATAGTTCTACAACGTTCACTCACCTCTTTTTTGTGGTTTGTCTCAAGTGCTCAAGTAAAACATTTTCCTGAGTGCAAATATTTGAAAAAGTTAAATTGCTTGTGAGCCATTCACTGATTCGAAATAACACTATTTAGATTTCTCTTTTTTTGAGAAAACTTTCGTTCGTTCCATTCTTAATACAAGTCTTAGACGTGTACGGTTTTTACACGTAAAAGAACTTTGCGAAAATTTCTTTTGAAGCTTACGTTTACTACAACAAAATAAAGTGCAGATGTTTGCCTTGTCTCCTGTCTGGTAGTATTGATGTTTGTTTTGAAAAAGAATAAAAAAATCTTACGTTTGTGGAACGAATGTCCATTAGAACAATTATCGACAAGTTGTACTTGTTAAGTTTACTTTTTCTTAATAAAAAAGCTGGATAATTCTTCCAAATGTCTGTTTGTTTTGGGTAACTTCCTATTAGTAGTCTAGATATCTGGAAACTGCACTTTGTGAGTGTGAGTGTGAGGCGAGGCCTTCAAATACAAGCGAAAACAAACAAATGTCAAAAAATAATTCAAATCAGGGTGTACATATGTTTTGTTGGGACAAATACGACCAAAACGAGTATGCGAACTTACGCCCGACTTGAAATGAATGCTTGAATCTATTGTCGACTAGTCTTCAACCATCTAAGGTTTTGCAAGTGTAAAGGGGGAAGCATGCAGTGAGTCTTAGTCTGGTCTGTATCGTCAGATATAAAATTATATGTATAATATGCTATGTACAGTAAAATTTTTGAAATATGTCCGATCAATGTCATCTGTATAATGAAAGAATCAACAAATTGGCATACATTTTGTTAATTCGTTCATTACACCGATTTTTTTAACAACCTTGAAGTATGTGCCAAGTCGTTGCCTTGGTTCTAGCTAACACCGGTTTTAGAAACACGCTCGTGCTACCAGCCTATATGTACTTATAGAAAAATAACCTGTATAATTACTGAGTTTACATGCAGTTTTCAAACCGTTTTCAAAACGTTTTTAGTTTTCAAAACGCCATGTATACAGTGTCGAAACGGTTTTGAGTTATTTCAAACCAAAACTAAAATTCACGGGTTTGACTTGGAAACTAGTTTCAAAACTACTCATGTAAACACTTAAAATTCAGTTTCGATATTGCGCATGCGTACATAGCAAAAAGTTTCTGTCACTTTGTGTTACTAACCTACAAATAAACTGAAACTTGTATAGATTTAGTGCGTAGCGGTACAAAGTAGAATAATATCAAAACTAGGAATTTGGAGTGAAGAGGATCTGTCACTTACATCGGTCAAATGCGAATGCGCCGAAACTGTTTTCAAATCAATCTGTAAACTTGTTTTGAAAATTGCATGTAAACAGTTTCGCGTAATTTTGACTGAAAACTGAAACCATTTTCAAATCTGCATGTAAACGTAGTAATTAATAGACCTTTTCAATTTAACGGCTGTCTCTTTCTATCGCTGTAAATAGTAAGTAAAATGGCGCCAACAACTGCCAGTTGGGCTGTCAAACGAGACGTCAAAAATATTGCAGTCATTAAAATACCTGTATTCTCGGTGAAAATTTGCATCGTATTTGCATTTTAGCTCCAATAAAAACTTTTGCAACTTCTTTCGAGAAGTTTTTTAAAGTTGTCAAAAAAAATTCTCACATTATACGTCTGATTTTTTTAGACATATACGTCATAGATCTCAATTGTTCTTACTATGCGCAGACTCCCATTGCACATATCTTCTATCTTTTTAAATTGCAAAGGTCTTTAGAAATATGAATAAAGAGTTTTTAAAAAGCGCCATTCCGTCATAAGTACAGAGAACCGACATACATTACCATTAATATGGTAATATACAATAAATATTGCAAGAATAAAAATAAGTATCTATTAAAAACTGTGATCAAAAATCAATAAAGCTAATGGTAATAAAGTAAGCCAGATAGTTATTATATCAATTTAAAATATATATTTGTTTGAATTACTTATATGAATAGGTATAGGGGTAGTGAGTAGTGGTAAATGTTAATTTATGTAAAACTTCGATAGTATATATTATATAAATAAAAATCAGGTAAGTAAAATTAATAATTTTTGTTCATTTTCACAATCAGGTTAATTATTCGCTTTAATTAATGTGACATTAAGACTTTCTTTAATATAATATTAAAGGTTATCATACTCACTAAGTGCCATTATTATAATTAAAATAGTATTTAATCTATTTTGAATTTATAATTAAATACAACAATGAAAGTATTGATTACAATAATCAAAGCATAGGTCATAATAAAAAGTAATCAAACATTTACATTCCTATTTACTAAATGATTACAACAATGACAAGTACTGAGATTGCAATAATTAAAACGTAAATTATAATATAAATTTATTTAATAAGTAAATTTTACTTTTGATCTGAATAAAAAACTACTCGGATATATATGGTGCGTTCGGCTTGTTAACTCTAATGGAGTTGGAGTGGAGTACGGAGCGTTGTCACGTGACCTTAAATCTTTCGGAGCATATAGTAAGCGTTCGGCTTGCATAGGAGTGTGGTAAATTAACTGTCAGCTGTCCTTTTATATTTACAAAAAAATTGTAGGTACTGCATTTAAATAATAAAATATTTAGTAATTACCTATTTATTTATTTTATAATCCAGATAACATATGAATTATATATAAAAATTTAAAAAAATAATAAATCACTCTTCTCTATTTTCTCAGCATGAATACAGAGTACCTATTTAAAAAAAAATACTTAAACCACAATACCGCTAAGAAAAATAACTAAGTAAACAAACGAGGCTCTAAGACACATCACGATTAGCACAGAACCCTGTAAAAATTAAAACTCAAACTTTATATTAGCCGTCAAAAAATAACCAAATACGCATGTGCATTCCTTGAGTCCCATGCTAAGAGGTAGAGTAAATGGAGTTAACTCTTTTAACTCCACTCCGTTTACCCGAACGATCAAGGAGTGAGATCTATTTACTCCATCGTACATACCCGAACGGTTGTTATAGGAACACTTGGAGTCAAAAGAGTGAAAAGCGTTAGCAAGCCGAACGCATCAATTAAATATGTGTATAGAGTATGTGTAAAGCCAATCAAAAATTAATGAGCATAATATGCATGGTCCACTCTATAGTAACATTTTCACAGGGTAATTGGATGACTGTAATGACGTTGTCGTCACAACATGGCGACCATTTTACTCTAAAAACTTTAATTGCATTATTATACGTATAAAAATACAAAATATATATCAATAGACATGTAATTTCTAAAACACCGGGACTTGGACGGGCCCATTGGATTGTGAATGCAGTACATTGTACATGTTTCTTTACTCTGCTTTATAGCTGATACGGCCCTGTGCATTGTAACAATTAAAGAAAAACGTCCTTGTTAATTACTTCGGAAGCTGCATGTTATATTTCAATTTAACATCCTCCTATTGAACTACAAAGTACTATTTTATGAATGTATAAAATAAAATGAGCTTTTGCACGGATCCGTAGAAACTGTTTATGATCTCACATTATTCTACTTTATGTACTTGCTAACATATTCCATGCGTTTATGTTTTTCATTTACAAAGAGAAAAGAAATTAAAGTTCTGTCTAAAGCTCTAAAGCGTTAAGATAGAACAGGGATTATATAAAGCCCTGCTGGTATACGAGTAATATAAACTCAAAGGAGATTGATAGCTTTGATATAGTTATTGTACCAGATAAGATATGCTGGGTTGAGTCATATTTCTTTATGACATATTTTATATTTCCTCAATAAATTCTGATTATAGTTATTCAAGTATAGTAAAACTTCCGTAATAAAATGAAAAAGCTATATATTCTTGTTAATTGTATGAGCATTAGTTTACAACAACATGTTAGATACTTTCACAAAAATTAGATTTTAACAAGAAAATTTATAGATTTATATAAAAGAAAAAATAGAAATGGCGTCTTCGGTGTAGCTAATGTGACAAATGTCACAAGTGGAAAAATCACATACCTCCACCAATTTTTAATTTATAACTAAGAAATGAAAAGAGATATCGACCTCCGGAAGCAAATGCGTTGAGATATATCTAAATTTGTAGAAAATGGAATTTGGTATATTTTTTTTTTTACGACAGAGACAGTAGATATAAAGAGTCCTTAACGTTTGCGTTTGCGTTAATGATTTATTACTATTGTAACCAAAGCGTTATTGAATTGCTCCTACACAACAAAAAACATTGAAGCTTTAGTGTGTTTCATGAACTTTGAAAATAGCGTTGGATTATGTACGGAAATACGAGTACCTATATTCATACGTAATATAACAAGTGATACGATTATCATCGATGATATTCTCGAGTGAAACCGAGTTGCAGATTTAATGAGTCCGAAGGAAGAGTCAAATGTGCTGCGTCGCTTTCACGAGCAATATCTTCGATTATTAATCATATCACGAGCTTATATTTAATGGGAGAATATAATGAATTTTTATGACACATTATGCGTGCTGATAACCTAACTTTTCATATATTGCTTTACGACATGGTTAATTCTACAATTGCCTTATTATTTTCATCGTTGTTGTTGATATGAAAAACGATTACCGCACATTTTTATACTCAAAATTAACTGTCAATGTTGTTAATAACGAAAACAAATCCCCTAGTAACGAATATAAATAAGGTGATAATTTCTTTGGTTTTTATCATCGCTGTGATAGACATGTAACTAGGGAGATTCTGAATGTTGATTGGCGGAAAACCTGTGACGTGACTTATGAATTATATTCTCTATTGAATTTGTTTTTGTAATTTTGCATTGCATTGTGCATTTTTACAAATAAAGATATTTAGTATTGACAAAATTTGGTTTCATGGATTAAAATTCCTTTTTTTCGTAATGGACACAAAAGTACAGGATGTATCATTTTCGATGTTTTTTAAAGGTATCTCGGGTAATATTAACGATAGAGCAAAACCGTTTGCACATTCCATAGTCAACTTTTCGAAAAATGTTTTATAGTCACCACAGGAATTTTCGATCTTCTTTTGTTTCTGAACTACAAGTAAACACTCGTTTTTCACTCATTTCGAAAATATCTCATCTTATTTATTATGATAGTTAGAAAGAAATTGTGTAAATAATTTTTAAACTGTAATACACAAACTTATGATTTTTTAAAGGGGAACCTATGTTAAAAATACGTATTATTATTTTACAAGCTTTTCAATGATATATAAGTCTACATTCTTTTGTTTTAAACATGAATAATAGAAGAATTATTAATTTATTGGGGTGAAAAAATTGAAAATTATTAAGAAACAAAGAAATAATCTATTACAGAGTGTCATATGTTTATTTTGATTCTATATCTATTAGTCATGTTCTCAAAATTATTCTTAACCAATTATTTTAGGGTTAGTCAAATTTTTATTTGCCGACGTTACAGCTAGCTTGGACACAATTCAAAAAAAATTGTTTAATATGCTTTTGAAGAAAATAAAATGAAAAAACGATTAAAACAAAAGCAAATAATATTTGAAATAAACAAATAATGACCTGTAATAGATTTTTTTTTCATTTGTTTCCTAATAATTTTTATTATTTTCACCCAAATATATTAATTAATCATCTTTTATTCATGTTTTAAACAAAAGAATGTAGACTTCTTATATATCGTTGAAAAACTTGTAAAATAATCAAAAAGATGAGACTATTTTCAACATAGGTTCCCATTTAAAAAATCATGACGTGTTATATCTCAAGAATTATTAAGTTTTCAAAAAATTTAATTACGCCATTTTATTGTGCCTAAAAACGGTTAAAAATTTAGTAAAACAATTTTTTCTTCAAGCGTATTATAATATTCATATTATGCTACTGTACACACACTATAGAAGTTATTCATTGTCTTACTAGTACAAAAATGTTGTTATTGTTGTACTAGTAAAAAAATGTTAGTGTCTTAGTTCACCACTGGCGACGGCAGTTGTCACAGCAACACACATTATATTGAAAATTGTTATTTGACAGTTGTATCGTTTTTGTTTTGTAGTGTACACAGCCAGTTTTGGCTGAAATTGCAAATACTACAATTAAAGAATTCCAAAAAAAATGTCATAAAATTCTTTGAAACACTTGAAGAAAAAATAGTATATGTCATTCGGAGTAGAACGCCCTTTTTGTGTTTTACCCAGCTTGCCTAGCCTCGGCTAGCGCCTCGGCCGCAATAACTGGGTTCAACACAAAAAGACCGCTTTCTACTCCTAATAACATAATATACTATTTCTCTATCATAGTAAATAAGATATGAGATATTTTTTAAATGAGCAAAAACGAGTTTTTGCCTGTAGCACAGAAACAAAAGAAGATCAAAAATTCCTGTGGTGACTATTAAACTTTTCTCGAAAAGTTGACCCTGGAATATGCAAACGGTTTTGATCTATCTATATTACTCGGGATACCTTAAATAAACATCGAATATGAGACAGCCTGTACACGATATCACTACGCTAAGTTAACCAAAATAGAGGCTAAAGTAAAACGTTTCAGACTCTTATGTTAAAATTTAACTATCCGTGCACACCTTTCAAACTTGAATGACAAATTGGCTAACTTCACGGAGTGATTTTGTGTCGATTTCGGAAAAAATATAATGTACGCCTTAGCACTAAAGTATTTTTTTCAAACGTCGTAGAAATGGCATTTTTTGTAACTTGATTCACAAGGTAGAAGTTTCATTTCTACGCCGTTGGAAATTTCTACGCCGGCGGAGAAGAAATAGGTAATTTCTACGCCGCCGGAGTAGAAATTGCTAATTTCTACGTCGGCGGCGTAGAAATAAAATAAATAAATATCCATAGAAACTACATAGAATTAGCAAATAAAAAGAAAAGTAGTGTGTTGGAAAAAAAATGTAATGTGTCATTCGGAATAAAAGTGCCTTTGTGTGCCGCGCATGCAATTGTCCGACTCGCGTCGCTCTTCGTACAAACTTCCGTACTCGCCACACAAAGTATCCCTTTTATTTCTAATAACACAATATACTATTTTTATTCCACTTTCGTAACTAATTTAACGCTTGTAAAAGGCTTTATTTTCTTATCTAAAATGCATTTATAGATTCCAGAGTCTGAATGGCACTACTACCTAGTATGCATATTGATATTTTTAAGACTACACACACACTTTAATTTAAGGCTAGACCGTCATTCGATACATCCACCATATTATTCTCGTATGATACTCCAACTTGTCATTTGTTGACTATCCATCACCCGAATCAAAATCTGTAAGCTCTCGAAGCAAATTTGTCACGAAGCCCACGGTAAGTCAGCGTTGCTCCTTTCTTGTCCCACTGAACTTGTTTACGTACTGCGGACGGTCGGAGACGGAGACGACTACGGCAACCTAAAAGGTTTACGGAGACTGCCAACCAGTCACGAGGAAAATTAACTCACGGCTCTAAGGCTTCCAGCGGCCAAGACGACGAGAGATAGTTCTTTACAAAGTTGTGATTTTAGTTGGGGGTAATTAATTTGTATATCATGAAGGATGATGTTGCAAGCAAAAAGATGGGAATTATCGTGTTAAGGTGTTAATTAACAATTTAATTATTATTATTACTTTTTGTCAACACCTACTTATATGTTAGGGTATCTACTGAAATCTCGTTACTAAAATCTAAAATGACAATGTAATGATGAGAATAAACAAAAATTTCTTTAAGTACTAGTGTTATACTGCCATGATTTGGCAAAGGGCAGTAACTGATAGGCACAAAGTTTGGAGTAAATCAGGATTTAGTGTTTGCTTGCAGCCACTTTGTGTTATAAAATATATATATATATATATATATATATATATATATATATATATATATATATATATATATATATATATATATATATATATATGAAATACAAATTTAAACATTCTACCGGTTTCAGAATATTAATCCATTGTTTACATGCACAAAAGTAGGCTGGTAACTAAGTAATAACTGAATTTGTACTTGTCAACAACAGTGTACAAAATGTATATAAAATAAAATGAAAATAATGCTCTTCATTAATACATACAGATAACGTTAGTGAATCGTTCTAAATACGGTTTACTTGATTTTAAAATAATAAACTTGAGGAATAAAGAACATAATTTGAATATTTGTCATATTGACATATGTCAAAAAAATTGTTTTGTTAATCATAGCATTCTGAAAGTAGCATTAACGAGAAAATTTCAAAAAATAATATTTATTAATAGTGTCTTCATTTCAAACTATTTAACAAACCACGGATCCTCGCTCTCTGTAGGTATATTAATACCTATAAATAATGGACTTTAAATTTTAAAATAGGTTTATAATGTGGGAATTATATATTTCTATAAAAAAATCATTTACGGATTAAGGCATATGTCCATAATTTGTCTATTTATCTAATTTTTATGGGCAGTATGTTGATTTTACTGAATTATTAAAAGAAAATTAATGTATAAACACAAAAAATTATTATTAATTTAAAATATAGGTACCTTATAGCGTAGCGTAGGCTCCTGGATTTAAATTATATATAATTTTATAAATTTATCCATAAAATATATAGAAAAAGTATTAATGAAACCCTATAGAAAATTTAAAATTTAATTTTTACAAGTAAAGTACCATTTCTGGTTATCTGATTTACACCAAAATCTAATGGCTTCTTTCCATATTAGAATAAGGTACAAATACGAGTACAAGGTTTAAAATTTTTCTGAATGATAGTATTTGAGTTAGAGAGTAAACAGGAACCACACATAAACACACACCCACGCACACACACACACACACAGACACACACACACACATACACACACATATATATATATATATATATATATATATATATATATATATATATATATATATATATATATATATATTACACAAACATCATCGTGTTGGATTCTAGGGACCTTAAAACGTGGTCATTTACCAAAATCTCAATATGCGATTTTTAGCATGATCCCTTATACCTTCCCAAGAGTAGCGGGTGTTAAAAAGTCAATTTTAGAAAAAGTGTCAGTTACTGCCCTTTACTAAAACACGACAGCATAGTAGTCTGTAACTTTTTCGATGACCATGGCCTGGCATTTTCAACTCTGGTTAAACTCTCTAATTTAACTGAAATCTTTGATAATCAATTTTTAGTCAATTTCAGTCCTTTTTCTCTAGAAATTGTACCTATTATTGAAAAAAATTGAAAATTTGTATAACAAATTGAAATATAAAAACTAGAATTTTAATAATTTGGTTAACCAAATGTTTTGGGGGGCATAACTCAAAAATATATAGGAATACAAACTTGTAAGTGTCAACAATTTATTTTAAGAAAAAGAAGTTTTATAGTAAAATAATTTAGAAAAGAAAAATCTTATTTTCCATTTTCCGGCTAAAAATTCCTGTATTATTTCTGAATTTTATCTTTACTTTCAGTATTTAACTATGTATATATTAGTTTCATTAAAAATTAGTATATTTATATTTTAATATAAAAATGTGATAATAATAATAAAAATAAAAATAATATCGTTTTCCTGTTTTGTGCTTTCAATTCAATACGAATATTATATAAGTCGGTAGCTGGCGCCCGCCGTCTGAACATTGCGGAACTAAAGCTGAAAAGAGACGTCGCTGAAATGCGAGAGAAAATCTTGAAATAAGAGCAATAAATATATTCATATTTATTATCATCTAGACGATAATTTTATTTCTTCCTCTGTAAACTGAAATGTAAATTTTACCTATTTTCTGAATCGTATATAAATTATCTCTATCTCGTAGTTACAGTATTGCGAGAATTGTAATTGAATTGCGAGTACTGCTCATTATTGCATTGTCCTTAATTTGATATGGATTAACGAAATTATTTTTGACGCACAGGAGTAAACGGATAACGTACTTTACAGTTCCAATGAAATTAGAAATTTGCTTTGATATCTCTAAATGCATTACCTTCGTTGTTTGAAGTGGTTGTATACGAATTGTATTCAATTTCTTTCTAATATATAACTTATTACCAACCACAATCAAACACGTGGGCTAGAATTAGTATAAGTTAGGTTTTGAGATTAGCATACAAATAGGTACTAGGTACTTCTCGCTTTTTTCAATGGCGTTTTATATTACGTCTGCAAGGGCCGGTTTCATCAGTGAAATTTAATTTTTAATCGTTCTTGAAATAGAGAAGTATAATTCAATATATAACGATTAATATAAAAAAAATAATTACTTTGCGAGATATTTGAATTTAATGTCAGTGCCACTGTGACGTCCTGACGTCACACTATTGCTATCTTTCTCTGCTGCAGCCTACTATAGAAACTGGTGCAAGAAAGATAGCAATAGGCTTCGTTAAAAATCAAAATCAAAATGCAGTTAAACTAAAGAAATACGACTTTTTACCTCCAGCTATTCTTGGTAAGGAAGGTATAGGGGTCGTATTAAAAATCGCATATCGAAATTTTGGAAAATGACCACGTTTTAAGGTCCCTAGAATCCAATTTTAACATTTTCACGATGATGTCTGTGTATATGTGTGTATGTGTGGATCATCCATTCTAACTCAAATACTATCATTCAGAAAATTTTGAAATCTTGTATTTCGAACTTTTTTTGTAATGGAAAGAGCCCATTAGATTTTGTTGTAAATCGGATAACCGGAAATGGCACTTTACTTGAAGCTCAAAATAGTTTTTCTTCGAAAAATGCCTTCAAATATTATTTTTTCGGATTTAATGTTATAAAAATTAAAAATTATTAAATATTCTATAGATTTGCATTAATATTTTTTCTATATATTTTATGGATAAATTTATAAAATTATCTATAATTTAAATCCCAGAGCCTACGATTTAAACAAACAAAACGCAGTTATTCAAATTTATGTAACTGACACATACATATCACTATTAAATAACTAATCATTTCAAAATAATATTAGTAACGTTTTAAAAAGAAAAAAGTAAATAGAACAATAGAAAAGGAAGTCAATACAGTTTCCAGCATAAGTAATTATGTAGGTATGTATTTAGATTAATAAAAATTAACGATTCACAAAAATGTTTAAGCTAATCCTCATTTTTGAATTAGTGAATTCTATTCTATCCCAGTATTTAAAATTTAATCTTCATTTTATTATATCTCCGGTGGCTCAATGTTTAGAGAAACGCCTCATGTCATGAGTGCGCTCGGGGCTCTGGGTTCGAATCCCACTAAAGCATGGATGTGTGTGAATGTGAACCTACTGTGTAATTGGGATTTAATCCTGCTGAGGGGTTTAAAAAAGGTAGTTACTTGGATTAGATTAGACTATATTTTAAGAAATAAACTGTCAAAATTAAAGTAAAATTCGCTAATCTAAAAATAAGGATTATAACTTAATCTTTTTTGTTACTCGGGCTGTAAATGGCGGGAGGTATTGTGTTGGTCACACCAGATTTTTATTATTGTTATTTTGTAGTTGTTTCATATTGTAATGTAACTTGTATTCATCAATAGCAATATTTTAAGAACCTATCTAATATTTTTTTCTTCATTTTTGATTTCCTTGCAAAATTTGATGTCAGCATGATTTTTCTAAAGGATTGAATTTAAAAAAGATAAAATTTGGACAAGTGTTGTAAGCAATTTTTATATTGA
Source organism: Harpalus rubripes (assembly GCA_963082715.1). NCBI lineage: Eukaryota > Metazoa > Arthropoda > Insecta > Coleoptera > Carabidae > Harpalus > Harpalus rubripes. Next base: position 55,816,510 of record OY720457.1, on the reverse strand, counting down.
CAGGTTTCCAATCGAGTAGCTATCACTTTGAAATGAACTCGAACCTTTCAATGCAAAATGGAACATTCCTAAAAGATTGGCAGCCTCTCTTCAGTGGTTCTACAATTCTCACCATTTGTACTTTTAGAAAACGATTTTATGTGGAAACTTTGCATCAATAAAGGCTAAAGTTTCATAGTTTTATTGTCTCCGTGCTGTGAATGTTCCACAAACTAACATTAAAAAACTATTTCTATAAATTAGTTTCTTACTGTTTTATGAACTCTTACAGTAAATTTAATAATCTTCGATATTCAATATTTTATAACTTTTTATATATTTCATGAACGTTCTATGTAAATTACACTTTTGCCAGCCCCTACTTTTAAAGTGATACTTTATTTATTGAAATCTCGTGATTAAAATTATACTTTTATGATAAGGATATATATACCGTGTGTCTGTCTTAAAGGTATACATGGGAGATTAACACGGGAAATTAATTATATGCAATTTCCTGCTCGCCTAATTATTTTAAGCAAAAAAGCGCCAAATAAAGTTTTAGGGCATAAAATTCTGCATCTAAATCAATGAACAGAATTATCTTTACATGCTTTATGCTTTATAACGACAGAAATTAAATATGAAAATGTCGAAAATTACGTTAAAAATATCGACAGCCATGGATTGAACAAAAAATAAATAAATGCTTGACGTTTAATCTGTGAATTTGTCACAACGTAAGTTATACTATGTTCCGTAAGTCAACCAAAAAACCTGTATCTTGATTCCGGGTATACCATGGTTCCTGAATATTTTTATCTATCTCGGAACAGATTGACATTAATTGATATGACATTTAAAATTGACAGAATCTAACAAAAATACAAATTAACTAAATGAATGATACCGTTGAATAATGCCAATAAAAATAACACAATCACCAATATCTCAAATATAAATAATGTTTTCATACTTACATCTATAATAATTATTAGTAATACCACTAAAAATGCGGTTTAGAAAATTGACACTAACGGATATCGTTTGATTTTGTTATGAACCAGGATTATTATTATGTTATTATTATAGGGAGAGAAGCGGAGTGATTGGTTGCCGGCGGGTTACCAGTGTAGCGGTTTTTTATGACTTAATCTAAGCTCGATCCAGACGACTTGGCAAATGTGAACCAATGTTTACATTTGTATAGTTGGCCATGTCGTGTGTACGGGTAACCAATGACCAACCATCACAAATTTTGGCATTGGTCGACATTCGCTTCAGAGGCGGTAAACTGTATACACATCAAAGGAATAACCAACGTTGGCCAATACATTGGCAACTCTATCCAGATGACTGGAACGAACTTGTCTTCTAAAATATTATATTCATTGCATTTTGCATTCATTCAGTGGTGCAACAAGCCAAAAGTCATCATGTCTGAGGGTCAAAGTGAATGGTCTAATGATTTAATCTTTGATTTCATTGCACTGTATAAAAAATATTAAATTTTATGGGATCCAAAAGATCTAAATCACAAAAACAGAAATAAAATTAAAGATGCCTTTTTTACCTTCCGTCACCTTTAGGTAAGGAAGGTATTGTCTTTGGTCAAAAAATTCGGTGGTGAGTTTTTGATGAATAAGCACGTTTTAGGATCCCTAGAATACGATTTTACTATTTTTACGATGATGTCTGTATGTGTGTGTGTGTGTGTATGTATGTGTGTCTGTGTGTGTGTGTGTGTGTGTGTGTGTGTGTGTGTAACAAAATTTTCGTCTGCGATAACTCCAATTCTACTGTTTTAAAAATTATAATTTTTTCGTATACTTCTTCGTTACATCGATATGAAGAGCTGATTAGATTTTGGTTACAATTGGTCAACCGGAAGTACCATCATTTGAAGATTTTAACAGTTTTTCTTGAAAAAACTATGTTAAATATCATTTTTTCACATTTAATGTTATTATAAATATTAAAGAATATTTTATTCTCTATACGATTTGACTGCATTTTATACTTAATATTAAATGGATATAGAGTTTAAAAATTATAAAGAAATTAAATTTCATAAAGTAGCTATAGCTATAAAACAGCTACTATATTAAGAAAATTCTGATTGAAAGATGTCAGTGTCAAGTGAAATTGACATAGTGTGTCTTATAATTTTACTGGAAATATAAGATCTTTTGCTTTCTGTATAAAATGTGTATAAAATACATACAACTGCTTTTAGGTAATGTACTAGAAATAATAATAATAAATCTTTTATTTCTGCAGATACATACATTACACAGTATATAGAATACCTCACAAAATAATAATTTAAGACATAAATTTTCTGTATGAAATTTGCATAAAATACATGCAGCTTCCGGAAGGTAATGTACAAGAAATAGAATATTTAGCAAGGAACTTTCCGTATGAAATTTGTACAAAATACATAGAACTGACGGAAGGTAATGTGCTGGCCACATCAGATTTTTTAATAATAAATTTGCTGCAGAGCAAATTACAACAACTGCAGCACTTGCAACAGCGACTTCCTCGTCACTTTGCATTTTGGCAAATGCTGGAAGTGTTGTTCGCCTAAATTTCAAAAACTACAATAGACATATCGTGTGGATGCTACTCATTGGCAAATGTTCATATTTGCCAATCTTTAACCAACATTGATTCATATTACATGCGCCAAAATATGCCAATTATTTGTCATGCCGTCTGGATCGGGCTTTACTTAAATAGTGGAATATATTTAATGAAAAAGTGTAGGTACTTTTAGTTACAAAAAATAATATTTTAATGTTTAATTCGTTTTACTGATGACAGACAGAATGTGTTAACAGATGTTCGTATTGAAATAGTTTAGAGATCACAATTTGATGATAAATTGGATATTTTAGAGGTAAATTAAATTATTTACTAAGTTATCACATTTTGTGGTGATCGTAAATGAATAAACATTATGTTCGTATTGAAATAATTTGGTGACCAGAATTTAGTGTTTCGTCTCTTTATTATAGTTATACGATTGCAAATACATGGAAGACGGTGCTATTGGTGCGAAATTGTCTCTTGTAGTTAAACAGTTACGTAAATACGTAGTGCGCTTATTTTTATAGCGAGAGTCTCGCGCGAGAACGAGATGAGACACAAAAAAATGTGAGAGGGCGAGATCGAGATTACAGATCCGAAAACGAGACGAGATCGATATTTTATATTTCTCGTTTCGTCTCGACTCGCGTGCATCACTATGTGCAGAGTACTGGCGACTGGTTCGAGTAGTTAAGAAAACAATTTTAGTGGGCAGAAATAAATATGACACTCTTTATAATAAAGTCAAGCTTTTGGTTTATTTAAAACCATCCACAGAACTATTAATTTGAGATTTAGGAGTAAGATTTCGAAAACAAACATAATATACGAATTTTGATGTAGACTTAAGTTTAGACATTGTCAAATATAATAAAATTATAAATTTTGTAAAACTTCGTATATTTCTTACATTTACATTTGTACGACCTCAATTTTAACATGATATTCTCCACCTTCTACTTTTTATTCATACTCCTAAATTCTCTCCCTGGCAAAACTTGCCGGCGGTTAGCCACCTCCTAAATTCAGTTACCGTCTATCGAAGCTTTCTGCGCTCGCCTTGCCAGAGTTTGAACGATTAATTAAGATGTGGCTTCGCGTGTCACAATAGAACCGACAGGAGAAAACCACCCACACACCCTTGTCTGCACTAGTGCTCTACACTTGAGCACGGAGACCAAGGAGATGCCACTGACATGCGGAGGGAGATTTAATTGACGAGAGGAATTGTAAATGTGAAGATGAAGGAGTGAAAGATCATCTTACCAATGGAATGGAATGCGGAAGAAGGATATATTGTTAGCTACATATGATGAAAATGTAGACGTCAAAATATTAAAATAATGATATATCATCATGGCTTATTACAAATTTTCTATAACCTCACGAATACCAAGGGAGTCATTTTGATACCAGCTTCTACTATTAAATAGGGATTAAATAACTTTTTTAAATAAATTTTATTTGTTTGGTATTGAAAGAGAAAAACACTATTTCGCCTTTAGAGACGAAAGATGGCTCAATGGTTAGGGCAACGGCTCGTAGCCATGAGTACGCTAGGGGTTCTGGGTTCGAATCCCATTAAGGCATGGATGTTTGTATATGTAAACCTCTCTGTAATTGGGATTTAATCCTGTTGAGAGGTTTTAAAAACAAAAAAGAAAAAATCTGGTGTGGCTAACGCAAAACCTCCCGCCATTTACCGTCCGAGTCACAAAAAAGATTAAGCTAATCCTTATTTTTGGATTAGCGAATATTACTCTAATTTTGGCAGTTTATTTCTTAAAATATAGTCTAATCTAATCCAAGTAACTACCTTTTTTGATAATAAAATGAAGATTAAATTTTAAATACCGGGATAAAATAGAATTCACTTGTCCAAAAATGAGAATTGGCTTAAACTTTTTTGCGAATCATTAATTTTTATTCATCTAAGTACATACCTAAATATTTACATATGCTGGAAACTGTATTTATTTCCTTTCCTATTATTCTATTTACCTTTTTCTTTTTAAAACGTTACTATTATTAATTTGAAATGATTAGTTCTTTGACACTGACATTTATCTGTTAGTTACATACATTTGAATAACTGGGCAACCAAGAAGTTTTGTTTGTTTATACGTAGGCTCCGGGATTTAAATTATAGATAATTTTATAAATTTATCCATAAAATATGTAGAAAAAGTATTATTGCAAATCTGTAGAAAATTTAATAATCTTTAATCTTTATAATAACATTAATCTCGAAAAAATAACATTTAAAGGTATTTTTTCTATTTCGGTGTTCTTATGTTTCTATAAAAGCACTGTTTATCACTGAAAACACGACGTTTAGAAAATCTATAAACGTACTGTTTTTGGCGCCTTTTATGTTCTAGAGGTGGTAGTCATGCTTTTATAACTGACAGACCTGACAGATAACCTTAAAATGGTAAATTGTTTGTGTTGAAATATTACTTCTAATTGTGGATTTTTATCCTTTCACTAGGTGATAGGACTAGAAAGAAAAGACATTTATACCTATAGCTGTGTTAGTTAAGAAAGAATAAGAATTTGTGAAGTTAAAATTTCAACTAAAAAATTATGAAACAAGAAACATTGCGCTCAGGTTTACTTTGTCAAAATAATTAAAACGGTAAGTTTTATTTATTACAATTTAAATGTATGGTAATGCAATTTTGAATTTAATGTATTGTTATTCCAGGCAGGTTATGAAATGTATGATGCACGTTACTTGAAAATGTTAACACTGTCTACTCAATTTGTGGCGGCTACTAGCAAACAAATATGAAAAGTTGACGTTTTAATCCATGATTTGCAGTTCCACGTTGTGGCGAACTAACGAATATATGCCATATATGTTTTGTATTAAAAATTGTAAGAAAAGCTGTTGCCGTTATCTGTGCAACTGAGCAGTGAGTGTTGTAAAAATGGTGGGAAGTAAAAGTCTAAAACAATAAACTGTTCATTAAAGTATTTCATTATTTAAAGAGTTTTATTTATATGTTTTCTCAATAAAAAGGCTTGATGGTCCACGTAACGTTCTTCAGTCCCATATTCAAGTTTTATTTATGATAACCAACACGAACCACCGATATGTCAAATCAGGATGGCTCATTAATAACCTTGGAGTTCATTGTATGTATTGGTTTTCCTCTTTCATAATTGTATAATGCTTGATACAATATCTTAATGTAAACAATCAGACAAAATCACAAGATACACAAACTGTCAAAATGTGAAATTTCAATTTTTAGCGGGAAACGCTACCAACATAACTGATAAAAAAACACCAACTCATATTTTTGACAAGTCCTTTTTTTAAAAATCTAATTGTAAAATTACCTCAATAGAAAAAATAGTATAAAAAACATGTATCATAAGGCCTGTTGACGCACTCGTCCTTTGTAAAACTCGCCTGGCGGCTCGTTTTCCAAACTTGGACTCGTACGTTAACAGATTGCCTTATGATACTTGTGTTTTAATGTACTATTTCGAAGAAAAACTATTCTGAGCTTCTTGTAAAATGCCATTTCCTGTTATCCGATTTACACCAAAATCTAATGCGCTCTTTCTATAATAGTAAAAGTTCGAAACACAAAGTTTGAAAATTTTCTGAATGATAGTATTTGAGTTAGAGTGGAGGATCCACACACACACACACACATACACACAGGCATCATCGTGAAAATGTTAAAATTGGATTCTAGGGACCTTAAAACGTGGTCATTTACCAAAATCTCGATATGCGATTTTTAGCACGATCCCTATACCTCTCTTACCAAGAGTAGCGGGAGGTAAAAAAAGAAACGTGGACATTTGCCCCTGGGGGAGATTTTATTATTTTGTCAAATAATGACATTTAATGCTTTGTCCAAAAATTATCTAAAATGAGAGGATACCAAGTTGAAAACGGCATCATTAACTATTTCTTGCAGTTTTTTAGAACTGAACTGTAGCTTGTTCCATTTAAGCCACTCATTATTGTAGAGTAGGGCATAGAATTGAACTCTCTGATTGGCTGAAATTGGAGACCAGAGACAAGTTTACCCAATGTAATTTTGGCTACTTAAAGCTGGCGTTGATATGAGCGCCATTTGCTGAATGGCTTAAATAGTATAAATTGTAATTATTAAAAGCAATTTCAACAAACTATCAACAAATTTTTGCTGTCATGTGTAACGATTCAATTGTCAACAAAATTCTGTTGTCTTCTTTAAAATAAGAAATGTGCGTCTACACAAAATTTGTGATAGTTTACTTACATACGTAAACAATGTAAAGAATCATGTAAAATCAGAGGTGGAACGATGCAACCATGTGTGTTATGTTTCCGAGTCAATCCGGGCCCCTATGTAGATATGAAAAATAGTTTTTACTGACCCCATAATGGGGCACTTTAAAAATACTTTTTTAAATAAGACGAAATTAAAAAATAATAAATATTACAAAAAATAAACGAAAAACCAAAACAATCAGAGCATTTTGTACGTATGTCAACAGCGATTTAGAAAAAATATTTTTCCTACAACCGTGCGTAAAGTACAACTTTATGCACTTTTTACAGTGTAAAGAGTCACTTTTTAAGCACTAGTGCGCTGCCAGGCAACATACACAATCGGTTAATTTACCTGACAAATAATTAGGCAGTAAATAATAATGAAATTTATATATATATATATATATATATATATATATATATATATATATATATATATATATATATATAGATATATATATATATATATATATATATATATATATATATATATATATATATATATATATATATATATATATATATGTTGAGACAAAGTTACCTTTGTTGAAATAATGATTTGCATAAATGAACTACAGCAAAGTACAAATATAAAGATTTATTTAATAAAGAACGTAAACAGTATGTCTGTCAAAAATATCAGATGCGAGAACATGTGTGACAGCGAGCATGCAACTTGATCAAACATAACATAATGTAGAAATAGCAAAATGAAAGTTTTTCTTCAACACTTCCCCTAAAACTTTACATTTAAATTTTTCATTCCTAACAAATTACACAAATTAGCGAAAATTTTATGTTGTATCGGTTTCGTACAAATATCTGCAATTTGATTTTTACTTGCAACATGTTCAATAGTTAATTTTTTAAACTTTAAAAGTTCCCGAACATAATGATAGCGAACGTCAATATGTTTTGACCTGTTATGAAGTTCGTTATTTTTGACCAATTTTACAGCACTCGCATTATCACAGTACAAAACAGGTACATTTTTTAACACAGAAATATCTCGCAGCAATCGATCCAACCAAATCGCCTCTTTAGCTGCCTCACTCGCAGCCACGTACTCAGCTTCAGTAGTAGACAGAGACACACATCGCTGTCGTCTGCTCATCCAGGAAATTGCTCCTCCACTATACATTGATACCATCCCGCTGACTGACCTTCTCAACGTTGGCTCTGCTGCATAATCTGCATCACTAAAAATTTTCAACTCACCTGTACTCATCGAAGAATGATACAGAATACCGAGAGACGTAGAACCTTTCAAATATTTAAAAATTCTTGTAACTAATCTCCAATGCCTCTCGCGAGGTTGCTCCAAAAATTGCGATGCATAGTTTACAGCAAATGAAAGATCTGGTCTAGAAACAACAGCCAAGTACATGAGACAGCCAATCGCCTCACGATATGGAGCATAAGAAAATCCGGTACTCTCAGCTTCCCCTGGTTGTACATAACCCTCGATTGGAGTATTTACTGGATTAACATTATCCATTTTGAACCGCTTCAATATCTCCTCTGCATACCTTTTCTGGTTTATAAAAATAGATCCATCATCACAACGTTGAATTTGCATGTTTAGATAATATCCAATTGGTTCAGTGGTTATATCAAACTCCTTCTCTAACTCTTGTAGAAATTTCTTTATGTTAGATGTTTTAGTCGCAGCAACCAGACCATCATCCACGTATATTGCAACTATCAATTTGTCAGTCGACGTAATTCTGTAGAATAAACAAGGGTCTGCCTTGCTTTCTTCAAGTCCAAGTTTGACTAAGACGTTCATGAACCGTTCATTCCAGCACCTGGGTGACTGTTTCAGTCCATATAAACTTTTATGAAGCTTGCATACCCGTGACGAGAAATCTTTAAAACCCTCAGGTTGCTCCATAAATATTTCCTCGTTGAGTACTCCATTCAAGAACGCTGTCTTAACATCAAATTGCTCCAATTCAAGATGCTCGTTTGCAGCAACACTCAGCATAGTCCTAATCGTGTCAAAACGCGCAACTGGACTAAAGGTCTCATTGAAATCAATGCCTTCTTGCTGGCTATAACCTTTAGCAACCAGACGAGCCTTAAAACGATTAATTTGTCCATCGGCATTACGCTTTACACGATACACCCATCGATTTGAAATAGCTCTTCGATCCGGTGGCAATTCAACTAAACTCCAGGTTGACGTTTCTTCCAAGGACTTCATTTCTTCTTTCATAGCATCTTGCCATTGCTGATGGTACTGTGAATTTACGGCCTCTTTATAACTTTTTGGCTCTTTAACCTCTGCTAATACTGCTTCGATAAAACGTTCAGGCGGTTTAATCTTTCGTCTATCTCTCAAAGATAAACTTGTCATCTCATTTTCCAAAGACAATTTCTCTTCATCTCCAGTGGTGTCGTTTGAATTATTTGTTGTACCCATGTTTCTTTCATTACCATCAGTAGATTGTTTTGTCAAATCTTCTACGATAGACTCAGATTGATTAGTTGTTTTTGTATCAAACAGAGTTACCACGTTTCCACATTTTTCAGGTTTAAAAATTACATGAGTACTTCGAGTAATCTTCTTTCCAGATTTCATCCAAATACGGAAACCATCAATATCTTCTGAATATCCCACGAAAATACCAAGCTGTCCTTTTGCGTCCCATTTCTTTCTTTTTTCAGCAGGTACATGAACATAACATTCAGTACCAAATACGTGTAACTTTTCTAAATGCACTGTTTTACCAGTGAAGAGTTCAAACGGTGTTTTAAGATCAACTGTACTTGGTCCAGTCCGATTAAGCACGTAAACCGCTGTATTAACAGCTTCTGCCCAGAGTGTCTTCGGTAAGCTCTTTGACAATAACATTGTACGTGCAAGTTCCACCACGGTTCTATTTGTGCGCTCAGCACAGCCATTTTGCTCCGGACTGTATGGATTTACTACCACAAACTTTATACCATGCGACTTCAGAATATTTTTCACACTGACGTTGTTAAACTCCAAACCTCCATCTGATTGAAAGGTTCGTACTTTCAAGTTGTAATGATTGTTTACAAGTTTTATCATTTCAGATATTTTCTGTGGAGTTTCCGATTTTTCCTTGAGGAAATATACTATGCGAAATCTTGAAAAGTCACAAGTGAAACATATGAAATATTTTGCTCCACCCAATGAGGTACACTCCATTGCACCACAAAGATCTGCGTGAATTATAGCACCTGGTTCTATACTTCGTTGATTTCTTGATTCAAAACTACTCCTTTGTTGTTTTCCTTCAACACAGGCCGCGCAGAATTCGTTGTCGGTAGGTACATCAATTCCTTTTAGTTTAAGTAGTCGCTGAACATGGCGTTTGTTTTGATGTCCTAGTTTCTCATGCCAAAGCTGTAATGTTTGCCTTGACGCCAAATTGGCTTCAGTATTTACTAAATCTAGTGGTTCTTTGATTCGAATCAACATCCTGAACAGCTGTCCATGTCGAACACCACGAGCCTTGACAATATTTTCTTGCAAAAATTCACATGATTCCCTCGTAGACCTGAACTGCATCTTCTTGTCTAGGGCAGACGTTACAGAGAATAAGTTTCTTCTAGCATCAGGAACGTAAAGGACATTCATCATCACACTAGGTAGCCAATTTCCATCAACTGCTGCCTCAAATTTTATTGTGCCCTTTCCTATAGCATTCATAGTTGATTTATCACCAATATGAATTTTTATTGGTTTTATAAAATATTCTAAAGAAGAAAACCATTCCTTTCTGTGAGTTAAATGATCTGTTGCCCCTGAATCTACTATCCACAGATCGTTGTCACATTCCATGTTTAAGACTTCAACAATAAATGCACTGTCATTGTTGCTTGCTTCGTTTTGTTTATTATGTTTTGAAGTTTGACAGTTTCGTTTTATGTGACCTATCTCACCGCATTTATAACATTTGAAATTATTATGTTTTACCTTGTTTCTGTTGCTTGGTTTTCTTTCTGGATACTTATTCTTACTGTCGAAGTTTGTTCGTCGTTCATATCGCTTTTGAGTATTTGCTGTCCTTGCTGCCATCAGCGCTGACATTTCTTCCTTCTTGATTACTTGTAATTGTCGTCGTTTTTCATCTGATGTTAGTAAGCTAACTAAATTTGAGAACGTTTGTTGTTCCTCCGGTCTTGCCCACCATGCCTGACGTAGACCCTCGTATTCTTCCGGTAGCGTGTCCAAAAATTTAACTAGAATAGAAGAATCATCGGGTTTTACATTTAAATTCTGCATTCTTAATACAAGACCTTCAAATTTTGCAATATGAGTAACCATATTATCACCAGGTTCCATTAGAAAACCAAAAAATTCTGTTTGAACACTGTGTGCAGCTTGCTTCGTCTGTTGTTCATATACCGCAATTTCACCCACATATCTCGTGCAGACTCACATGTAATCAACAGCGCCATCACCCCTGACTCTATAGATCGTACAATAATTTGACTAGCTGCTCGATCCGCTTTATCCCATACTTTCAATTGTACATCATACTGAGCTCGTTGTTCAGCTGTAGCTCTTTCCGCGAGTGCAACTGGTCGTTGCATTTCACCTGTGCAAACTTCATATGCACCATCAGTACCACGTAGCAGGTTCCTGATGCCCAATTTTCGGCTCCTCGCAGTTTTTCAATTCCGTGCAAATCCATGCTCTTCACAAAAAGACTTGTCCCTTTTTGTATACACCAGCAACAATACCTATTTCATTCCAAGGAACTACGCTCTGCTACCATGTTGAGACAAAGTTACCTTTGTTGAAATAATGATTTGCATAAATGAACTACAGCAAAGTACAAATATAAAGATTTATTTAATAAAGAACGTAAACAGTATGTCTGTCAAAAATATCAGATGCGAGAACATGTGTGACAGCGAGCATGCAACTTGATCAAACATAACATAATGTAGAAATAGCAAAATGAAAGTTTTTCTTCAACAATATATATATATATTTAAGAAAAACTAATGTACCTACCCTGTATAAATGAAACAAGTGTAATAATTTTTATTAACAGATTGAGAACTAACCTAATTCTTAAGAACATTATCAATTTTTTTATGTAATGAGTTCTAACCTAACCTCATTTTTAATGAAGGGTTGAATACGATGATCGTCTGGTAGAGAAATGGAAAACGGAAAATAATCAGACACGCAGTCAAGTGAAAATTATTTATTTCCTGGCCTACGTTTCGACTGTAACTACAGTCTTCTTCAGGGCTAGAAATTCTCAATTATAAAATGTAACATAGGGAACCCCCATACGACTCATTGGAGATAACAAGGTGTAATATTTGAATATATTTGTATATAAACACATTTAAAATTTTTTTTGAAAAATACAATTTTAGAAGAGTTATTGAATTTTTCACCAGGAATATGTTAAAGATCGTATATTCAGTATTCATAGTTCCTAAGACAAAATGTTGAGAATTAGACGTAGGTACTGGAAAATGCATAGAGGTAAAAAGTGGTTATTTTGCGTAAATGGACCTTTATCTAAACCAGATTGGTAAACAATTGTATGTCTATTTTTGTGTTACTGCTTGGTTAACAAAATGACATGAAGATTTTGAATTCATTTCTACATTATAGATATGTTAAAGAATATATTACAAAAATTATTGATATAAAAATATAATGAATGTGGAATTATTATAATTAAGTTTTAATCATGACTGAAATAATTTTGCAAGGAATGGGCGATTAAAATTATAATTTCGTGACGAATTAAAGCAATAAAACGAATTTCCACCACAGTGAAATTCTCCAACAGTGTAAGTAGGATCATTAAGTCGGCAAATTTTCGCTAGCCATTACAATAACACTAAAATTATCGAAGGCCACAGCTGTTAGGAAGCACAGAATTAAGTTTAATAACAACATGACAATATGAATTCTCTGGTCATTAGTTTGCACTTGGGTGTAAGTAGGGTAAGCCTACTCGTATTGTTAGGGCTGATATGCAGTGCTAGTTCTGAAGTGCGTTAGCCTAAATCTCTCAGCAATGTAATAGAGCAATTCTCTCGTCCAGAACTTACTAGTTTGGTAGTTAAACGGTGTGGTAATCTTGGTTAGGAACGGTGAAAGTGACTCACTCAACAGAAATGCAATCAAGAGTTATTACACAAAACTTTATACTGGCCTAGGAATAGGTTGAACCATTATCAAATATCAAAACCCAAATAGGAGTAACGTCAAATCAAGTGAATTTAATCTATGACATTAACAAAATGATTTATCTCTCTCGTACACAATTACGAGTCTAAGCTCATAATTGTTTCGTCGGTTTATATTTTCAACTAATTTTCAGGGATGTGCCTGCAATTTATGCCATATAAATTTCGTCATTGTATATGCGTACCGGGTGTCTTAGGCCAACCGACACATAGGAGGTTAACACGTGAAATTAGTTAATTGTGAATAGTATCTCCCAGTTCAAGACATTAAAAATTCGTGTACCTACTTATTAGGGGATACTAATTCTATATATTACAGTCCACATTAGTAAATTTAAATGTAGAATATCAAAAAAAAATATCTGGTGTGGCCAACACAATACGACCCGCCATTTACAGCCCGAGTAAAAAAAAAAATATTAAGTTAATCCTTAAATTAATGGATTTTACTCTAATTTTGATAGTTTATTTCTTAAAATATAGTAACTGCCTTTTTTAAACCCCTCAATAGGATTAAATTCTAATTACAGAGTGGGTTCACATTCACACACATTCATGCCTTAGTGGGATTCGAACCCAGAGCTCCGAGGGCACTCATGACATGAGCCGCTGCTCTAACCATTGAGACACTGGAGCTATAATAAAATGAAGATTAAATTTTAAATACCGGGATAAAATAGAATTCACTAATCCAAAAATGAGGATTAGCATAAACTTTTTTGTGAATCGTTAATTTTTATATATCTAAATACATACCTACATATTTACTTATGCTGGAAACTATTGAATTCATTTTCTAATGTTCTATTTACTTTTTTTTAAATCGTTACTAATATTATTTTGAAATTATTAGTTCTTTGATAGTGACATTTATCTGTCAGTTACACACATTTGAATAACTGCGTTTTGTTTGTTTAAACATAGGCTCAGGGATTTAAATTATAGATAATTTTATTCATAAAATATGTAGAAAATGTATTAATGCAGATCTGTAGTAAATTTAATAATATTTAATTTTTATAATAACATGAATATCGAAAAATAACATTTAAAGGTATTTTTCGAAGAAAAACTATTTAGAGCTTCAAGTAAAGTGCCATTTCCGGTTATCCGATTTACACTAACATCTAATGGGCTCTTTGCATATTAGAAAAAGGTGGAAATACAAGTTTTCAAAATTTTCTGAATGATTTGAGTTAGAGTGAAGAATCTTATTTGTTCTGCCTACCATTTTTGTTTATTTATTATTAATAACCCTAACTGCCATAATAAGTATGTAATTACTTTCATCTCGTTAAACCTCCACTGTGCAGGTACAATTAAAAAGTTTACGTTCTCTACGCATTGTCTACATTTGATATCATTATAAAATCTACTACTGTAAATATAGACTTAAAACTTAAAAAAATTGTGGACCAAATGATGGCTGTTAATAGTTCGACTGATATTTCAAGGGTCATCTCCTAGTCCACATTTAAATTTCCCCGAGACTCTGTACTTTTGGCACAATATGAAATATATTTTAAAAATACAGTGCGTTTACAATAAAACATATCTTGCAAGGCATATGGGAAAATAATCTAACAGAAAAATTTGTAGATATTATTTTCTTCATATGAAACAAACTTCAAGTTTAATGGAAGAATGTATAGAAATTGCTACAAGTAATTGCCAAAACTACTTGCGCTATTATCGTTAAAATATGAACTTCACCAACTCTCATAATAAGCTTGCATAGTAATCATCAAAGTACGAATATTACGCTGTTATTTATATACCGAAGTTTCATGTAGAAGATAGTTTACTTGCATTAAGTAACTTATAAACTTGTATATTTCTAGAAAATTAAACAATATCACCATTCGAGAACAAGGAAATTTACAAAACAAATTTGCGTTTGACTGTCACAAAAATAACGTCAACTTATTTTCACGTAGGTGCATGTGATACACCCCAACGTACTAATGACGTTAACATAAAACACAAAATTACTTTTTTTATATAAAATATGACGCATGAAATAAAGGTGACGGAAGGTAAAAATTCAAATTCTATGAAAACCCTTATGGCTGGTTTATGATGAATTTAATTGACCTATAAATTTAGATTTACAAATTTAGATTTGAAATTTACGATTTATCTTGCTGGTTTATAGTGAATTTAATGATATGAAATATGCCCAATCAACTTACGTGGATTGACATAAATGGGATGACAGTTATATGATATTTATCAATTTTATCATAATCAATCTGTATTATTCTATAGATAATATTAATAATATATCCATATTTTCAGAATCCATTTGTCAAATAAAAATTAAATAGTTTCAACTGTCACTTGAAACTGTCAGTTTCCCCACCAAAAATCATTGTTTGAAATACTGTGAAATGATTGGACGCATTTACAAATTTACATTTAGAATATAAAATATGGTGATATTTTAAATGTAAATTCTAAATCATAAATTTCTTAAATTCATCATGAACCAGTAAAGGCAGATATGTACAATTTATATTTATAAATTTAAATTCGTAAATCTAAATTTGTAAATTAAATCCATCATAAACCAGCCATTACTGCTGGTTTAACAAATTTCTTAAAATGCAATGGTTTTTATAATCTAGAAGAGTTTTATAATCATAACCAACTACCCACTGTTCAACAATAATTGTAACTTTTATTGACATATTCTTATATGTGGTTGTATCATTTTCTATAGAAATAAATAAATATTATTATTATTATTATTCTTTTTAACATTAATAGGATTTCGAGTGATTGGAATACTTCAGATTATTGGTTTATGGGTAATGTGTAAGAAATAAAAGGATGTGGGAAAAGGAAACAACAACCATTTTGATAATTAATTGTAAATATAATCAAATTTAAATTTTCAAATGTCCCTGTCAATAAGTGTCAATAACAGGAAGTACTTTTTTGTATCAGTCTTACCAACTGAATCAGTTATTTATGATCACTCTGTAGAACTGACGGAAGGTAATGTGCTCGACACATCCAATTTTTTATGTAAGAATAGTATTTATTAAATGTATGTTACCCAAAATAGGTATTTGTGGATTAAGAGCGCAAAATGGGACATTGTCGATTGAGAGGTTGTTGCCGCGCGACGCAGGAGCGAGGCATTCTCTCGAAATCGACAATGTCCATTTGCGCTCGAAACACACACAAGATTTTTTCTACAGTCGCCACAATGGAGTCCTCCACCATAACAAAAATTTATTTTTTATTTATTTTTACTTATCGGTATTTTCCATTCTTCTTGAGCTATTGCTTCAATCTAATCTAAGCATTTTATACTTTCGTTTTTGTAAATGAATGCCCTATTTTATTTTCACAGCAGTGCGGCATTTTGTTTGGTTATGTAAGTGGGTAATGTGTAACTACAGTGTCTTTAATTCCTGACTAACATTGTATAGTTAGAAATTTGAGGAGCGAGCGTTTTTTCTACTTTGTCGCTCTAGAGCGGCAAAGTGACATTTTGCGTTGACAAAAGAGAGCTCAAATGGCTACTTTGTATATAGACTGTAGAAAAAAATCTTTTCCTATTTTGTCATGAGTTTTGTGTTTAAATTTAAATTATTAAAGCGAATGAAATGTTCTGTGTTCTCTTCATTTATTTTTATTTATTTTGTTAATTATTTCAGTAGTTACAGCAAAAATAAATAAAACGAATGGTGTTAACGCAGGGTTAAATTCCCATGTTTACCCCTAACAGCCACGACCCGGATTATAATACATTTCAGATATTAGTATAACGTAGTAGTTAATTTTAATTAATAATTATTAATTGGCATTAACATAATTAATATTCCGTGTTGTTTAAATCGCTATGAATTTATTACCTTAATTATTATATTATAATAGAATTTTCTTGTAATAACTAAAACATGAGATAGAATATCATGTTTAATGTATTACGTTAGGATAACCTCGCAGCAAGTTTTGATATATCGCTGAATAATTAAATGCGAAAAGTTTTTTGCCGTCAAATTTCGTAACATTATGATGTAATAGTAAGACAAATGGCAGGCTTGTAAGTGAAGCTTTTGTTTCGTACACGTAGTTGTAATACATTTTAACTTCATATGTTTCTGACAAATTTGCATGAAGGCACAGCAAGGCTTGGCAGGATGTACCCAGCAGGTCCAGATATAAATCAAAACCAGAAACCGAATATATACAGCCTGGCTCTCCTTGCTTATGAAATTGCGCACGAAGATTGTACCTCGGCAACTACAACCGAAAGGAATGCTCTCTGCGGAGCAAATGGCCCTCATGTATCCGAGAAATATTGCAATTCTTTCTTTTATAGTTGGTTGACCCCAAAAACTCTTTACATTATTTAGTTCTGTACTGCTCTACTGCGAAATTCTACTTGCAAATATTTTAACCAAATGCATGTTTTATTTACATACTTCCTTGTTCTACACACATTGGTGAAATTGTTAAATTTTCTAGAAATATTGCGGACTGAATAACAATAACTACAAGCGTATAAATTTGTAATAGAACTAAAATATCTTCTACATTTGCATTTACGAAAGATGATTGTTCAAGGTTGTTCAAAGAAAGAATACACAGTACTTCATAAAGCAATCAAAATCTTAACAACATTTTATATCTATTAGAAAGAGAAAGGTTATTTGAAGTTGTCTATTTAATTTATATTTGTGACAGGTATGGCCTATTAAAACCATCTTCTAATTGTATGAATTAAAAATTTTGCTCCACCCATTCTATCAAATTCAGTGTCGTCGGTTGTTTTGTTTTTATGAGTGTATATAAGATATTTAATACTGTTATTTTGTTATTATAAAAAATATGTTACCAACGGTAAAACATAAAAGCTTTCAAAATTCAAAAATAATATTTATTTTATTTTGGAATCATAAACTTGTTTATCCGCCCTCAAAAACGTGCGCAATTTGGCTTTTATCGCCCGAGAGCTTATAAAGTTGCCAAGCAACAGTCAGTCAAATGTCAAAATCGTCGTTTTTAGATAAATGTCAAACAACATAATAAATTCGATAAATCACATTTTTTGAACTGCTCGTAAAACTATTCGTATCCTTTCTCGTTTACGTCTTTTCACTTCTGTCAAACCAACTTGCTCTGGGCAGCATCAAATTCATTCGACATTTCTTTTGAATAATCGATATCTTCCATTTTCATTTGATGCTAAATTAAAATTTGATATAAACAAACAATATAGCTAGAAACCACAGCAGACTTAAAATTCACAACGCCAGCACAACGATACCGAATATATACCCATTGAATCCTTGAATTTCGAGAACCAAAATAAAATAAAACGTTGTATGTACCACGGGCATAATCAAGATTATAGCACTCGGGCAAATTAAAACTCTCTGCTGCGCGTCGAGTTTTAAACATTCCCTCGTGCTAAAATCTTTTGATTATGGCCTTAATACAGAAATAACTATTACAGCTTGTTGCTATGTAAAAATATTACGTCTCCAAGTAGCCATGCCACAAAACAATAAGGCAATGCCGATGCATTGCATTGCTAACTAACTAAAAGTTAATAAAGTCATGTACGATTTTACATTTTTACATCGATAGAGTAATGAAAAATAATAGACCCGTATTTTTTATTTTTCCTCAATTCGGTCTTTAATACTGAAAAAATTGCAATTAAAATATCATTGTTTAAAACGCTGCTGATTTTCTCCGCCTCGTCCTTTGCCCAGTGACGTCAGCGTTTCATCAACGCGGCCATTTTGATTGTCACATAAGGTTAAACGTCAAAATGACATTTAAAGATAACCTGAAATTTACAAAAGTAAACATGTCGGTGAAACGCTGTTTTGTGCCATCGTTCCAAAAACTAGCGAAAATAGTGAGAAAATATTTTTAATAGTACCGCGTGATACAAATAAACACAACTCGAAAAACAGTTACTGTTTGTATTGAAAAATACAGATTTGATACGCAACACAGCAACAGTAATGAAATTTTAAGAATCCACAAAAAACAACGTGGAAAGTAAAAACGATTGACGAATGACCAGCAGCTGAGTGATACGTGGATAACTTCAGGTCAAATGAAAATTATATTTATAAAAATTAATAGAACGATGTTATATTAATATATTTTAGCATTTCTATCAAATATTTAGATATATAATTCTCAATTTATAGTCTATATATTTTTTCTTTTAGAAATTCTGTGTCGATATAATAAGGCTGTATGAAAAGAGTCTGAACTTGCAGTGTGAAACGCTGACGTCACAACATGGCTGGTTTTTTGCAACTTTTTAAAAATTTCATACTTTAAAACGATTTTATACAACAATAAATGTAAATAAAAAACAATTTATTTATACAGATCCATAATTTAGATTATGCTTGTTTGAATTAAACAAAAAAAAAACGAACAATTTTTTTCATTGTGTTAAATGTCTTATTTGGAGAAAGAAAGAAATTCCTCAATACCTCAAGCAATTCTAATAATACGAGTAGCTAGTAAAGCTTTAACGCGATTGATATTATTTATATATAATAAGAGTGTTGATTATATTTCCAATTGTATTTTGATGTTTTATTTACCAGTTTACTTTAATTTACCGCCCGCATGTGCTACTTTACGGCCGCAAGGTATAATCTTTCTGTTTCCACCATGGTAACTAAGATGTAAACAAACTTTTGAGACAGTTGTACGTAATATAAAGAACTACGCACATATATCCGAAATAATAAATGAACTACTTACGTTACAGCGGCAGTATTGTCAACGACGAGCATTGATTTAAAATGGCATATCGTAACTTCGTGCAATTTTTTTTTAAACAAGCGTTTTATCCGTCCTTATGACAAGCGCTTCTTGTCAATGTAAATAGGAGACAGATAAATGTATGCCAATTTGTTAATTACTTCATGAGATAGAGATAACCCTGATCAGGCATATTTAAAAAATTAGAACGACTTGAATTTCGTTTTGTTTATAGGTCATATTCCACAACACTTCAACGAAAGCAAAACAACATCCTAAACAAAATAAGTAGTCGTTCAGTTTGAATGTCTTCATTCCATCAAATTAAAAAGAAATAAAAGTCGTTGTTTATTAGACGACAGGCCAGTTCATTTAACTTTTACGGCTGTTTCTCATGAAAGTGGAGGATCCACTTTAACATAAAGGTTCCTCCATGAATGGGCCCTCGACTCTTCGGTTTATTTTAGACACGGAATCCGCACTGGGGCACGAAAGGACAATTCCAGGTAGATACTGTGACATGCACAAGCCAATACCAAATTCACGAGCCGAGACTTCTTCACGGAATATCGAAAGGGGATGTATTATTAATCATAGCCAGAACTTTTCTTGTTAATATTAAATATGTTGTAGTAAAGTTTTCGAGAGAATTTTTGAGCTTTATTGTCTTATAACATGGAAAACTAATAACATGGAATATAAAACTATAATATTCTTCATGTAAGAATGGCATACGTAATTGAAGAATGTGGTTTATATTTGCCACGCAGGTTATAGGATCTGTTTATAAGGTGGCGTATGTTGTAACTTTGTTTAGGAAATAATTCGGAACTGTCAACATAGTTTGTATACATTGGGGTGACAAATAAATGATATATTCTTTGTATGAT
This sequence comes from Harpalus rubripes, assembly GCA_963082715.1. Lineage (NCBI taxonomy): Eukaryota > Metazoa > Arthropoda > Insecta > Coleoptera > Carabidae > Harpalus > Harpalus rubripes. The sequence continues at coordinate 55,795,810 of OY720457.1, read as the reverse complement.
AATCGAGTGATTAATTTTTTGCTAATTTAACAATATTAAATTGTCTTTACTATAAATAATGGATTTATGAAAACGTGAGGACGGAGGTTATTACTAGTTATGAATGTTATGATGCGATATTATAATAACCAAATAAAAAAACAGATTTGTTTTATCATATATAATATCATAAGTGGTAAATTTTTGCCGGAAAAAATTTCAGATTGTTACGAGAGCCGGTTGCCTAGCAATTTATTGAGTGACATTGACAAAAAAATCACGAGTTGTCAAACGAGTGATTTTTGATCAATGTCACGAGATAAATTGGCAACAGGCTCTAATAAAGCAATCGGAAAATTTTTCCAGGATAAAATTTAACCACGAATGGTATTCGGATGCCCAGGTAATCATTTATATAATTTTTATCTTGACAAAAATCTTGTAATTTTTAGTGTGTTTAGAGTTATTACGGTTCAGTTTGCTTTTTCAACGTTTTAAATAGATTCCTGTCCGAATCGACTCGTTTGACAGGTATGTAAACAATATATTTCTAAAACGTCAAAAAAAATTCGCTTATCAAAACTCACTTACTTGTAAAAATACGACATCTTATTGGCTTAAAGGGTGCGAAAAAATTTTTGTGACAGTGTTTTATCGAAGTGAAACTTGGTAACTAGGTAGAATCCTGAATTTGGATTGGCTTATATATTTATGAGTGAAATAGTCTTTTAAAAAATTTAAATAAGAGTTTCTTGACATCGAAAAAAAATCTGATGTAGCCAGCACATTACCTTACGTCAGTTCTATGTATTTTGTATAAATGTCATACAGAAAGTTCCTTGCAAAAGATTATATTTCTTGTACATTACCTTAAGGCAGTTGTATATAATTTCTTTATAATTTTTTAACTCTATATCCATTTTATATGAAGTATAAAATGCATTCAAATTGTATAGGGAATAAAATATTCTTTAATATTTATATTAACATTAAATGTGAAAATATGATATTTATCATCGGGTTTTCAAGAAAAACTGTTAAAATCTTCAAATGAGGGTACTACCGATTGACCAATTATAACCAAAATCTAATCAGCTCTTTACATGGATGTAAAGAAGAGGAATACGAAAGAATTATAATTTTTGGAATTGTAGTATTAGAGTTATCGCATTAGAAAATTTTGTCACACACAGACTCACACAAACACATACATACACACACTCGCACACGCACACACGCACACACGCACACACGCACACGCACAAACACACGCACACATACACGCACACACGCACACACACACACACACGCACACACGCGCACGCACACATACACACGCACACACACAAACACGCGCGCGCACGCACGCGCACACACACATACATACACACACACACACACACACACACACACACACACACCCACACACACACACATTCAGACATCATCGTAAAAATAGTAATATCGTATTCTAGGTACCCTAAAACGTGTTTATCAAAAACTCACCACCCAATTTTTTGACCAAAAACAATAACTTCCTTACCTAAAAGTGACGGAAAGTAAAAAATTATAGAGGGATGCCCTTTTAATAGGTCGTAGCAGGCCATGGAAGCTCAATAAATGCAAATATTGAATGTCGCATTAGTTGACATTCGTTACCCACAACTGTCAAACCTTCTGATTTCCTTGTGAAACGTAGTTAATTTTGTAAGTTAAGTAGTTTTGCATTTTTAATTCAGTTAAAATGAGTGGTGCATCTGAGGATAAATGTATTTTTATTCATAATTTGTATCGTTAAAATTTATATACCATAATTTTGCAGCAATGCAAACAATAAAATATACGATTTCAATGTATCATTTGCCGCGATAAGTGAGAAATTGCATATTTGTATTCAATTTGTGGAAAATGGCAGATATAAAGGCTGCCATTTAAAAGTGTTTGTGTCAGCATGAGGAAATGATAGCTGTTCAGTTCAGGATGTTAGAAGTGGGATAATGTACTTGCATTAGTAGTCGAAAGCACTATTATTTTCATGACGGTAAAAAGTACGAGTCGTTTCTTTCACCATCCACCAAAGAATCGTTGGTAAAACTTTAGAGGAAAATAAAAATACTACTTTACGCTGTTCTGAACTCAGCAGTTTATTAAATTAAGTTGGGTCGTTTCTTTGTTTTAAAAACAACGGGGTATTTACATTGGTAAAAATAAAGAGAATAAATATTTAGGTAACAAAATTTATAGGTGTTTCTAAATGATTCAGGAAAGAAAGAAAATGTTTACTAAAATGTTACCAACCTTGATATTTTAATATTTCTTTCTTATTAACTTATCTTACAAGAGTTCATAAAAATAGCTTCACAACTTTAAATTCAAACTTTTTATCTCCCGCTACCCTTGGTAAGGGAGGTATAGGGATCATGCTAAAAATTGCATACCGAGATTTTGGTAAATGACCACGTTTTAAGGTCCCTAGAATCCAATTTTAACATCTTCACGATGATAACTGTGTGTATGTGTGGATCCTCCACTCTAGCTCAAATACTGTCATTCAGAAAATTTTGAAACCTTGCATTTCGAACATTTTCTGTAATGGAAAGAGCCCAATAGAACGGATAACCGGAAATGGCCCTTAACAAGAAGCTCAAAATTAGTTTTTTTTTTTCGAAAAATACCTTTAAATGTTATTTTTTGAGACTAATGTTATTATAAAAAATAAATATTATTAATTTTTCTATAGATTTTCATTAATACTTTTTCTATATATTTTATGGATAAATTTATAAAAATATCTATAATTTAAATCCCAGAACCTACGCTTTAAAAAAACAAAACGCAGTTATTCAAATGTATGTGACTGACAGATAAATGTCACTATCAAAGAACTAATCATTTCAAAATAATATTAGTAACGTTTTAAAAAGAAAAAAGTAAATAGAACAATCGCAAAGGAATTCAATACAGTTTCCAGCTTAAGTAAATGTGTAGGTATGTATTTAGATTAATAAAAATTAACGATTCACAATAGTTATTTGCATATCAAGGCCGCAAAATCACTTTTTAGCGTACCGAGAGAAAAATTGTCGCCGAGGCCGCTTGCGGCCAAGGCAAAATAATGTCAAGGGCGCTAAAGGATTTCGCAGACAAGGTGTACATAATATTTTTTGTGCAACCGTAAAAAATATGTATTTATAAATTTTATAAATTTTAAACAGTTTCATTGTAAATAGAAAGTTAGCTATCAAGGTGATTGTTTACCTAATTTAACGGCACGGCCGCTACCATGACAAAGCCGCGAAATTCATTTCGCGGCCGTTACCATAACAACGGTCGTGAAATCCAATTTCGCGGCCTGTATTGCGGCTGCGAAATGCTATTTCGCGTCCGGTTGCACAAAAAAATGTTTATCCTCATTTTAGGATTAGTAAATTCTATTCTATCCCGGTATTTAAAATTTAATCTTCATTTTATTATAGCTCCGGTAGCTCAATGGTTAGAGCAACGCCTCATGGCATGAGTGCACTCGGGGCTCTAGATTCGAATCCCACTAAGCCATGGATGTGTGTGAATGTGAACCCACTCTGTAATTGGGTTTTAATCCTGTTGAGGGGTTTAAAACAAGGTAGTTTCTTGGATTAGATTAGACTATATTTTAAGAAATAAACTGTCAAAATTAGAGTAAAATTCGCTAATTCAAAAATAAGGATTAACTTAATCTTTTTTGTGATTCGGGCTGTAAATGGCGGGAGGTATTGTGTTGGCCACATCAGATTTTTATGTTTTATTATTTAAGGTATATTTTAAAGACTAATACACATTTTTATTAATTATTAATAAAACCGTATGTACATCACCTGCTATGTTAAAGAATTTTATATTCTCCTTCATTATTCATTTATAAAAAAGTGTTATTAAAAATGGTAATAGCCTTTATAAAAAGAACTTGAATATGTATCTATTACGTCCATAATTTTAACGACGTAACACTTGCATATTAAATGAAGAATTGCAAGACTTACATTAGAGTACAAGATTTTCCTATTACATCTTGAAATAATGAAAGTAGATTATTAAATATTTAAAACTACATGAATTACTACTTTTCGAGCTAGACTAGCGTTGCGGAGAGTAAGAGGAAATCCAAAGCTACGGCTGATGCTGATGAATATTACAACCACGTATTTCGTCGAGCGTCAAAAATATAACAACCTCTTCGGCTGTTCTCGTTCGCTGACTCTCAATGACCGGAAATGCTGGATTTGAACCTCTGCCAATTCCGCAGATGTCTTACATTTTAATACGATCCTGTCTCACATCTACTGAGACATTTTTCAGCCAATGCAATAATCAGAAGCGGGACATTTTCACCACACTTATACAATAGAAACGGAAATCGTTTTAAGGCAGAGATATGGAGAAAATTTTAATATCCTTATTTATTATTATTGTAACGTTTTTATTTATCTGGGTGAAGTGTAAATATTAGACAATTATTACTAATTAAAATTAAGTGTTTATTAAACTATAAAGAAAGTTACTACTAATTATATTAAACACTTATTAGAAACTAATTAAGATTAAAACTATAATTAACTATATAACACTAACACTATTTATTTAACCAATTAACACTACTATTTATTTCCATGATATTACAAATTATTTATTTCACTACGCGTTCCAATCTTAGACTGCCGGTCTGTTGCAGACTCTTGTAGACTGTTTACGCGATATTTATATCACTATATACTTATATCATGTTCAACTGTCCGTCTGCCGACCTCCACAGCGTCTATATACTCAACTGACTCAACACTGTCTGTTTATTTATGTAACTCTCTCTCTCTTCCACAGCCTCGGTATCACTAACTATCTGTATGCCATAATTCCTCAACACCACTGCCGTGTATCCACTCCAACTCGCTGTTACTGTCCTTGTATATCTAGCTTCACAATACTCGTCAACACTGCCGAGTATTCACTTTCACAGCTATCCCAATATACTAGTATCTTCCAGACTCGCCGTTACTGTCCTCGTACACTATAGCTTCCTAATACTCGTCAACACTACCGAGTATTCACATCCACAGCTATCCCAATATACCAGTAACTTCCCGAGTACCTACTCGACATCAACTGCATACGCTCACCACGATACTGCTGTGCTTCTCAAACTCACTAACACTCTATATGAACATCTCTATGTCTCTCCATGTAACTAACTAACTCTCGAGCATAGCTACGTCCCTTATATACAGCTGCTATTACTTTCTAGAACAGTCTAGAATATTCGAACACATAATAACAATGAACACAAAAGGTTCAGGCGACCGGAAGTAATTAAACACGTCGCGACCAGTCTGTTTACATCGGCCGGCTACTAGCGCGATTACGTCACCGCTATAAATAGACACTCGCTTACAGTGGCGGCGACGGCGGGCGTCCCATGTTACATTATATAGACGTAATTTTAATTTATATTATAAACACTGTTTTTTAACAATGAATTTGTGTAACCTATTTATCACGAACTATTTTACAGCATAGTAAACGAAAATAGGAATCATATAGTACAAATCTCAATAAATCCATTTTTGGACATAAATTAGTTTGATACTGCAACGGATTCGTCTACTCATTCTCTGTAACTTGGTGTGATGTGTACGTATTAAAATCAACAAATCAATTTGATATTTACGGTTAAATTTCTGGTTAATTTCAAAACCCGACAAATCCTCAACCGGTTGGAATCTAATGCCAGCAAATTCAAAGTAAAGACAATCAGAGTAGCGGTTGGAAGTAAAGTGTTCCTATTGGGCATAATTATATTTTGATTAATAATGTCAATTGTTTCTTTGCAATATAATTCAATATGGAAATAGTGATAATTGGGTTTTATTATACTTCATTTCACGTAAGAAAATAGTGGTGGGAAGATAGGAACAGTTTGATTTTGTTTCTTGGTTGGACAATACCTCCAAATTAACCAATCAAACAACAAGATCAAATTGCTCCTATATTCCCATCACTATTTTCTTAGGTGAAATGAAGTATAGCAATATTAAATTTTCAAATAAGTTTAATAATTTACAATAATTAAATAATTGTAAAGTGTAAGAGCGAAAATAATACAATTTAAAATATCTGATGTGGGCACCACACGATTTCCTTGTACGCAAGACCAACATGAAGTATAGACACAATCATAAAATTGCACGTATTTGACATAATTTGACATTAACATTAATTTCTTTTATTTTTTTGTTATTTTTTTGTCCTAATCTAAACCTTTTTTTGAAGCATTTATTTCGAAAATAAAAATAAAACCATTTTATTCAAGAAAAACTGTTAATAACTTCAGATAATATATATATATATATCTTCCGGTTAGCCTATTTTTAACAAAATCTATTGTTATTCCCATTGATATAAAAGTCTTATATACCAAATTTTAAAAGTTTTGGATCATATTTTAAAATAGTTTTTCATTAAAATCTATTATAAGCTTTAAGTAAAGTACCACTTCTGGAAATTATGTAATGACCAAAAAGAGAGGTGCACAACTAGATGGTATAACAGTCCCAAATACAAAATTCCAACTCTCTACGGCTTACCGTTTTCTAAATTAGTTAAAAAGGATTCAGGGATGGTCAAAATGGATATTTCGGTGATATCTAAAAACTGAAATTATTCGCGATTACAATACTTCCTTTACTATGTACAAAGGCTTATTACCCATTGTTGGGTGTGCCAATCTACTTGTACACAGATATCGGTAATTAAGAAATATTTGCACCGTGCGGGCACTTACCAGGCGTCACCTCACGGGTACTCATTGCTGGCGTGGAGAGTGCACCACAGGGGTCAATTTTGTGCCATTTAGGGCCGGTATTTCCATCTCCGAATAAAGTTCAGGATAACTATCCGTCAGATAAATGATGAAATATCGCATCGAAATAAAAGCATAAATGAAGTAAATTATATTGAATGACATTTTTTGATGCGATATTGTTCATTTATCCGACAGATGGAAATACCGGCCCTTAAAATTTGAAATATTTGGCGTCGGTCAGGATCGAACCCGGTTTCCCAGATTCGCGACCTGATACTAATTTGAATTATTTTTGCAATATAATGAAATAAACCCTTAATGTTTTCTTATAAATCCAAAATAAAATAAGTGCAGGACGTAAATTTAATGAAATAAGTTACAGAATCCGTAAAATGTTCAAAATCAAAACTTGACATATCCATTTTTTAATTTAAATTTTGCCATTATTAATAAGTTTTTTTTTTATTAAACAAAGTAGTTTTTGGTTCTTTATCATCAACATTATACATATGTGTATTGATGTTTTTAAATACTTATTTATTTAGAACATATCAAAACTGTTTTTTTGCGATTCCCTAAAATTTGACCTAAGTTGATTTGTCGGGTTTTGAAACTAGGCTATTCAAGAATACTTAATTAACAAAAATGATACAATTTCAAATAGTTCTACTTCATAATTTATTGTTGTATTTCTGAAAGAAATTGTTAGAAAATAATTTATGAAAATAGCAACAAGTGCAAAGTTTTCAATTTTGGATAATCCTACCTTGCTTATAAGCTTAGAAATCAGCGCCAAAATCTATTACGGAAAATAAGACAAATTCTACATCTAACAAGAAAATACAGACCATCAGTTTAGCACAATTCCCCGACTCGTGTTTGCAACAAAACAAAAAATCCTGCCGGCAGTAAAGCCAAGAACAAGCAGCTATGTTCGCTATGCTAGCACTACCGGACAAAGCGTTCTAGGTCGACAATCATAGAGCTGGGGACAGCAGCTCTGTCTTCTAATCCCTCGCCGCGACATTCACACCACTTACTCTCTGTTGTCGCCATGTAATTTGTTTCCTCGCGGTTGACTCAACTATGGAAATTAACTCTGTAAATCTTGGCCAACATTGCTCTAATTTTTCACACCTCCCCATGAATGCTTTATTTATGAGACGGCCATTTTGTGGTCTACATTTGCTATGTTGACCCCTAATCATCATGCGGGGATCTCATATACTATCCAGAGAAGAAACATGTGTGGCAAGGTCAAAACTAAGACTAGTCTGATTTAAAAAAGGTAACTTTTCAGCAGTGGCGTCGATAGATCATTTCTGAGGGGGCTTGCGCCCCCCACTGTTTAATTTTGCGCCCCCTTTCCGTGTTTTTATTTAAATAAATTATTAAAAATCAATCTAATTTTTTTACTATTTTATTATGCACTTATTTATCTGCAATAAGAAGCGAGACGATTATGTACCTACTACTTCAGCCGAAGAGGAAAGGTTACCGCTGCTCTAAAATATGAAGCGAAAATTCAAATAAATTATTCCTATATTAGAACTATTAACGCATTAAAAAAATTAACACACGACAAGCATCCTTCCGATACTAACCTGCATTTTAAAATAAAAATTATTGAAATCTATTAATACTGGACTTTTCTCGTTTTGCCATTAAAATCAAAGTCAAATATTAATATATTTCAATAATATGTTTTATATATATAAATATTTAGTATGCTGTTGTGTTTTTAAAAATGTTAATAGTTCGAAACAATTAATTGAATTTTCGCTTCATATTTCAGTAGAGGGGTAACCTTTACTCTTAAGAAAGGTACTATAAGAAATCAAAATGATGCACCATTCAGGCTATAAAAGAGACGAAATTATTTAAGGCTATCCCATTGCAAGGACATAATGAAACAAAAAATTCAACAAATAAGACCAATTTTATAGACTCTAGTTATTAAAATTTTTTATCCTTTTCTCCAGAATTACAATGTACCTCAAAATGCACATTATTGTTCACTACGTCACAAAATCATGTTATAGAGAGTAGTGAAAAATGTATAATACGCAAAATAATTCCGGAAATTAATAATAGTGATTATTTTGCAATAATAGTAAATGATCCTCGGGACATCACTGCAAAAGAACGGATAAGTATTCGTGTTCGCTTCATTACATCTGAAAATCTTTCAAAAGAAATATTTTTGTTTTAAACATAAAAAATTTAAATGCAGAATCAGACTGTCAAAAATTATTTCGTTCTAAAGGTGCGCCCTCCCTGTTAAAAGTACCTAGTGACGCCCCTGCTTTTCAGGGTCATTTATTATTTGTCTGGCAGAATATGAATAGTCGATATCATCACTAACTCCCATTTCCACGAGTTGACAACTGTAACATTGAGAAATGTTGCGAAATATAAAGACACGCAATTCAACTTAGGTGAGATGCAAAGAAATGAGTTTTAGTAAAGTTAGCATTAATCGTTTAGAAACTCTCGCCGAAGTATGATTCTTGAGTACACATTTATGCAGCTCCAAAGCGAGGTTGCACTCGCTTGTGTAAAGAACAAGTATAGATAAACGCTAAACATCATTGTTCGTTGTCAAAATATCAATCATGGACTACTCGAATACCCGAAAACATCGACACAGGGATATCGGACAGTTACTAATTACCATCAAATCTGAGGGTGTGTAAGCCAGCTTCAGATTTTTTTGCCCCAATACTTGAAGCACTGAACTGAGAGGTTGTGATGTGTCGTTCATTTTGAACTACTCATTTTAGTGAGCTATGAACGAAGGGCTCTTTAGTTCGCACAGTACGGTACATGGCTCACCGGTTCTCACTAACTCTGCGTTCGTTTTCGCTCCGTGCCATCGTTCACGTACTCTGCTCTTTAGATCGCTCATCGTTCATTAAACAGCACACTAGCAGAGATGACTCAACGCTCAATAAATAGCACAATAGCACAGCTGCACGAAATATAGCACGGAATAGAGCAAAGCTAATGCTACGCTCTACGCTAAGTGCACAGAACAGCACACATGAAGAGCGCTTGTGTGTTTAAAAATAGTCGTTCAAGTGAACGACTCACATTAAATGTCTCACTTTAGTGAGCGGAGCAAAATGAACTGTCTCACTAAAATTGAACGAGAGGCGGTATTGCTTGGCCCGCGCACTCGCCACATTTGACACCAAGGGATTTTTTTCGGTGACGTAATGTCACAGCCGAGGAACATGCAAACCCTAACCGAGGCAACCCGCACAGAAATCCGCCATACACCCCAAGAAATAAAGAGTTTAGCGAAACTTCATACGTTGCTTGGTACAGTGTTTGGACAGACACCACTTGGCCGATATCATTTTCTAAACCACATGAGAAATAACTTCGCATGTTGTAAGTTCAGAATGTGAAAATATTTTTTTTTATCTTGGGTATTCATTTTTTAATTCACCTTAAAAACTAGGTAGTTTATTCTGCCATACCTTGAATTTATATTTTATTTAGTTTTATGTAAAGTACACTAATGCCCGGTTGCAGAAACGTTAATCAACGCATTGTTCGATTAGCGATTCATCAAAACGAACAAATTCGAATCAGTTTTCTTGTTCTTATGACATTTAAATCATTGCTGTCAAAAAATCGCGTTGCATTGTTTTGATGAACCGCTAACCGAACAATGCGTTAATTAACATTTCTGCAACCCGGCATAAATATGGCATTTAGCTTATTCTAATTTCTTATCAAAATTTTGTAACTTCAGCATCTTTAGTTAAAATTAGATTCAAATTAAATTAACTCTTATTTCATGCTCCATACGTAGAAAATGGAACATACTTCAACGGATTAAAATTTTAGTAAATATGGTATTCTACATACTCTGAATCTGTTAGTGTAATAACCTAAATGCTTATGCGACCCTACGATGAAGTTTGGGATTCGCGCCGCAGGCTAAGCGAAGTGATAATGAACTACCTAATAAGATTATTCACTAGATGACCCAACTGATGTTGGACTATTCGCAGTTCGTACTCAGAGGAAGGATGAATTTACCACCGTAAGATATAAACTCAACTTCGACACGATTGAATTACAGATGCAGTTGAATATTTGCGGGTGAAGATGAATCGCCCGAATTGAGAAATTGGGGACAACCATTTACATAACTTCCGAAATGAAGAATAGTACAAGTTACTCTAATTCATATGGTTAATAATTTCCATCAATTTGAAATATGTTACTCGCTATGCAGCTAAACTAATATAAATATTTTCTACTTTTGAGAACGAGTGATTTAAAATGAGCAAAACAATTTCATTGTTAATAATACCGAGAATAACTTTCTGTAAAATTTAAAAACGGTCATCTGTGGTCGTGGATGTCGATTCCTATAGGTCTTTAACAGAAAAGACTTTGGTTGTTCTGAAATATAACAAATTTTATTTTGCTCAAACATTAATGGACTATTACGAGGGTTGTCTCAAAAGTAAGTTACACTATTTTAAAAAAAAAAAAATAACGCCCAGAATTTGTTTAAAAGGTTATATTTGTGAAAACTAAATATATTAGTTATTTTTCTACGTAATCTCCTTGAATTTCAATACATTTTTGGTATCGTGGTAAAAGTTTTTTTAATCCAGCGTCATACCATTCTGCCGCCAAACTGGTTAGCCATGTCTGAACTTCTTCTTTGAGATTTTCTTCGTTTGCGAAGCGTCTTCCCCCAAGGTGTTCTTTCAGCTGTGGAAACAGATGAAAGTCGCTTGGAGCGAGATCAGGGGAGTATGGTGGGTGTCCGAAAACATCCCATCGAAACTCTTCAAGCAGGTCTTGAGTTTGACGAGCAGAGTGTGGACGAGCGTTGTCGTGCAACAAAAACACTTTTTTCGTCAACTTTCCCCTCCTTTTGTTCTGGATCGCCCTCCTGAGTTTTTTTAACACCTCACAATAGCGTTCAGCTGTTATCGTAGTCCCACGTGGTAGGTAGTCGATCAGCAATATCCCCTTCGAATCCCAGAAGACCGTCGCCATAACCTTCCCAGCTGATTCCACAACTTTCGCCTTTTTTGGAGTTTGCTCGTCCTTCCCTTTCCACACCATGCTTTGTCTTTTGGTTTCAGGCGTCCAGTGATGGATCCAAGTTTCATCCCCGGTCACAATTTGGTCGAATAGGCCATCTCCTTCATCCTCAAAAAACTGCAGAAATTGACGAGCAGCGTCAACTCTCTGCTCTTTGTGGTGGTCTGAAAGGAGCCGTGGAACCCACCTTGCACACACTTTGGACAGATGCAGATCATCAGAAATGATTCTGTGAAGCGATGCACGGCTAATTTCAACATTAGGCGGGAGTTGTGAATGAATTTCGTCGAGCGTAAGGCGACGATCGGTGTCGACGACTCTTCGGACATCTTCAACAATGTTCGGGGCCCGTGAAGTGGATGGGCGGCCGCTTCGTTGTTCGTCGTGTATTGTTGTCCTGCCTTCAATAAATGATTGGCGCCAACGAGAAACCATTGGCCTCGACATAACGTTCTCACCGTACACACTGCACAATTCACGGTGAATTTCAGTTGCATTTTTATTTTTTCAAACTTGACTATCGAAAATTATTATAAACGCCGTCAAATGTGTATATATGAACTGATGTTCAACCTTTCGCTTTTCCGCACCCTATCTCTTCCCTTGCAATGTTGCCGCTTCTTCATATCTCAGTATTTTCAACATGGCCCCTGAAATGGCAACAGTATAGAAATTTCCAGTCCATACATATTTGACGGTAACTATAGGAGTTGTTACTGTTGTCACTATCCTATCACTACTTTATCTATTGCGCAGCAAGTTCCTCATTGTGTTTAATTTACTCTTAAATTATAAATATATTTCAGAAAATGAAAGAACAACCAAGTATGTATTCTAATTTTCTGTTAATTTGGGTATCTTAATTGACAGTGCTCGTATACTCTATGTTTTGTAATATAGTGGTGTGCGGATAGGAACAGTTTGATCCTGTTATCACAACAAGCACCACTATATCATTATATTCTTACAAAAGATAGAATATAGTGACATGGACAAGTTAAAATACAAGACCAACTCAATACAGCTAAAAATCCAGTGTACAGGTAAATAAAAATAATCTATATGTATATTTGCTAACATTATTTAATGAGTTTATTTAAAAATTCTGATGTGGCGAGCACATTACCTTTCGTCAGTTTGCGTCAGTTCTATGTATTTTGTATAAATGTCATACAGAATGTTCCTTGGAAATGATTATATTTCTTGTTCATTACGTTAATGTAGTTATATGTTTTTATACAAACTTTCATACAAAAATTTTCTAGTAAAAGATCCTACATTTCCAGTAAAATTATAACACAAACGTACTGTCAACTTCACTTGACAATGACACCTTTCAAGAAAAACTGTTAAAATCTTCAATTGACCAATTATAACCAAAATCTAATCAGCTCTTCATATGGATGTAACGAAGAAGAATACGAAAGAATTATAATTTTTGGAATTGTAGTATTAGAGTTATCGCAGGCGAAAATTTTGTCATACACATACACACATACACATACACATACACATACAGACATCATCGTAAAAAGAGTAAAATCGTATTTTAGGGACCCTAAAACGTGCTTATTCATCAAAAACTCACCACATAATTTTTTGACCAAAGACAATGAGGTGACGGAAGATAAAAATAAAATATTTCGGGGTAATGCGCTGACTCAGATTTTAAGGAAAAATAATAAGTATATTTTCTTTTTGTAAAATCTTTTCTTTATAACATTTTTAATCTTCGTTATAAACTTGTACGAAGGAAATATGCAAAATTATTTAAAAATTAAACTTAATTTTAAACTGTAAGTAGGTAATTGTTAATTCTCGACAGAATAATTAATCTCTGTTAAGTTTTATGCACGCTGCACAATTCTTTTTAAGTGCCTCAACCTCACAACTTATTCTCTTGAAAATTATATGAACTAAAACGAAGTACACTCATTTGTCTGAATTTATATAAAATATCTTCGTTTAATCTCCCTTTTAGAAGTCATGAAACCGCGTCATTTCAGTTTAAAGACAAAACACCGTTTCAGAATTAATTTAGTAATTGCACCGCCCTAGATTTTACTGTCAATAAAACTTCAGTGATTTTTTAAATATGCAAATGTGGATTTAAAATGATTAGTTGTAAACCACGTAGCAAAAGTTTGTGACCTATAACCCTAACAAAACTGAAATGGGAACATTTGAACAGCAACTCTGTTTCAATTTATTATTCCCATTTAGTTGATAAACAAAAGCTGTTTCGTATACTAACAAACTTTAGGTAAAACGTTCTAATTTTGGATATCTATCTGAAACATTCACTGTTTGTTGTCAGGTATTGTTTTGGCTGTTTCGGACATAAAACTATTCTAGATAAAGTACAATGTTTGTATGTTATACATTTGTGACGTCACTTTCGAGGAATCAGTAGCATTTGAATGAAGGAAATATAGGTCTGTATTAGAAAAATAAAATAAATTAAATTGTAAATAACATTTATTTCAAATATTTCATTAGTTATCTTTAGTTGTTTCTGATGTATGCAATATGAATTTTAGTTTGTTTAAGAATCAATTTAGCTTTGAAACCGACTTCAATTTATTGTTAATATTTATAATTTTTAAATGGTCCTACACTTGACTAATTTTAGCCTGAAAAATACGTCAAACTTTAGTGGAACAAGGGTCGAAGAAATATATGATTTAAATTGAGAAAAACAATTAACAAATAAGTACTCTGATTATGAAAATTTCTGGAATTTATTTTGATTGCCAGGTAAAATTTCATATTCACAGAAATTATTATTGAGACATTTAATTTTACTCTTGGTCACCCTATTTATTTTTGACAAATTTTTTCCCAAAACGCAAAAATGTTTGACTGCTGTCATGATTTTGGCTTTTTATTACTCGTTTCTAGGTGTGCCAAATAACTTTGCTTTGATGAAAATAATAAATACTAAATCAATAAAAATTTGACTGCAATCCAGTAATGTTTTTTATCATTGACCACTGAGTTAAGCATCTACTTTCATTCAAATTATTTTTATTCAATTATTTTACTAATGAAGATATCTTTTTACCGTTGGAAAGGTAAAGAAAAATTTTGTCTAAAATTATTCGCAATATATAAACATCGATGCTGTTGTCATGTAATTCTTCGAAAATATGTGAATACCATATAACATAAATAGAAACCAAAATAGTACGAAAAAATCTCATGTGGCCAGCACATTACCTTCCGTCAGTTCTACGTATTTTGTACAAATTTCATGTAGAAAGTTCCTTGTAAAAGATTCTATTTCTTGTACACTACCTTCCGGCAGTTGCATGTATTTTATACAAATTCCATACAGAAAGTTTCTAGCAAACATACTCAATTGCACTTGACAATGACATTTTCAATCATAATTTTCTTAATATAGTAGTTGTTTCCACTGTTATAGCATAGCTGGCTAATTTATGAAATTTATTTTCATTATCACTTTTTAACTCTTATCCATTTAATATGAAGTATAAAATGCAGTCAAATCGTATAGAGAATAAATATTCTTTAATATTTATAATAACGTTAAATGTGAAAAAAAAATATTTAACATTGTTTTTTTAAAGAAAAAATGTTAAAATTTTCAAATGTGGGTACTTCCGGTTGACCAATTATAACCAAAATCTAATCAGCTCTTCATATGGAGAAGAGAAATATAAATGAATTGTAAGTTTTGAAATTGTAGTATTAGAGTTATCGCAGGGCAATTTTTAGTCACACACAAACACACACACACACACACACACACGCACGCACGCACACACACACACACACACACACACACGCACACACACACAAACCCACGCACATACAGACATCATCGTAAAAATAGTAAAATCGTATTGTAGAGGCCTTAAAACGTGCTTATTGATTAAAAACTCATCACCGAATTTTATGACCAAAGACAATACCTGCCTTACGTAAAGGTGACGGCAGGTAAAAAGATATTTATTTATCAAGACGCTGATTTAATCCTCACTAAAGTATACAAAAATCGGCAATAAAGTAATTCATTATACGCCGATTTCATGCATATGCAGCGTTGTCAACTTGATGAACTATGATAAATAATTATTTTACATTTGGCAGGTGTACGGTGTACAATTGTAAATTTGTACGTAAAATGACAATAAATACTTATGTTCAAGAAGAACGAACTAAATAATTCCGATGATGTGGTGAGGTTTGAGATAGCAAATGTAATTTTGAGTGTTCTTTACAATAACTTCAATGACCGAGACTAGAACATTAAATGTCAGACTAACAGTTATGTATACATAACCTAAAAAAAATAATTTTCCTTTCATTTTTACAATTTTTTGATTTCAAATAAAAATTTGTTGGAACATATAATATGCATTAATGGAGTATACGGAAAATAAATTCAAAATTAAATTTAATATTTGATGTTCTTGGAAAGAGATAAAAAAATCTTTACATTTATTCCTGCTACGTGAAATCGTGTCAATTCGATACTTCGTTGCATTTATAAAATATGTTCGGAAGAGCATCTCGTATAGAATTATTTTCTTTTGGCATTTCACATTTCCGTTTTTGCTCGCCGGATCAGAAAGATTGAAGTTGCTGTTGCTTTGTGCGAACTATTCCTATGATTCTGGTTCTGGTTGCTGATGGCAAGACGTTGGTAATGTCTTTGAAATTGCGTTCATGTTGGAAATATCGTTGCCGCCTAGCACATGACTGCAATTTTTATGAAATAACGGCGGCGAGATATTGAATACAGAATTCGATACTTACTCTTACTGGGTGAGTTTTTCAAGGTTTTGAAAGTTTTATGTTTGAGACAAAAATAAAATCATTTCGGATTTATATGTAGAAAATAAATATCATGTGCTCAGCACATTATCTTGTCATATACGATAAAAAATTAAATAATTATACTAAGGGCCGGTATTTTCACTTGCAAATAAAGGTTTAGATAAATTTATCCTTCGGATAAATATTTTTCTTGTCTTTTCACTTGCAAATAAATTTATTTGAAAGAATAACATCTCTTGTTCGCGGAATAAATTATTCGGTACTTGGGTAGCCAATAACCGTTTATTCGTAAGTTCATTACATTTCCACATGCAGATGGACGTATTAAATATTTTTGATGATTATGATGATATTTCGAACTATGAATTAATAAATAACGTGAGAAATCGATCACACACAATCACATTGTGACATAACGACAAACATGAAGGAAATTTTTGACAGATTCCGACTATGAAAACAATTTATTATTACATATTGGGGATCGCATTTGATCTAAAACAGTGAATATGTAAATCATTATATTGTTCCTGCCATTTGACGATGGCAAAATATTTTCGAATTTTGGTTACTTTTGTTGAATACAATGATAAACATTTACTTTGAACTGAAAGAAATACAAAAAGTATAAAGACAATTTAACAATATACATATCTCGTTTACCACATTATGAGTGCTGTATTAGATGGTACACTTGTTAAATTACAGTCTCCCGGTGCTAAACATGCAGAAGAATATAGATGACATTGACATTAAAGATGTCAAACAAAATTCTGATAACTCAAATTCAAAAGAATTTCATCCTTGTCTGGTTAACGTGGCTACGCCAAACTTCATCCTTCTTTATTGACACAAATTCACTCTGAAAGGCTACCAATTTACGATCTTTAAAATTATTCGACAGATAGCTATTTGTTTCTGTAAAATGAGTGAAAAGACGCAATGAAATTATTCGTTGGATAAACATATAGAATAAATTTATTTAAGGAATACTTATTCGAAACTTTATTCGGAAGTGAAAATACTGGGCCTAAGTAAAATGTGACGACTTTGACCAATATTTAATTTCTAATAACTTTTTTGTACTTTTTGTCCTAATCCGTAGCAAGCTTAAAGTAAAAACTACGTAATTTTTACAATTACATATCTCGCTTATACAAAGGGTTAATTTAATAATATTGATTGTGCTAGACAGAATTTAAAACTCAAGAATAACTGTTAATAACTTCAGGTAATATGTCACTTCCGGGTAGCCTACTTTAACCAAAATCTATTATGTTATTCCCATTGACATAAAAGTCTTATATACCAAATTTTAAAAGTTTTGGATTATATTTTAAAATATTTTTTCATTAAAATCTATTATAGGCTTCAAGTAAAGTACCATTTCTGGAAATTATGTAATGACCAAAACGGGAGGTGCACAACTATATGTCATAATAGTCCTAAATTCAAAATTTCAACTTTCTACGGCTTAACGTTTTTGAGTTATGCAAGATACGTACGTACAAACGTCACGACGAAATTAGTCAAAATTAGTCAAAAATTCGGTGGTGAGTTTTTAATAAATAAACACGTTTTAAAATCCCTAGAACACGATTTTACTATTTTTACGATGGTGTATATGTGTGTGTGTGTTTGTGTGAAACACAAAATGTTCGTCTTTGATAACTCTAATACTACGAGTATATTTATAATAATAATAATGAAGGCCTGATTACTGCTGTAAACAACCATTTTGAAGACAAAGATAAAACTTATTGTGGAGTACGATGATCGACTGGTAGCAGAATGGAAAATTGGGAAATGATCGGACACGCAGTCTAATGTAAATAATTTATTTCCTGGCCTACGTTTCGACTGTTACTACAGTCTTCCTCAGGGCTAGAAATGGTCAATGATTATAAACGGTAACGTGGGGATCCCCCATATGACCCAATGGAGATAACAAATTGAAATTTATTAAATATATTGTATTTATATAATATATCAAGTCAAATAATTTTAAGCTGGAACTCAGAGAAAACTCAAACAACTTTTCTAAAAATTCAGAACGTTTTAAATTTTTAGAAAAGTTGTTTGAGTTTCAGCTTAAAATTATTTGACTTGATATATTATATAAATACAATATATTTAATAAATTTCAATTTGTTATCTCCATTGGGTCATATGGGGGATCCCCACGTTACCGTTTATAATCATTGACAATTTCTAGCCCTGAGGAAGACTGTAGTAATAGTCGAAACGTAGGCCAGGAAATAAATTATTTACATTAGACTGCGTGTCCGATCATTTCCCAATTTTCCATAAAACTTATTATTTTGAAGGTTTAGAAAAATTAATTGATAGGTGTCATAAATGTATTAAAGTTAAAGAGGATTATGTAGAAAAATAAATATATTAAAGTTTTTACAGAACTTTTCTTTTACACTTAGGGAGCGAATTTATGGACCTTCCCACGTATAAATGAAATACGTGAAACTCAGCTAGTGCGCACTTATTATATAAATTAAAATCGAGTTATGCACTCAGTTCAAAATGTTCGTACTAAATATATAAACGGAAAATGCTATAATACAAAATCATTTCTGTTCGTATTATAATTTGCCCTTAAATTTTTTACCCGAAGTTGACAAACATCCTGTATATGTGGTAAACCATATTTTTAAATAATACATACACATGTTCGTATATATAACTTGTCACATTATAAAAACTTTATTTTACTGTAAAGTTAAACTTGCCACAAACATTTCTTTCAGTGTTATGTTTTGTTTGATGTGTGTAGCTTTGTTAACCGTAGGTCTCAAAGTGTATGTACTTGCCTTTTGGCTTGTAATAATGTCCTTTGTACTTTGACTCCGCTAAGTTAATACAACAAGCGTAGTTTGTGTAGAGTGGACATGAGATATAAAATTGTGGTCCATGAGTATGTATTACTCACAGTCTAGCTTATAGATTAACACGAGCTTTCATAATCCAAAGGTCACATTGACACAAGTTCAAATATTCACATCACACGTGTACAGTTAATGTGATAGTGTCCTTGTGGTCTTGTAATTCATTTGCCGCTAGATTAAAATAGTGGATAGTGGAATTTCCGGACAATTTAACAGTATAATATTGATTTCATTGGAGTCAAATAAAACCAACAAATCGATTAGTAAATGGCGGTATTTACGAGATAAATGAACGGTTTCTGATCGTACATTAATCGATGATTGAACATTCTAGATTCCGGAATGGTTTCTTCGATTAGGGAATTGTTCAAATTGGTAATTTATTTAATGAAGGTTATTAGATCTATCCATGGGACATCCCTAATTACTATTTATTACTACAGTTCACTATATATGTTAATTTTTAGTAGTAATTGAAATGTGTTTTATTTTTGTTATAGATATTCCAGATAGAAATGGTGAGGATCAAAAATATCTATCCTACGACGAGGCATTGATAAGTTTTTAGCCTTAACATGTAGATGTCGTTAATCATTAAAATTATTCTTACACTATGAGGTGTTTCACGGTTTTTTACTTCCTTGTACGAAGTAAAGGAAGTATTGTATTCGCGAAAAATTTCGGTTTCCAGATTTCAACGGAAATATCCATTTTGGCCATCCCTGAATCCATTCTGACTAATTTCGTCGTGACGTCTGTACGTACGTACTTATCTCGCATAACTCAAAAACGGTAAGCCGTAGAAAGTTGAAATTTTGTATTTAGGACTTTTATAACATCTAGTTGTGCACCTCCCTTTTTGATCATTACATAATTTCCAGAAATGGTACTTTATTTGAAGCCTATAATAGATTTTAATGAAAAACCATATTAAAATAAAATCCAAAACTTTTCAAATTTAGTATATAAGACTTTTGTATCAATTGGAATAACATAGCAGATTTTGGTTAAAACATGCTAACCGGAAGTGATATTACCTGAAGTTGTTAACAGTTTTTCTTGAATAAAATGGTTTCATTTTGATTTTAGAAATAAATGCTTCAAATATAAGTTTTAGAGAAATAAATTTTGCGTCTAGCACATCAAGTATTATTAAATTAGCCCTTTTTATAAGCGAGATATGTAAATTTAAACTTTATACTTTTTGGTTTTTGTAATGAAGCTTGCTATGGATTAGGACAAAAAAAAAATAAAAAATAGATGTTAATGTCATATTACGTCAAATACGTGCAATTTTATAATTAAGTCTATACTTCATATTAGTATAGCGTACAAGGAAGTCGTGTGGTGTCTACATCAGATTTTTTTCTTTCCTTTAATCGAAAGAATAAGAAAAATATTTTACCCTTATGTTTAATTTTTTTTTTGCATGAGAAAATTGTCTGTGAAATTATAGTGTTTGAATTCCCGCTTCCCCTTTCCTCTGGTGACGTACGAAAGAACCTAACCAATGAGGGTGTGGCTTACATTTGCCACCGACGGAATTTAAACAAATGACAGTCATGACAGACAGTGTAATTTGGCACCAATTCAAAATAGTTATTTATGATATAAGTGTTAAAAGTGACATTTTATTTTGTAAGAAGGAAGTTTGGAACACGACGCGAAGCGGAGTGATCCAAAACTTCGAACAAAATAAAATCACTTTTAACACGTATATCATATACCATTTTCTCTACAAACACATTTATTTCATTTAAATTTGTGACATTTATCTGTCAGTTACATACATTTGAGCTATGAACTGTGTAACCAAGGAGTTTTTCTTGTTTAAAGCGTAGGTTCCGAGATTAAAATTATAGATAATTTTATAAATTTATCCATAAGATGTATAGAAAAAGTATTTATGCAAATCTATAGAAAAATTAATAATCTTTAATTTTTATAATATCACAAATCTTGAAAAAATAACATTTGAAGGTATTTTTCGAAGAAAAACTATTTTGAGCTTCGAGTAAAGTACCATTTCCACTTATCTGATATACACCAAAATCTAATGGACTCTTTCCATATTAGAATAAGGTAGAAATACAAGATTTCAAAATTTTCTGAATGATAGTATTTGAGTTAGAGTGGAGGATACACACACACATACACACACACTCACACACACACACACACACACACACACATACACAAATACACACACACACACACACACACACACACACACACACACACACACACACACACACATACATACACACATACACATACACACACATACACACACAGACATCATCGTGAAAATGAAAGATATCGGAGTATCGATGGAAAATGCGTAGACTTAAAATGAGTATTTTGAAAAATAAAACCGATTTTGTCCAAAAAATAATTGTGTATTATATATTGGACTAAAAATTTATCAATTTGCATTATTATTTCAAATAGTTATATATCCATGAATTGAAAGTTGCGAAAGTTAATTAATTTTTTTGGTTCATCGTTGCAAGTAAAAATATTAGATAAGAGAAAGAGAAAAATAAACTTTGTATCGCAGTTAGGATAATATAATACAATAATATTGTTCAATATTTGCTAATTTCCAAAGTCCCGGAGGTAAATTTACTCTGGTAGGGTCTTCCCAGAGACCGCCCTGGCTCCGGGCATGAAAGATGCAAATGAGTTCCGGTTCTGTTGGGGTTCTAAATCAAATTTCATACAAAATAATTTACATGCGAGAGAAATAAAACCTACCCTCAAGCTGATTTTAAATACGAGATTTTAAAATGTGTTTTCCTGCTTTTAGCCCTGCAATTTTGATGCATTATGCAATTAAGCTCACTCTTCTAGAGCCCTCATGTTGCATATGCAGTTAGCTAAAGATTCACAATGCATGCAAATAAAATTTGTAGAAGGACTCAACTTCCAAGCGTAAAAAAATAGTGAATTTGTTTGGAAATATGATTACAACAATAAAATTATATTTGAAAGAAGTAGGTACATTGCGAGTTAAAGCTGAAATTATTTATTTACATGACTATTCTTTCCACAGTGCCGGCCCGAGACTTTTGAGCGCCCCAGGCGAAAATTGTAAATTGCGCCCCTCATTTATTACAATTTTGTTTAGATTATATAGGTACAAAAATTAGAAAAGAGGCGATTTGTATCCATAACTCGTGAACAATCACAGAATCTTAACTGAATGAAATTTTTTTGAAAATATTTTGTATACACTATTGTTCACGAAAGATGACTATTCAATGTCGTTTGTTCGAAGAAAGAATACACATCACTTTATAGCAGTAGCTTAGCAACATTTTGTATTAGAAAGAGAAATATTATTTGACCTATGTCTATTTAATTTATGTGGTGTGACAGATTTACGTAAATACTGGCATTTCTTTCTAACACACTATAAATAATAATGACGTATGTCGTAGATTTACAGATACCTAATTATCTACTACACTGCCCTCTGTGTTAATATTTACCTAGTGGCGTTGACGTTCAAATCAAATTATTATTCCCTGGTTTATAAGTTAAGTCTATGTTTTTGTATTTTGCAAAAATATAAGTGAAGAACATAAATCTTTCAGAAATGCATTATTTAGAAAGAAACATAATTTTCAAATGAATTATTCTTATTTTTTCAGTTAAAATGTGTCCATAAATATTTCATGTTGCACGCCTATGCAAACGAAATGCAATGAAGTTATCTGCAAGTAATATTATATCAGACGGCTCACAAATGACCTTGAATAGTCATCTTTCGTGAATAATAGTTTATTTAAAATACGGAGATTTTTTTTGGGTTCTACAGAGTCGCTTTATTTTTGTCTAATACCATATACAGGATTAGTCACGGGAGGGTTACTTTCAAAGTCCGTTTGTGTGCAACCCGAAATACAATTTAGAACAGCGTCTAGCTTCCTCTCTTAAAAAAATTGAATATTTAATTCACAATTGCTTTGCCTGTCTAGTGATGGTTCTGTCATTTTTACATTAAACAATTAAATATGGTCTGTTGTCTTTAGTATTTTGGGTTGCAAACAAACGGACTTTCAAAATAACTCTTCCGTGACTAACCCTATATATAGGGAAAGAAAAAATATTTCTCGGTGTAGGAATAAGTCTCGGTATAAATACTTTTCGTTATTTTGCAATTCGGAAAATCTAATTTGACTCTTTAACGGTTCATCCTAGATAAAAAAATAAGAATCTTGTTTTGTATAAAATTTTGATATGGAACACCGTTTTCAAGAAAAATGTCAAAAACCAAAATATGTCTGCTTTTTCAAATTGGCGAGGGGCTGTTGCATCAGTGTATTTTTCTGTATAGGATTCAGTACGAAAGCTTTGGTTTTTTTATATTGGGGGTATTTTTCAGTTGATTTCCTGAACAACTATTACTTCTTCAGTATTTAATATGACAATGTTTTTAATTGATATAATCGCCAACGAATTTAACCTTTCTTCTTTCTTAGAATAAAGTAAAAAATATAAATGGGATTTAATTAATATTATTAATAATAATTGTCAGCATTATGGTTAAAGCTACACACTGGACGAGTCAATAAACTTATTTTGTAAAAAATAGTCTGGCTTGCCTGTAGCTTAGGCCGGCCCTGTCTCTCCTATATCTATTTATATATGACTTTATGTAATGAAATCATATTAATTAGGTTACTGAATTACATTTAAATAAAATATGAATATTATAATTACATTCCGCAAATTTCTATTCCATGTAGTACGAGTATAATATAAATTTACATTTATTTTTATATGCATGTATTTATATAAATAAATTTACACCGATATAAAAAATGCAAGAAGTAAATATAGCATTAAAATAATTATAAATAATCTTAGAAAATTAAAGAATAATCGCTAAGCTACACTAGAATAGAATAGTATGAAATATTCAGGTATGATATTTTTGCAAGAACTCATTTAAACACTGGACTAGGAAAGCACAAAAATACATTACTATGTCTGGCTGAAAATAGATGGCCGAATAGGGTAACTGAATATTAAAACAGGGTTGTGTTTAAAATATTTTAAACATTTTTGTTTATGTTCATTATAACAAAATATTTTGATCTTTAAACTATTTAATTTGGCAATTCTATGAAACAGGATTATTTTTAATTTCCTCTAACAGTAATTCCGACTCGAGGGTTGCTTACACCTGCGTGACGAACGAACCAGAATTTGCGGTATTAATTTTTTTAAATACATCCCTGAATCCTGTTGCTAAGGTCATTTTAAATGCCTCCTGGTATTGAGTACAATTCTAATCTTCTGTAACGGAAAACAGAATACATAAGGGTCAGTTTCCTTTCAAATCAAATACTTATAGGGAAATGTTTTCAAAAGAAATCACATCTATTAAATAATCTAAATGTCAACTTTCATTCGCTAGTCATACTATACGGTGTTAAAATATAATTTTATTCACGGTTGCGAAGACAAATGGTATCAGCTCAGGGCCGCGCCGTGCGGGTGGGCAGGTTGTGCCCCGCACAAAGGCGCCTGACTGCGAGGGGCGCCGTTTCCAGACAGTAAAGTAAATAATAGTAAATTTTTATAAAATGCTCTTAATCGTAAAGACAAAATTACTATAAAACTTACAAATTAACGTGATAGAAGTGAACAATATATGTTTTAATTTGTTTGCATTAGCGCTGTAGGTATAAGTAAAATAATTATCGTATCAATCGGTTCGTTATTATTCTAGCATTGTTATATTGAAATAATAACTATGAAAATGTTGATTACAAGAATGAATCCCACAATGAATCCAATATTTAAATACCTATTATCATTTTGCAAAGAATCAAATGTATATACAATTCTGAAATCTGATTTTCATTATAACCTATTGATTACAAGAATGAATCTAGGAAAATTTTATCAATATAATAAATCTAGCATTTTTGAAGAACAAAAAGTATAGTTTAAACTTTAATTTGCAAATTTTACATCATGACGAAAAGGGGCGCTAAAATGTAACATAGCACAAAGGCGCCTAATACCCACGGAGCGGCACTGTATCAGCTTAAGTTGTAAATACATAGTTTAATAGTATTCGAGTACAAGGTATTTTTGTAATGTATTAAAATTAGTTGATGAAAAAGCCCAATTTAAATTATTAGGTACTTATTAATTAAAGCCTCAATGTAATAAAGATAAAAACGTTTCGCCGAGAACTTTTAACTATGCTCGTCGTGCGTAATGAGAGAGAGAGAGAGAGAGAGAGAGAGAGAGATATCTGTCCGCAATCTGCCGTGGGCGAGGCTTTCGTTAGACGTCGTATAAATATTTGCGTGGCTGTACTTCTATCAATACGTACGGAGGAAATACAAGGAATTCGTTACTTCCTTTTATAAAGAAAATCGAAACTCCTCGATATTCTATTGCCTCGGCATACCGACATGGCATACCGCGTGTTTTACGAGGAAAATACTCAAAGAACGATTTTATTTTATTTATATAACGCGAAAACAAACACTGTTTGTAATGCACTTTGTATCGGCTGACTTGTTTCCTGCTTGCTTTGCTTCTTTAAAATATTTCCAAACGAAATATCCGATTTCTTGTGAGTTGTGAATTCCAAGCCTGTTTTTCTCGTCCTCAGAAATCAAGAACGAATTGAGAGTTTCGTAAACGGATTATGTTGGCCTGGTGCAAACATACATTTCTTTTTCATCTTATTTTATAATATTCAAGGTCGCATTTACACTTTCAGAGGCCTGGAGCACAATGTTCCTTTCCCATTGAGGCCTCCTTATTAGGACAAAAAATATTTTTATTACAAATCAAGAATATTGATTACAACAATGAATCCAACAAAAAATATTTATATATTAAATGTCAAAAGTTAAATCATGATTTGGAATATCTAAATAAAATTCTACAAATTATCTTTTATTATTCTATTGACTAAAGTAGATCATAAAATTAGAGCGTCGTCTGCAACTAATAGGTGGATATACACATTTCTATCTCCATATGTTTCCACAATTTTTTTAAGATGATCGTTATAAATAAAAATCATTTGTGTATTTGACTGATACTGATATCTAACGATCTCTTTCTTCTAATTCAGTGTTGATTATGACATTTTTAGAATGTAATTTTAAGATTATAACTTGTTAACAGTAACACCCTTATCCAACAGATTTTTTGAAAGTCTGTCTCTGTACACCGCAAGGACGAACATTCATTTTTAATAATATTTATTAGACAATTTTGCTAATGTGTAACTTCTTGTAGTTATTAGTAAATATATTTAAATATTTAATATACAAATCTGAAGAATATATGTCCTCTGTTTCCATTTATTATTTAAAAAATAATAATAATTACAATATCTGATATGGCCAGCACATAACCTCCCGTTAATTTTATGTTTAAAATAGCAATGAACTTCCAATTGATCGTTTGTAAACAAATTCTAATTTGTTGTTCCAATAAATAGAAAAGTCAGTAATACGAAATTTTGGATTATATTTTATTATGTTTTTCCTCGAAAATCTGTTAAGAATTCCAAATTAAGTACCACTTCCGGTTTATCATATTAGTATAGTCAAAATCTAATATGTTGTTTCAAATTATACACGTGTTTTAAATACCAAATTTGAATCATGTTTTAACATATTTTTTCAAGAAAATCTGTTTATAGATTTCTGTAAAGTACTACTTCCGGTTTATCAATATATTTTTCACGAAAATATGTTCAGAGCTTCAAATAAAGTATCACTTCCGGTTTATTAATTTTAGGCAAAATCGAATATGTCGTTGTCATTAATCTAAAAGTCTTAAATATCAAATTTGAAAAGTTTTGGAATATATCAATATATTTTTCACGAAAATCTGTTCAGAGCTTCAAGTAAACTATCACTTCCGGTTTATTAATTTTAGCCAAAATCGAATATGTTATTCTCCTTGATATGACAGTCTTAATACTAAAATTGAAAAGTTTTGGATTATATTTTAATACAATTTTTCATTAATAACTGTTATGGGTTTCAAGTAAAGTATCACTTCCGGTTGTCCAATTTTCTCCAAAATCTAATCAACTCTTTACATGAATGTAGAAAGCTTAAATAGGAAAATAGACATTTTTGGAAGTTTTTTGATACACACCCACACACATACATACACGCACATGCACTTTGCCCACTTAATTTGCGTGATTTAAAAACTTTATAAACACTCTACTTTTGATTGCTTTAAAAGTATGAATTTTTTACTATTATTGTATTTAAATTGTAAAAATGTTTTTAATTAAATAAATTTTATACAAATTTCGTATTAAAATTGTCCAAAAATTAAAAGGGTAAATAAAGCCTCGCTGCGCAAACATCACACGAGTTTGTTCATAATGATTTTATTTCACTTAATAATTATTAGTGTTAAAAATGATGATTATTTTATTTTGAAACAGACTGTATTTCAATTTAAAGAGGTAGAAGATATATGCGCAGTGAGGATCTACGTACAGTAAGTAATAACAAATGGCAGGAGTCATGGATACGCGCTTATGATGAAATCCGTGGCAATTGATTCTAAAAAATTTAGACGTAAAATGTGAGAAAAGTGTCACACAACTTTAAAAAAAACTTCTTAAAAGAAATCACAAAAGCTTTTATTGAAGCTAAAATGTCTAACGATGCAAATTTTCACCGAAAGTGCAAGTATTTTAATGAGTGCAATATTTTTGATGTTTCTTTTGACAGCCTAACTGGCAGTTGTTGGCTCCATTTTAACTACTATTTGCACCGATAGAAAGAGATACCCGTTAAATTGAAGAGGTCTATTTAAATTACTCTTTCCAATACTTTGCTGTAGTCTCTCTGCAGTTCATTTTATGTAATATTCCACAGATAAGAGCAAAATAAGTCTCTCTTTAGGACCCTCTTCACGAGGCAGCAAATCTTAAAACAATATCCCTTAATAATGCTATCACTTCTCCGTAAATCTTCACCCTATAAGTCCACTTGAGTTAAGATTTCCCCCAATGCGGAATTGAATACTACCCTTGGGCAGTGTTGCAATATGTGGCAGATTAAGATGTGGCTTGCCTCTTTGCGAGAGTGCCAATCAATCTGGCAATGATGGAAACCCTTGGAAGGGCGCGAATAGCGAGGTGTAAGGAAAAACTCGTTGCGGACGTAATTAAACCGAGAGGGTACAAACACTCCACGTGTTTGTGAAGGGTAGCTCGCTCTTGCCTTGCTTGGTATTTTAGCATCACGTTTGTGTATTTTGGAAAGTGAGAACTATTTATATACATGTGAACGTAAATAAAAGGTTTATTTTTTATGTTGAGGCTTCACAGCAGTTTAATTAAAAGGGTGTTAAAGGATGAACACTTCCTGTTAAATATCAGTGTGCTGTTGCTGTTAACAGTAACAATGTAATTTTGGCTAAGGTATTTTAGGTCAGCAAAAGTAAATCTTTCAATATTGTGTAACGCATAGTAAAGGGCGGTTCGGTTATATAGGGGTGGGTAACATTTTTCTGCCAAGGACCATTTGGATACTTATAATATTATTCTCTGCCAACTTAAAAATTTGCCTCTTGTTGGGATTTTCAAATAAGAAAACGCTAACTAGCGGCGACTATTGCAGCTATAAACAATGGTACACATTTGACATTTAGATGAAACTACAAACTGTATTATACATACTTCTATGTATTTTATACAAATTCCATACAGACAGTTTCTTGCGAAAGTTTCTATATTTCCAGTACATTACCTTCCCTCATTTCTATATATTTTGTACAAATTCCATACAGAAAGTTTATTAAAATTGATTCTATATTTGCAGTAAAATTATAACACAAGTATACTATGCCAATCGCACTTGACATTTACATCTGTCTATCAGAATATTTATTCTCAGTCATACTTTTCGGTAAGGAAGGTATTGTTTTTGGCAAAAAATTCGATGGTGAGTTTTTAATGAATAAGCACGTTTTAGAGTCCCAAGAATACGATTTTACTATTTTTGCGATGATGTCTATATCTGTATGTATGTGTGCGTGTGTATGTGAGCGTGTGTATGTGTGTGTGTGTGTGTGTGTGTGTGTGTGTGTGTGTGTGTGTATGTATGTATGACGATTTTTTTCCGACGATAACTCTAACAATACAATTCTAAAAATTATAATTCTTTCGTATTCCTCTTCGTTACATCCATATGAAGAGCTGATTAGATTTTGGTTATAATTGGTCGATCGGAAGTACCCTCATTTGAGGATTTTAACAGTTTTTTTTTTAAATTTAATGTTATTATAAACATTATTATAAACATTAAAGAATATTTTATTCTCTATACAATTTGATTACATTTTGTACATCATGTTCAATGGATATTGAGCTAAAAAATCATAAAGAAATTAAATTTCATAAAGCAGCCAGCTATACAATAACACTGGAAACAGCTAATATAATTTTAAAAAATCTGGTAGACAGATGTCAATGTCAAGTGCGATTGACATAGTATGTTTGTGTTATAATTTTACTGCAAATATCAATTCTGAAACTTTCTGTATGGAATTTATACAAAATACATAGAACTGAGGGAAGGTAATATACTGGAAATACAGAATCTGTCGCAAGAAACTGTCTGTATGAAATTTGTATAAAATACATAGAACTGACGGAAGGTAATGTGCTGGCCACATCAGATTTTTCTAATTAATATTAGCTGTTTCCAGTGTTATTGCATAGCTGGCTGCTTTATGAAATTTAATTTCTCTATAATTTTTTAACTCAATACCCTTTGAATATGAAGTATAAATTGTAATCAAATCGTATAGAGAATATAATATTCTTTAATATTTATAATAACATTAAATGTGAAAAAATGATATTTAACAGAAAAATTGTTGAAATTCTCAAATGAGGGTACTTCCGGTCAACCAATTATAACCAAAATCTAATCAGCTCTTCATATGAATGTAACGAAGTAGGACACGAAAGAATTATAATTCTTAGAATTGTAGTGATGGAGTTATCGACGAAGAAAAATCGTCACACACACACACACACACACACACACACACACACACACACACACACACACACACACACACACACATATATATATATATATATATATATATATATATATATATATATATATATATATATATATATATATATACAGACATACGCAAAAATTGTAAAATCGTATTCCAGAGACTCTAAAACGTGCTTATTCAATAAAAACTTACCATCGAATTTTTTGACCAAAAACAATCCTAAAGGTATGACGGAAGGTAAAAACACTAATAAATGTCTACAAAAAGTGTACCATTGTTTAATGCGATGACCGCCATCTTTTGATACTTAAAAATTCCAATATCTGGTCATATTTAACCACTAATGTGCTGGCTGCATTGCAACTATCTCTGTTTAGAGAAGCGCGTTAAGTAAGTTGGTTTTGATAATGTTTAAAGACGTTTTACCTAAAATTTAAGATTTCGTTTGGCAATTATATTTGATTTTAATAATAATTATTTTAAGACATTCATGGCCGGTGGCACCAATATTTTAATTAGAAATTAAACAAAAATTATATGAAAATCAATACTTATATAATATATTTTATACGAAAAAAAAATGTTGATTTTAATTTAATTTTTCTTTAATTCTCATTTAAATATTCTACTTAAACTACCCCCTAAAATGAGGTGTCTTTGAAATATGTCTCAGTACTTATTTATTTTACTTGTGCAAATGAAATGATAAATGCAATTTTACCTTTTTTGAAATTTCCTATGAAATGTATGAGAGAATATATCATGTAGTATTTAAAATGTCAATAACATATAAAACAAAATTGATTAATGACGTATTATTTTTAAACTTATTTCAATTATTGACACTACATATTCGTTCCAATAAAAAAAATCATTATTTACATCGAAGCAATTATTTTTGCGCGTTTCATTCGGTGGACGGTACCTTCATTCATTCCATTTTAATGACGAGAGTTGCAAACTACAGCAAATAAATTGACATTTTTCAGTGATTTTCCGCCCGATAAAATGTAATTCTTTCGTTTTGTTCTATAAACATTCAATTTTTCCGTTCCAATCAGAAATAAATTAAATTCGTGGATATTAAAAAAATAAGAGAAAATCGTGACAAATTTTATTGACGTCATCGCACAGCAAAAATAAATGGAAATTAATGTATAATGAAAAGTTTTAGTGTAGAGGAATTGATTTAATGCACTAGGAAGCGTCCAATTTTCTTCAAAGCTTTCTATCTATATGCAAACTACATACAACAAATGCGACTTCCCATCCTTCCAAACACAGGGAATAATACTTGCGAATTCTTTTCTCTTTCATGGAATTATTCCCACTTTGTTTCAACTTCACAGATGTGAAATACGAATATGGTATTAGAAGCAAAAGATTGCAAATACAAATAAAAAGCATTTGACAAAAATAAACCGTAGTACAAATTTCGTAAATTTAAGTTATAACGACAAAAAACTTTAAGCTAATCATCATTTTTGGATTAGTGAATTATATTCTGTCCCGGTATTTAAAATTTAATCTTAATTATATATCAAAAAATCTGATGTGGCCAACACATAACCTCTCGCCAGATATTTTACCTGGTTGTACGCATAAAACGAAAAATATTTTTAAATACAAATACATATAGATATTCATGTCTCACTACAAAATAATTCTCACATATATTTGCAATATCTATGGGATATTTTAAAATAAATTATGTACAATACTTACATTTTCTTTATATTCAATATCCTGAAATTTTCTTTTTCTACTTTCCTTTTCTTTTTCTTTATATTCGTCATTTTTTCGCAAATTCCTTTTATATTCTTTTTTACATATATTCTTTTGCGTTGTTGACTTTTTTTTATTTTCATAATCTTCATAATAATATACAAATATTTTTGACAGAGGCATACAAATATTTTTGACAGTGACATTTATGTGTCAATTACAAACATTTGAATTTCTTGCCTTGTAGTAGTTTGATCTGAGATTTTTTACATCAAATTATTTTATATGCCTTTCTTTATCTCTAAATCTATAGAAGATATAATAATGAATTTATATTTATCGAATAAAGAATTTAACGTTCTTTAATATAAGTATTTACATAAATTTTCGATAAATAATATTTAGACGATTTTTTTCTTGTAACTACTACTTCCGGTTGTCCAATTGTTACCAAAACTGACTGGACTCTTCCGATTATTGTTAGATTGAGGAATCCGTAGTTAAAAATGTCTTAAGTCTCATAGAATTTGAGATATAGTGAATCCAACATCCACACACACATCCCCACACACACACACACACACACACATACGGACATCATCGTAAAAATGTTATAATCGGATACTAGGGACCTTAAAACGTGCTTATTCATTAAAATCTGGATATGCGATTTTTAGCATGAATACAATACCTCTCTTAGCGAGAGGTAAAAAGGTAGTTACATGGATTAAATTAGACTACAGGGTGTTCATTTTAATTGGGTCACCATTGCAATCTCATATAATATTTTTATACCCTGACATAATGATTTTTTTTGAGAAAAATGCGTGTAAAGTTTTATACTAATTTGATTAAAATATGGCTATAATAAGAGTGCCACGAATGGAAAAAATTAATACATGTTATTTTTATTATAATTAGAATGCCCTGACCGAAAGAAGTGAATGTTTTGATCTTGTAATGGACTTTTCAATATAAAGAGATTTAGAAGATATGCACAATGGGGATCTGCGCATAGAAAGAGCAACTGAGATCTATAGCGTTTGTTTCCAAAAAAATTTAGACGTAAAATGTGAGAATATCTCAGATAACTTTAAAAAATCTTATCGAAATAAGTTACAAAAGCTTTTATTGAAGGTAAAATGTCTACCGATGCAAATTTTCACTGAGAATACAGGTATTTTAATAACTGCAATATTTTTGACGTTTAGTTTGACTGCCAAACTGGCAGTTGTTCACGCCATTTTCTTACTATTTGCAGCGATAGAAAGAGATAGCCGTTAAATTGAAAAGGTCCATTGATCATAAATGTTAACGCAAACAAAATATTCACGTATTTCTTTCATGGCATTTTAATTCTATGTACAAAAATATTAACACGTTTTAGTATTTTTCCATTCATGATACTCTTATTATAGCCATATTTTAATCAAATTAATACAAAACTTTACATGCTTTTTTCTAAAAAAAAATGTTATGTAAGGGAATAAAAAGGTTATATCACTGAATTCAGAATTCTCATTTACAATAAAAAAGTTAGGTCACCTATTTTCAGAACCACGGGACGAAAAATGTCTTGTGAAATAAAAATTGTTTGCTCATTCAACTGTATTTGTAGCTCCTATAGTTCTCGAGATAGCAATAGTGGCCCATTTAAAATTAACACCCTGTATATTTTAAGAAATGAACTGTCAAAATTAGAGTAAAATTCGCTAATGCAAAAATAAGGATTAGCTTATTTTTTTGAGAATCGGGATGTCATTGTTTCTACATAAACAATCATAGTCCAAATTTAACAAATTTAAGTTATGTACGTACGACGACGTCCACTTTAAAGGAAGCGTAACAGTTTGGAAAAACTGTTTTTCGTAAAGGTATCTTATTCACTAGATATTGAATTGTAAAGTTTCAGTGTTTCTACAAAGATCGTCATACTCCTACAGAGATTCAACAAAAACAATCTTAGTCCCGGTGCATTGGTTATTTTTGAAGGAAGCTTATAAGCTAATTTTATATAATAAATGTGTTTTCAATAAAAGAAAATTTCCTGTTTGCAAATTATCAGTTTCTTACAAAAACAACCAATTGAAAGACTTGGCGTCGCCTTGTTCATGAGAAATATTACAAATCGTCTACAGAAATATATTGATGAACAAACCTACCATGCACAGAAATTAAGACGAAAAAAGTGTATAATTTCACTTACATTAGATGTTGATGTTAACCTAGGTCCCGTAGACTGCATCCCAGCAAACAGCAAATACAGCGCGACGTCTGTAAGGATTAATAAATTTACCATTAATATTATTAAATGTTATTAAATACTATATATTTTTATCAAAACAAACACACTTTCTCAATTTCATCATAAAATTTGAATTACTATAAATTACCAGAAACAACGAAAAAACAATTGTTATAATGTTTTTTTTAACAAGAAATCAACGGTAAGGAAGGTAGATTTTTTTTATTATCTCAGATTTAAAATAATGGACTAAGAAGCTCCTCAAATGAATTTACAAAATATAAAATAGAACAATAACGAATTAAAATTTATTATTTCATAAATTATATATGTTTTTTTTTTCATTTTAAACATATCATGGCTATGCCAGTTGAAAGAAACAAAACAAAACTTTAACACATCCTGAAGATGTGGATTGGCAAATTAAAAGAGTATGAAGATAAATGTGAAGAAAACTTAAATGATTGTTTTATATATTTATTCAAGGATGAATACGAAAACAAGAACTTATGTATAGAAAGCATTTGACGTAGATTAAATTACTTCATTTACCAGTTACTGGAGCCGTCGTCTAGGAACACACATAAACATAAGTGTTCATATACGAGTATTAGTTTTCACATCAGTTAATACACAGAAATATACGTCTATTCACTACAATTTACCACAAGAAACTAATGTATGTATGTATCTCGTGTCATACAACCGTAACGAATTAAATTACGAGCTTTAATTTTATATTCTTGTAAATTTTGATACGGGCCATTGTTTTCGAGAAAATGGCCAGAAACTTATTTTTTGTACCTTTGACCCAAGATGGCGGCAAAATCCGGGATCGCTAAAAATTAGTTAGTCTTTTTCAAGGACCAAATAAAGAGAATAAAATTCACGCCAACTTGTTACCAATTATTTCCATAATAAATACATTGCCGACTGGCCTATCTGTAGATAATTATTTGTTAAATTTAGAAAATAAATTTTAGAAATATTTGATCTAAAATAATATAAATAATTAAAATCTTGCGCTCCTAAGAATTTTGCGCCCGTGGCGTGCGCCACCTTTGCCACGCCCTAGTTACGGCACTGTACTCTGATACATTTAAGTCATTCAGTAGATGACGCTCGCATCAGCGCCAGTTGTAAGTAGTTGAAATTACATTGGGTAAACTAGTCTCTTGTCTTCAATTTCAGCCAATCTGAGAATTAAAAACTATGTCATATGTTCTACAATACTCAATGGCTTAAATGGAACAAGATATAATAAAAATAAACTAACCTCACTTATTATTATTTGTATCAATTCAATGGCTGTTGTATTTTGAGTCCTACAGCTTTTATATGAAGCTTTTTGAGCTAATATAATTAAGGAAGCAAAATATTACGGAAATATGATTTTACATATTAAAGTCCTGTTTTCGGTTTTGCCGGTTACCATCCTGTATATGTTATTCATTAAGATAAAAACTATTATTAACAGTAAGTGTCTTTCAGACACTGAAAATAGTTATTTATGTAACAAGTGTGTAAAGTAGTACTTTTTTGGTCGAGTGCGATGTTTTAAACACGTGTTGCATACAACATTTTTCTACAACCGAAATGTTGTATGCAGGCAGCCAGCATCTTGAAATACTGTTATTGATATTTCTCATAATACTGCAAAAAAAAAATCTGATGTGGCCAGCACATTACCTTCCGTCAGTTATATGTATTTTGTACAAATTTCATACGGAAAGTTCCTTGCTAAATTAAATATTCTATTTCTTGTACATTACCTTCCAGCAGTTGCATGTATTTTATGCAAATTTCATACAGAAAATTATTATTTTGTGACGTTTTCTATATACAGTGTAATGTATCTGCAGAAATAAAAGATTTATTATTATTATTATTATTTCTTGTACATTACCTTAAAGCAGTTGTATGTATTTTATACAAATTCCATACAGAAAGCAAAAGATCCTATATTTCCAGTAAAATTATAAAATTTCACTTAACACTGACATCTTTCAATCAGAATTTTCTTAATATAGTAGCTGTTTCCACAGCTATGGCCACTTTATGAAATTTAATTTCTTTATAATTTTTTAACTCTGTATCCATTTAATATTAAGTATAAAATGCAGTCAAATCGTATAGAGAATAAAATATTTTTTAATATTTATAATAACATCAAATGTGAAAAAATTATATTTAACATAGTTTTTTCAAGTAAAACTGTTAAAATCTTCAAATGATGGTACTTCCGGTTGACCAATTGTAACCAAAATCTAATCAGCTCTTCCTATGGATGTAACGAAGAAGTATACGAAAAAATTATAATTTTTGTAACTGTAGTATTAGAGTTATCGCAGACGAAAATTTTGTTACACACACACACACATCCACACACTCACACATCCACACACACACACACACACATCCACACACACACACACATACAGACATCATCATAAAAATAGTAAATTCGTATTCTAGGGACCCTAAAACGTGCTTATTGAGTAAAAACTCATCATCGAATTTTTTGACCAAAGACAATACCTTCCTTACCTAAAGGTGACGGAAGGTAAAAATGTAAAGAATCCCAGACAGAAGTGATTAGTCTTCTACAGAGTGTTTCAAAAATACTGTAAAAATTTTTAAAGGTGGATAATACTGACCAAAATAAGTAAAAAAACTTAATCAACATAGGACTGAACTTCAACTGTTTCCGAGAAAAGCGAAAAACCGAAAAAACTGACAAAGACAGTGATCGAATTTTTTTGTCTATGTCAGTAAATAGACCATAAAAAAACAATAAGATTTTATATGAAACGTTTTTCTCAATTTCTAATAGTTACGAAGTTATTTGAAAATTACATATTGGCCAAGGTAGCCACAACATTTAACATAGTACAATTATTTGATTAAAAAAAAAAAACAAAAGCACATCTAAGATGACCTCTGTAAGGTAAACAAAAAATCCCATTTAATCAAAGTCGTAACTCTTATAGTTTCCCAGATAGCAGACGTAAACCCCGTAAAAACTCATTTTTCACTGCCTCAAATCTCGGAAACTGTGGAAGATCGGACCCATGTTGAATAAGCTTTTTTTACTCATTTTAGTCAGTACTCTATGCCCTTAATTTTTTCACAGTTTTTTTAAAACACCCTGTACAATTGTACAAATTGTACATTTAATATTAATATTAAAAATTAGGTTAAGTTAGAATATATGTCAAAAAAATATTAATGTTATTAAAAATTAGATTAGTACTACATCTGTTAAATTTTTTTTCATAATACCACTGTTAAATGTGCTTTAACAGTACTGTATGCTCAACCGATATATGCATCAAAACAGCCACGGCCGTTATTTTTTATAACAGTACAATTATTAAAAATCATGTGTTCCTAAAAAAAATCTCAGCATCATGAAATTGTCATGAAGAGCTGTCACCTGTCAATATGCCATAGAAAATAGAATTTTAAGAAGATATTTTATGTTATTATGAAAAATACTGAACGTCACACGGCTGATATACAAATAACAGACACGGTTGATTATTATATCTCGGCTATCGCCTCGATTTTACAACATTCAACCTCATCTGTTATTTGCTACATATCAGCCTTATGACGTTAATAACTATATTACATTTGTGTCATTTTCAGTGTACCTATATTAATATTTCTTAATAAATTTTATTACTTTCATTACTATTTACTACCTATGTTGCCTAGCAACGCCTATTTACTTTTCAATTTTCACGCACGGTTGTAGAAAAAATATGTTATGGCTGATACATATGTATTTCAAATTCGTGTAAAGCTTAACAAAAAAATGAATATCCAAAGTTTTTGCTTTATCTACATACAAGTTCAATTCACATTCATGTATTCATATAGTAATTATTAATTAGTTAATGTTTGTGACACATTCGTAGGTATATGAAACTTTTCCATTGAATTTATCAAACAAGTGCGTAGGGTGGATATTTCTCCAGTACACAAATTTCAGAAGTAATTATTATGATCCCCCACAAGCCACAATGTTTATTTTAGCCACCAACTCTCTATAATTAAGCTGTCCAATTGTTTATCAGAAAGTTTTGACAGACACACGTAATTATTACGTTTTTGTTTTACTTCTGAAAGACAAACAAAATATGTGACTGTACGACGTCGTTATTGTGTTTTGCACCGTTTCTATCATCATAATGAATTTTCACTGAGGCAAAAATTTCACGTAATGAGTTTTTCTTTTTTATGAGTCTCCTGGTTTGAATAGATTCAACTTTTTGTGTTGAAGAGATGTTTTTCATTTCACATCACTGCTACGACAACAAAATCATTCGTGTTCAATTTCTTCGGGATTTTGTATAGTTTGATTGCAAAAATCTTGAAAAAATGTAATTCTGAGCGCGTCAATATGTTATAGAATTCTATAAATATCGTACAGACGTCTACAACTTTATCGTTAATACACTTTTGACCATAAATTCTTATAAAAATTTGTCGTAGTAGACGCTTTGTTAAAAAGATTTAAAAGGTTAAAAAACAGATCTGTATTGAAATGGGTAAATGGAGGACGCTTTTTACACTTGTCTTGATTTGTATTTTATGCTACTATATTTTTACTGCGTTGGTAAATCAAATCATAAACACAACATATAAAATCTGATGTGGCCAGCACATAACCTCCCGCCAAATATTTTACCTCGTTGTACGCATAAAATGAAAAATATTTTTAAATACAAATACATATATTCATGTCTCACTCCAAAATAATTATTTTAATATATATTATATACAATACATACATTTTCTTTATGTTCAATTTCCTG
This sequence comes from Harpalus rubripes, assembly GCA_963082715.1. Classification (NCBI taxonomy): domain Eukaryota; kingdom Metazoa; phylum Arthropoda; class Insecta; order Coleoptera; family Carabidae; genus Harpalus; species Harpalus rubripes. The sequence goes on along the minus strand of OY720457.1, from coordinate 55,756,363 downwards.
AATTTTTTTTCTACTTTCCTTTTCCTTTTCTTTTATTCGTCATTTTTTCGCAATTTCCTTAGTCTTTATTAAATATAGTATTTGAGAAATCGTGGATCCAACATCCACACATCCACATCCACACACACACACACACACACACACACACCCACACACCCACCCACACACACACACACACGCACGCAAACGCACACGCACACGCACACGCACACGCACACGCACACGCACACGCACACGCACACGCACACGCACACGCACACGCACACGCACACGCACACGCACACGCACACGCACACGCACACGCACACGCACACGCACACGCACACGCACACGCACACGCACACGCACACGCACACGCACACGCACACGCACAAATGTTATAATCGGATTCTAGGGACCTTAAAACGTGGTTATTCACTAAAATCTGGATATGCGATTTTTAGCATGAATCCATTACCTCTCTTAGCGAGAGGTAACTAGTATAAGTAAAAATCGTTAATAAAACAAAGGCTACTGAAAAAGAGTTTTTTCTACTCCCATGCGTGAAGTGGGTACTTCACGTATTAATTTTCATGTGTGAAGTTTGATTTTTTGAACACTGTGCGTGAAGTATCACTTCACGCATACTGTGCGTGAAGTAAATAATTCACTTTAAACACACACAATGAATATCAGTATATATACGTAAATCATGTGATGGTAAATGGTCCGAAGAAATAACAACTTCATGAGAAATATGTAATTAATTTATATAAATAAAATAAATTTTGTAATTCTAAATTTACAACTTTGTGTTAAATGTAAATCTAAGTCCAATAAGCATTCAAAAGCAATAAATAAAAAATTTCTAAGCAATCTAATACAAATTTTATGATATTACAGGTTATAGCAGTTACAAAATATAAAATTATTGTATTTCCCATTATTTTAAATATTACAAAATGGCTTGTGTTTTAATAAAACAAAGCTGTTAAACCCCCGTACCGTTGGTAAACATGGTTACACAAGTCGATAATGCAGAGGCTTTACGTTAAAAGAATGACAATGTGAAGAAAAAAATATATTTTATTGCAAGGTCGTAGAAAAAGTATAGTATGTAACACGTGTGTGAAGCCTATTTTACATTCGGGTAGTTTGCAACACTCGCCTTCGGCTCGTGTCGCAATCTCCACCCTCATGTAAAAACTTCAGCTTCACACACTTGCCACATAATATACTATTTTGTTTTAGCAGTTCGTCACTGACATGAAATCCATATATATATATATATATATATATATATATATATATATATATATATATATATATATATATATATATATATATATATATTATTTTGATTGGCAACTCAAAGACCACCTATAAATATATAACGAATACCAAGTTAGGGGGTGGAGTCTACTACCAATGGAAGTAGACAAATGCAAATAGCGGACACGTGGCTACCAGTCCAGTACTGCAATTCTCAAATAGTTTGTATTTGAATATAAATTTCTTGCATTAAACTTAATAATTTTGATACACTTGCAATTATAAAGCATGTAGACTTGTACAGTGCTACAATATTAATTTGTTTTTTATAAATATAATTTAAAAATAGTATACATTTCAAGAACATTTTAGATCCACGAAGAAAACATTTTTATACAAAAACTTTATTCGTGATGTCACATCTATATTTTCAAACTTCGGGGAACCCTAACTCGCTTATTAATAGGAGTTTTTTCACCGGATTTCCACCAATAGTCTTAGTTTTACTTATATTTTCTGATGAAATTATATATATATATATATATATATATATATATATATATATATATATATATATATATATATATATATATAAAAAATTATGTGGACATCACACGACTTCCTTGTACGCAAGACCAATATGAAGTATAGAACCTATTATAAAATTGCACATATTTGACGTAATTTGACATTAACATCTATTTTTTATTTTTTTGTTATTTTTTGTACTAATCCATAGCAAACTTCATTACAAAAACCAAAAAGTATATAAGTTTTAAATTTACATATCTCGCTTATACAAAGGGCTAATATAAAAATACTTAATGTGCTAGACGCAGAATTTAATTCTCTAAAACTCTTATTTGAAGCATTTATTTCTAAAATCAAAATGAAACCATTTTAGTGAAGAAAAACTGTTAACAACTTCAGGTAATATATCACTTCCGGTTAGCCTGTTTTAACCAAAATCTACTATATTATTACAATTGACATAAAAGTCTTATATACCAAATTTGAAAAGTTTCGGATTATATTTTAAAATAGTATTTCATTAAAATCTATTATAGACTTCCAATAAAGTACCATTTCTGGAAATTATGTAGTGACTAAAACGGGAGGTGCACAACTAGATGTTATAGCAGTCCTAAATACAAAATTTCAACTTTCTACGGCTTACCATTTTTGAGTTATGCGAGATACGTACGTGCGTACAGACGTCACGACGAAATTAGTCAAAATGGATTCAGGGATGGTCAAAATGGATATTTCCGTTGAAATCTGAGAACCGAAATTTTTCGCGATTACAATACTTCCTTTACTTTGTACAAGGAAGTAAAAATGGAATCCCCTATTAAATAGTTAATAATAATAAGTTGTAAATAAAACTTTAGTTATAAATTTCAAGTATGCCTGTGTCCATAATCTTAGTGTGTGAAGTGTAAGTGTGAGTAGTAGTGAACGCCAATCATCCAAGCGTCCACCAGTCAGTTGAATAAAAAGTGTCATCGTTGGGAAACAAATAAGTAAGGAGTATCATCAGCATCCCCCCCCCCCCCACTTGTGTTACACTAATATGGCAACACTGGATCTAACATAACCTTACTTACTTAACTGTTCAATCAATCTTTTATTACATTGTTTTCGTATAAATTTATTGTCTACACATTTTCGACATGTTGACGTAGTGAATTAAAGTGGACGCATATACGCCAATTGTGCTAAACTTTAATACTTTATTTTCATATAGGATCATTGAAATTTTCAATTTAACAGTGTTGAAAAAATATAAAGCCAAGCATTAACTGTCATTATTGAAGTACTCTAAACTTTGTAACGTTAGCAGAGAATTCGAATTTCTATATGAAAACATATTTCAAAATGTTACACTGGCACAAGTGTATAAAATTACAACGATCGATAATTACGACGAATATAAAGGAAAAAGCAGAAAAAATATTTAAAAGGCTTTGTTCAAAAAAGGTAGGAATGCAAATGATTCTAAAGACCTACAAAGGAACACGAACGGAGATCGAAGACATATCACAAATAATCCGTTTTCAGAAAAAAGCATTAATAAGAACGGGAATATTGAGCCTGAAAAATCTGCTTTGCGAAAGAATTCAGGATATCTGTGTTACATTCTTTAAAGCTGGCGGAATGCGTACCTATGTTGCTGCCACACGTCTTGCCACTGAATCTATCTCAGTTCAAATGTTTCAGCGCCAGTGGCAGCGAAAAGAAAATTTTGCAGAGTTGAAAATTAAAAAATGCACAACTTATATTTTTTACAATAATAGTACAAGGGGAGATTTTCATGTATTCTACCAAACTACAAAACTACGAAAAAAAACAATTGAATGTAAAGTAATATTTTCATTCGGTCTGAGTTAGAGGAGCACTAGGCAGTCGCCAAGTTATTAATAATTTATTTTAATTACGAGATAATGTTCAACTCATAATCGGAATTTTTTTTTACTAAGGAAAACTAAGGAAAACAAAACAATAACATTACAAATTTAAGGGGTTAGAAAGTAGGCCATAAGTTCCGTCGTTATTTAAGACATTAGTCAACGTCGTTTATTTGTTGTGGACGTTTCGAACATTAATTTGTCCATCCTCAGCCAAATATTTTAAATACAATATAATATAATGCTAGTCAATGTATCACTACATATTTACAAAACAGTGCTTGCCCAAAATTCTGTCAAGAATTATTGCAGAATATAAAAACAAGTAAGCTGCAAGTGCTCAGGTTGCTGCCTTGCAACTTATTTGTTTTTATATTCTGCAATAATTCTTGACAGAATTTTGGGCGAGCACTATTTGTAAATATGTAGTTCATTATGATACATTGACTAGCATTATATTGTATTTAAAATATTTGGCTGAGGATGGACAAATTAATGTCCGAAACGTCCACAATAAATAAACGACGTTGACTAATGGCTTAAATAACGACGGAACTTATGGCCTACTTTCTTAACCCCAAACTTCAAGGTTGTTCCCAAATATCCTGATTACAAATTTAACTCTTATTTCTCGACATTCATTCGTAGAAAGTTTTTAGTTGATGTTGCAGTCCAGTCACCAATGTACAGCTTTGATAATAACATTATTTGATTTAAATTTCATGCCTTATAGATATTTTTCTAAGGAATTAAACATGTAAAAATCACATGGCGACAAATCTGGTCAATAAGGTGGATAAGATAAAACTTCCCAATATTGGAGTAAACCGATGCAGACTTGAACTCAGGGAGCTTCTTAGATGGATTTCTAAGGCATTTATATACAAAAGTCAATGGGATTCAGGGAAAAATATTTATTTATGAATTTGAGTCTGTTTTAAATGACTCGAATTCGACAGAAATAAGCTCGTAAAATAAAAATTTTAAATAAGAAAACTGTTTAATTTTTTTATAGTTTTCTTTTTATTATTATTGAATGTTATAAGTGGCCAACGCAACACCTCCCGCCATTTAATTTTTAATAATTCTATACATATTTACTTATGCTGAAAACTATATTAACTATTAAGTCCCATTCCATATACCTATGGTTCTATACTATTTTCTTTTTAAAACGTTACTATTATTAATTTGAAATGATAATTTCTTTGACACTGACATTTATCTGTCACTTACATACATTTGAGATATGAATTGTGTTTGCTGTTTGTTTAAAGCGTAGGCTCCGGGATTTAAATTATAGATAAATTTATAAATTTATCCATAAAATATATAGAAAAAATATTAATGCAAACCTGTACATAATTTAATAATCTTTAATTTTTATAATAACGTAAATCTCGAAAAACTAACATTAAAGGTATTTTTCGGAGAAAAACTATTTTGAGCTTTACAACAAAATCAAATCGCTACTTTCCATATTAGAATAACAAAATTTTCTGAATGATAGTATTTGAGTTAGAGTCAAGGATCCACACACACATACACACAGACATCATCGTGAAAATGTTAAAATTAGATTCTAGGGACCTTAAAACGTGGTCATTTACCAAAATCTCCATATGCGATTTTTAGCACGATCTCTATACCTCCCTTACAAAGGGTAGCGAGAGGTAAAAAAATTTAGCGTAGTTTTATTTTGTTTTTCTATTATGGGGGTCAAGATTGAAATTTGCACAGGGCGCCAAAAACTCGTGGGCCGGTCCTGACGTTAATATGGAATGTATTTCACGGTAAGTATGTATGTTTTGTTTGATATCCTATTATGAGAAAATTCTGAAATTAATATTATATACGAATTTTTACAATGACAGAAAAATATTTCATCTTGTATATATGTACAATATATAATGATCTATTTGTATATAAATGTTTACGTTTCTAGGTGTACTCTATAATCATTAGATAATAATGCACTTATTTACCCAGCGAATATGCGTTCATGCTAACATTTATTGAAAAATATAATGACATGAAAATATAAATAAATGACAGTAAAACGAAACATGCAATTTTCCATTATTACGAGACAAATAAAAATTTCTCATTATGTATATTGATTTATTGGTTTTAAACCATAATAAAAATGAAAATATTTTTCATAATAATCATAGATACACCCCACACATAATAACCTGCCTTAATAGTATCGTACATTTATGAATAATTTTCAAATAAAGGGAAAATTAGAAAGGGATTACGTTGAAAAATAATGTAACAAAAAATTAATAACAAACTCCCAAATACCCTAGTTGAGAACATAAATAACTAATAGGGTTTTCAAATCGTAGTAATGGGCTTTTGGATCTAGGAGAACTTTATTTAAACGAAGAAAGAATTGTGAAAAATTCATGCACCTCGCTGGGATTCGAACCCAGAGCCTCCCAATCGCTAGTCGCTAGTGGTAGAGCGCCCGACTAGCGATTGGGAGGCCATACCGTCCAATTGATCCCACAAAAACATCAGAGTTGCTAACTTAAATATAAAAATCTGGTGTGGCCATCTCAATACCTCCCGCCATTTAGAGGCCGAGTCACAAAAAAGATTAAGTTAATCCTTATTTTTGGATTAGCGAATTTTACTCTAATTTTGATAGTTTATTTCTTAAAATATAGTCTAATCTAATCTAAGTAACTACCTTTTTTATACACCTCAACAGGATTAAATCCCAATTACAGAGTGGGTTCACATTCACACACATCCATGCCTTAGTCGAATTCGAACCCAGTGCCCCGAGGGCACTCATGACATGAGGCGTTGCTCTAACCATTGAGCCACCGGAGCTATAATAAAATGAAGATTAAATTTTAAATACCGGAATAGAATAGAATACACTAATCCAAAAATGAGGATTAGCTTAAACATTTTTATGAATCGTTAATTTTTATTAATCTAAATACATATCTATATTTACTTATGCTGGAAACTGTATTGAATTCCTTTTCTATTGTTCTGTTTAGTTTCTTCTTTTTAAAACGTTACTAATATTATTTTGAAATGATTAGTTCATTGATAGTGACATTTAAACTATTATTCACGAAAGATGACTATTCAAGGTCATCTGTGAGCCGTCTGATATAATATTGCTTGCAGATAACTTCATTGCATTTAGTTTGCATAGACGTGCAACATGGAATATTTATGGAAACATTTTAACTGAAAAAATAAGAGTAATTCATTTGAAAATTATTTTTCTTTCTAAATAATGCCTTTCTGAAAGATTTATGTCCTTCACTTAAGTTTTTACAAAGTACAAAAACATGGACTTATCTTATAAACCAAGGAATAATAATATGATTTAAACGTCAACGCTACTGGGTAAATATTAGCGCAGAGGGCAGTGTAGTTGATAATTAGGTATCTGTAATTCTACGACATATGTCATTATTATTTATAGTGTGTTAGAAATTAAATGCCACTATTTACGTATATCTGTTACACCACCTAAATTAAATAGACATAGGTCAAATAATATATCTCTTTCTAATACAAAATGTTGGTAAGCTACTGCTATAAAGTGATGTGTATTCTTTTTTCGAACAAAAGACCTTGAATAGTCTTCTTTCGTGAATAATAGTGTATCTATCAATTACATACATTTGAACAACTGCGTTTTATTTGTTTAAAGCGTAGGCTCTGCGATTTAAATTATAGATAATTTTATAAATTTATCCATAAAACATATAGAAAAAGTATTAATGCAAATCTATAGAAAATTGAAAAATCTTTAATTTTTATAATAACATTAATCTCGAAAAAATAATATTTAAAGGCATTTTTCGAAGAAAAACTATTTTGAGCTTCTAGTAAAGTGCTATTTCCGGTAATCCGATTTACACCAAAATCTAATGGGCTATTTCCATTACAGAAAAAGTTCGAAATACAAGGTTTCAAAATTTTCTGCATTATAGTATTTGAGTTAGAGTGGAGGATCCACACACGCATACACACATACACACGGACATAATCGTAAAAATGTTATAATTGGATTCTAGGGACCTTAAAACGTGGTCATTATCAAAATCTCGATATGCGATTTTTAGCACGATCCCTATACCTCCCTTACCAAGGGTAGCGGAAGGTAAAAAATAGCGGGAAATTTAAATCCGGCATACCCGATGAGCCACCCTATATAAATGGAAAATGAGTTATTAGTGCAAAAAGTTCGCACTAAATACATAAATGGAAATCGCTTTAAGGTACTTTCCCTGAAACAGTTCATTTAATTAGATAAAATATTAGCAAAAACATTGTGAGCGACGTCTATGCCGGCATTTTCCGTATCTGGTTACCTCGCATCCGTGATTAATGTGTTCTGTTTGCAATCATCAGTCACCGGACCTCGCAGATTACAAAGGCCGCCGTTTACTACGGTCGCTATCATTGCCGGCGGCAGCCGTGGATGTGGGTGTGATGTTCCTGTCTCAGCACAACCGCTGAAAGCGATGCCATCCTTAAAGCGCTCTTTGTGATTAGCGATTTTCCTTTCGCAGGATTTGAGTCGGAACAATTACTTGTGGGATTGTTGCTTCATTTTGGAAGATTACGATGGTAAGAATGGGTTTTGTTTTACAGAATAATGGGCCTACATCCTGGAGGTATTGTCTTAGGTTTATTGTACAAGATACGTCAATTTTATATTAATATTCTAAATACGATAAGCTTTATTTTAATTAAAATCAAAGTAATAGTTGGATTCTAGGTATTCTCTTAAATTTCTATAAACTTGTATATCTGCACCGTATAGAAAATCTATTTTTAAATCAATAACAGTGACTAGTGCCCAGATGCACCAACAAGACTTAAATTTCAAGCGACTCCTATACAAAAAAAAATGCAAATTGATATTTCGACAGCAATGTATAATTCATTTGACATTTAATTTCAATGCAATATAGACTAACAAAATATGGATCGTCGCGCCATTCTCGGATTTTTTAAACAATAGCGCTGGGTTGTTTAACACTCCGTTGCTGGCGCTGGACGTATAGGATCCACTAGTCATATTTGTTGTTACTAGGCGCAAACGCCATAGACGTGAGTCCCCACCCCTTCTTATCCTCTTGACTCCCTAAGCCTCAACTGTCAGTGACAGTTTCACAATTGACTGCGTAGTTTTTTTTTTCTGGAGAGGACGTTGGACCTCTCTCATACTACGCCAGCAAATTATATATATTCTGATACGAATAAGTATAACGCGTTATTGTATTTTATCGGTACAATAATTATTTTCATATTATGAGGTCAGTGAGTTGGCAATTTATTCAGGAATTAGGATGTCAACTTATTGAGGGCTAGTTAGTGACGCGTATAACACTTCCCAACTTACCTCGCACTATTTAGTTGAGGATTAGAGAAATTTTGTCCCAATGTCAACTCATCTATGTACAATGAACCTCAAGTTGTTCCAAAAGACACCCGTACAAATAATTGAAGAAAACGATACAGGCCTTGTCTTGAAACGAAGACAAAAAAAAACAACAAAATACACTTGCAAATTTTGTGGTCAACATCATTGCTTTCAATACTCCTTTGTCGTGTCTTGATGGATGTGATTCGGTTAATTGAAACAATGGAAATATCCATGAGTGATTTTTGTGTTCATTCTGTTACTTTTCTTTCAGTGTTTATTTACCTGTCATTTTTAAAACTACGATAAATTATTAGACAACTTTATACAAAGCGCACTAAGGTAATCTTTATAGTGACCTTGACAAAGTATACGTCAGAGTTCAAGAAATAGATATAAGTAAATAAAATATACAAATTACATATTAACTAAAGGCTCTCCCAAAACCAGGGCGAAATATCTTCCAAATTGTCGTCGACTGAAAGTAGCGAAAGTACCCAGCGACAAGTAGTGACAGTCCTCACACTGGCGCGAATTTACGGAACAAACATATAAAATAGATATGTTTACGTTTTCAAAACCACAGCTAATGATGATAACAGACATATATTTTCTATATCAAGTGCCGCCCCAAATATATTTTAAAGTGACAAAACGGTTCGTTTATATATAAAACTCCATTCTACACGTAAGAAATACTACCCAGCGCTACTTAATGGGAAATCCGTCAGATGGCGCGGCCAGCGACACAGCATAGCTGTTTGGATAGCCCATTGTCAATTAGAAACACATACTGTTGCGTCTAATTTACATTTGTATTTCCAATAATTTGTTGGTATATAACAAAAATGTCTATTTATTGATGCATTCGTCATTACCAAGGTAACTAAATCGCTTTTAACACTAGTGTTATAAGTAACAATGATCTGTCACTTTTTAACACTGGCGTCATAAAATGATATTTTAATAGATTTGTAGAAAAATATATTAAATTCATAATAATTTTTTTTTCATTATTACTTCATAACGGAAATCGATTATCCTTTGAAAGCTTTAGATTCATTTGACTTGGGAGTATATAATATGAAAAAATTCCCCAAATACTTGAGTTCAGAGTTAAATTCTGCTTTATTATCAGTAGAGTTGATTTGTTTTTCGTTTCAAGTGAGATAGTTGGGAAAATTAAATTTTATATTTTTGTTTTATTCACTGTAATGGCTGGTTTATGATGGATTTAATTTACAAATTTAGATTTACGAATTTAAATTTATAAATATGAATTGTACATATCTGCTTTTACTGGTTCATGATGAATTTAAGAAATTTATGATTTAGAATTTACATTTAAAATATCACCATATTTTATATTCTAAATGGAAATTTGTAAATACGTCCAATCATTTCAAGTATTTCAAACAATGATTTTTGGTGGGGAAAATGACAGTTTCAAGTGACAGTTGAAACATTTTAATTTTTATTTGACAAATGGATTCTGAAAATATGGATATATTATTAATATTATCTGTAGAACGATACAGATTGATTATGATAAAAGTGATAAATATCATATAACTGTCATCCCATTTGTGTCAAACCACGTGACCCAATATAAGTTGATTGGGCATATTTCATGTCATTAAATTCACTATAAACCAGCAAGATAAATCGTAAATTTCAAATCTAAATTTGTAAATCTAAATTTATAAATATAAATTGTACATATCTGCTTTTACTGGTTCATGATGAATTTAAGGAATTTATGATTTAGAATTTACATTTAAAATATCATCATATTTTATATTCTAAATGTAAATTTGTAAATGCGTCCAATCATTTCACAGTATTTCAAAAAATGATTTTAGTAGGGAAAATGACAGTTTAATTTTGATTTGACAAATGAATTCTGAAAATATGGATATATTATTAATATTATTTGTAGAACAATACAGATTGATTATGATAAAAATTATAAACATCATATAACTGTCATCCCATTTGTGTCAAACCACGTGATTCAATATAAGTTGATTGGGCATATTTCATATCTTTAAATTCACTATAAACCAGCAAGGTAAATCGTAAATTTCAAATCTAAATTTGTAAATCTAAATTTATAAATTAAATTCATCATAAACCAGCCATAAGCCAATTGAAAAAGTAATAAATAATATCTAATCTCTTTAATTAATTGAGAATTGAATATAAGGAAACTGTAGAGGTATCGGTGTAAATTAACCAAATTTCAGTAAAGTATAAGAGAAAGGTTTTGGGGTAAAATAAAGCGTTCACTTCAAGTTTTGAGTGTAGCATCAATTTTTAAGCACTTCCTGTAATTCCAGCAAGTTGAAACGAAAGGGGAATGACAAGCGGTATTGTTGAGGCGACGAAACGGGAAACGGATACCATTCTCGCGGTGCTATTATCCTTCTGTCCGTCTGTGATTTTCATTAGTGTCCTTTTTTGAAAAGATCCCGTTAAGACTTGTGAAAGTGTAATATATTTTGTTTGTGTTGGCCAAGTTTCTGAGTATACTGGAGTTTGAAATTTATGTCTCTCCTAGGACCTACAACAGTTACTTTGTTATTTATATGGGCGTTTTCGGAAAGAAACACGTTTTATGTACCTGGGCCCTTCATGCCGACTCCGACGGAGGGAAACATTTTGGGAATGACTGGCTATACAATAAATATGCTTACCATGTGAGAATGAAGTAGAAAATATTCGATTTATTGCATTGTTTATGTCACATAAAAAAACTCGTTCACGGATATGAAACATTAAAATACGATAAATAAAATAAATATGAATGTTTGCTGTTATATTTTCAAACGATGGGTTTTACTGTTTTTGTTGGAAATTTTTTATTTTATTAAATATCACATAATATTTACAGATTCAAGATTGACCAAATTTTGTATTCAGATATTTAAAAAAAATATATTTTCGTACCTCCGTCCATTTTAATTAGTATTACAGAACTCAAAATCGTCCATAAATGCGCTTTTCCTGATCTAGGCCGTCAAAAGGAATTGGCATTACTGCTCTGATGATATGTCAATTTAAGATTATTTTCAACACAAGAATTAGCAAAATGTTTACAAATTTTAGGGCTAATTCTTTAATTGTTGTAACTTAAATAATTAAATTTTGTCATAAAAATTATAATATGGTGTCATTACTCATATCTCGTATAGATTAATTATAAGTTCCAAGTTTAGGACTAGTTTGTTTTGTAACTACAACTAACTTCACGTGATACAATTGAGTTTCCGCCATCTGTTATTAAAAATATGCGAAAGTATATAAAATATATATAACTAATGTTTGTTTGTTATATTTTCAATAGATACAAAATAATTACGCATTGTAAGCTCAAATGTAAGTAATTATAATTAAACTTGCAATGCAAAACCGATAAAAATATATGTTCATTTTTTGTAACATAGAATAAAGTGTAGAGAAATATACAAAGAATTTATGGAGAAGGTACAAAAAATCTTGTGTATCACACGCCCAGAAACTGTTTTGCGGGATCTCGTATTTCAGCTCGGCCTGTCAAAATAAACTCGGTTTCGCAAATGTTCAGTTTCTGGCCTAGTGATACAAATAACTATTTTTTGATATTTCACTAAATTTTATCATTAACTCTTTTCGCTCATTTAATAAAAAGTGTTAAAGTGAAAATAAAATCTATTATGAAAACGGCTCTTAGTATTTTAATTTAAATTTTTACACCGACTGGCAATTGTTTTCTAAATATAGATTTTAATTCTTTATATCATACACAAGTAGGTCACATTTTAGACTAGTTTTATTTTTGAAATACATTTCTCAATTGTTTTTACCTCCCGCTACCCTTGGTAAAAATCGCATATCGAGATTTTGGTAAATAACCACGTTTTAAGGTCCCTAGAATCCAATTTTAACATTTCACGATGATGTCTGTTTGTATGTGTGTATGTGTGTGTGTATGTATGTGTATGTGTGTATTTGTGTGTGTGTGTGTGTGTGTGTGTGTGTGTGTGTGTGTGTGTGTGTGTGTGTGTTTGTGTGTGTGTGTATGTGTGTGTGTGTGTTTGTGTGTGTGTGTATGTGTGGATCCTCCACTCTAACTCAAATACTATCATTTAGAAAATTTTGAAACCTTGTATTTCGAACTTTTTCTATTCGCTAATCCAAAAATAAAGATTAACTTAATCTTTTTTTGTGACTCAGGCTGTAAATGGCAGGAGGTATTGTGTTGGCCACACCAGATTTTTTAAATTTTAGTTTAAATACATGTTCTAAACAATTTTTATAATAACATATTTTTAAAATTAAAGTTATTTATTTGAATCTGATAAAGTATATTGTCAATTTTTCTAAAAATTATTTTGACAATATACTTATATAATTCAACATTTTTTTAAAAAAAATTCAACTCATTAAGTTTACATTTCCCTGAAGAAGGCATATTTGGTGCCGAAACGTCGGCTATGTAATAAATTAATTTTCAAACGTTTTTATCAGACTGTTTTTCTCAAAGTTTTCCTAGTGTTCAATTTAATCATTGTTAAAAAGCTAAGCGCTATTTAACCACTTATTTAAAATGCACATCTGTGGAAAATGAGACATTCTGATTGGTCAAATTTGTAATGAATGAAATATAATTAGTAAAATTTTCTGTATGCATTGTAAAGCTTCTTTTATTTCTGATAATTTTATTTCAAAGAAATGAGTTTATTAAATTTTCTATATTATTATAATAAAAGTAAAATTTTGGGTAACAATAAAAATTTTTGTAGTTAAAATGGATATCAATAGTATTACGGGGTCTTTGTTTAATTTAAAATAATTTCTACTTTTATTTATGTTAGGATAAAATAGCTATTACTCAAGTCCCAAATACCATATGAAATATTAATTCCAACAAAAAACAGCATACATATTACACTACTTAGTATGCGTCTTGTTCCGCATGATTTAAGATCTCAATTTCGATGTCTACAGTACGTCTAGCAACAGCACATACATTTTCCATTCGCGTTTTAAAGTTCAAGTTCATTATTTACATTTGGTTGGCATGGCTAAGACCAAGGTTCGCATCTGCTCGGAATGCAAATGCGGACAGAGCACTTGCTCTACAGAGTGAGGCATTTCACAAACCATTGTTTTACTTCTTGGTGTCACTATTTTGACGCAGGTTTTCTTTTCAGACCTAAACAACGCTACGGGCGGAATACCAAGTGGAAGGAAGAGGAAAGACTTTAAGTACCCTTCTTCTTTCTATTTTCATGTCAGAGAAATATTTGCTGAATTTGGAGAAATCTTTGTGACGAAGTTTCTTTTGTTGTGTAGATTCTGTTTAATTTTTAATAATTATGTTGAATTTTCATTGTTGACCTATTTTAAATTTTGTAATTTAAAACTAGGATGTGCATAAAATTTAATCTATGTAGGATTAACGAATCCTCTTATTTTATACAAGTTTGTAATTATTTTTAATCAAAATTTAATCCTTTCATTTTGTCTAAAATAAATTTCTAAATACAAGTACGTGTTAGGTTTTGAAATTGTGTGCACATATTCACATTATAGTGTAATAGTTAATAATAATAATAACTTTCAATTTATAAATTTTTATATACAGAATGTTCCGCGACTCGACCGACAAACTTATACCATATATTCCGGGGGTCATTACGATCCAAAAATGTTATATGACCTATAGATGAATAGGGCTGTTGCAAGAATTTTTACATGCCTTCTAAGTATTAAATTTAAGAAGATATCATTATTTAAATAGCCTCAAATTTGAAAATATCACCAAATATCCATTAGATATTTTACAATTAATTTTTAAAATTTGAATAATATTTCGAAAAAAACCTGATGTGGCCAGCACATTACCTTATGTCAGTTATATGAGGTATTTACGAAAATTCTACCGGTGAACTGTTACCGGTAAACAGCTTTTATCAGTTTATAGCAACCGGAATCGATATTATAAGAACACAAGTGGTAAACAAGGTAGATCCATAACCGACGAAAAAATTTGAAAATTTAAAACAAGTTAGAAATTTAACGTAGTTAACAAAATGAACAGAGTCCTATTTTGAACACATTTCCACTTTTACCGCGCACGCTTCGCTTTGCATCACTACCTTTTTTTGAGATTAGATTCTTCATGAATCCAGTAGATGGATTTGGTAGATATTGAACAATTTTCGAACACGGTAACTTTTTACCACTCGTGTTTTCGAACACAGTCGGTAGATGCGGTATCTACCGGTAGAATTTTCGTAAATGCGTATGTATTTTCTATAAAATCCATACATAGATTATAAATTTCTTGTATGTACATTACCTTCCGACAGTTGTATGTATTTTATACACATTTCATACAGAAAATTTCGTGCAAAAAGATCCTAGCACAAATATACTACGAATATGTCATTGCACTTGACACTGACATCTTTCAATAAGAATTTTCTTAATACAGTAGCTATTTCTAGCATAGCTGGCTAATTTATGAAATTTAATTTCTTTATACTTTTATAACTCTATATCCATTTAATATGAAGTATAAAATGCAGTCAAATCGTATAGAGAATACAATGTTCTTTAATATTTATAATAATATTATATGTGAAAAAAATATATTTAACATCGTTTTTTCAAGAAAAACTGTTAAAATCTGCAAATGAGGGTACTTCCGGTTGACCAATTATAACCAAAATCTAATCAGCTCTTCATATGGATGCAACGAAGAGGAATACGAAAGAATTATAATTTTTGGAATTGTAGTATTAAGAGTTATCGTAGACGAAAATTTTGTTACACACACACACTCACTCATCCACACACACACACACACACACACACACACACACATACACGCACGCACGCACGCACGCCCACACACACACGCGCACGCGCACGCACACCCACACACGCACACACACACACACACACACACTCACACACATGTCATAATCGGATTCAAGGGACCTTGAAACGTGCTTATTCACTAAAATCTGGATATGCGATTTTTAGCATGAATTCAATACCGCTCTAAGCGAGAGGTAAAAATCTTGTATTTAGCAACCGTAGCTAGTAAAAACCAAATGATTTATAATAAATTTAACGTGAAAGCCACAATTCTGCGATGGCGTCTTATTCGCAGCTTCATATTGGCGCCCCTTTGTAATATCCGGCGAAAGACAAAAACACAAATTTCATTTATCAAACCCGAGAAAAAATTTGTATAATGTTATGTTGATAATTTTAGAATAAGCGCGGCTTCGAGGAAATTGGTGAATTTTTTGGAAGTGTTTTTTATGTTTTTATCGCGTATCGAAGAATTTTGTAAGCCAACAATGGAATTATTGATTGAAAACATGAATGGCTGAACAAAAACGAGGTGGAATATACAAAAGTAAGGCTCGAATTTGTAAGGCAATTTTTTTTGTACATTTACATTTTATTGACAAAAAGAGAGTAATTTTATACTGCCAATTTCACATAGATTCTTACGTATAGTTATTAAATTCAATATTTGAAATACGCTCAAATTTGGTTGAGCACTTTCCATTATTTTTCACAATCATTTAAAAGTAAGACAAACAGATAAATATTTCTAATGAATCGTCATCAGGGGTATGTTAATGTATAGTTTGAAAAACTGACAATTATAATAAGAAAATGAATTAATTCAAAGATGAAAGTATCGTCATACAATTTACAGAGTGATAAAATGCGTGCACATATCAGTGATACGTAAGTTACACTTATATACTGCTATTCATTAACAGCCTTGATGATGGTTTATTAAGAACCGAAACATTGGAATTGTTAAATAAATGACTTTGTAATAAAATCATTTTACCAAGACTGCTTCTCCAATCATTTTTTCCCTAACATTATAAAGTATATTTAGGCAGTAAAAAAAATAAAAAACTTTTTTAAATATACCTATGCCTTGAACATACTTCTATACTTTGAAAGTGACAGCTGTCATTATTTAACTCTCCTTGGCATCAATTTTTAGCAGAATTAATGACATTGACAGATATAAACAACTTAGGTTAGGATTCTGTAACTCGTCCGTTATTAAAAGGTACCGTTATCACTATGGTTACATAGAAAATAACTTTTTATTTGACAACTGTGACGTAAATATGCCAATCATCTTATAAAAAATACGTTGCTATAGTGATAACGGTACCGTTTGATAACGGACAAGTTACAGAATCCTACCCTTATACTCTGTTCTATTTAAGCCATTCAGCAGATGTCGCTCGCATCAGCGTTAGTTTTAAGTAGCCGACATTATATTGGATAAACTTGTCTCTTGTGTCCAATTTCACTGAATGGCTTAAATGGAACAAGGTACAAGTCAGTAGTACTAATTAATTAAATCTTTATAACAACAGATTTTTCCTTTGACAAAGTACAACTACAGTTTTCTGAAAGTGACAGCTGTCACTAGTTAACCCTCATTGACATCAATTTTTGGCAGAATTAATGACATTTACAGATATAAACAACTTAAGTCAGTAGGCGAAGTAAAATTACAGACATTCACAACTGCATTTGAATTTTAACAAAACCTCTAGTTATCTTTGTCGCACCAGCTTCTGTAGTAGGCTGCGCGAGAAAGATAGCTATAGTTGTAACGCGGGTGTATAGATGCCTAAAATCTTAAATATTTCAAAAACTAACAATTTTTTAAAAACTTTTTTCGTCTCAATCATGATTTTTTCATATCTACAGTCAATATAACTGACATTTTACTCAATTTTCTGACGACCTTATTATGTGTTAGGTCAGGGTTCAGGTTCTGTTAAAGTTTGTTTATAAAAAATCAGATAGGCGCTGAACTATATCACCTGTTGCAAAATAATCCACAAAATTGTACGCCTGCTAAACGTATTTTTTTTAATTCTGTCGCCCAGATGTCTCTCTTAACCGTCGCCCAGTTATCCGTCGACCATTCATCGAGTACCGTTTTTATGGTGCTATTTTATCTTTTTAATTTTATCGATTTGTTTTAATTATAGCCACTTTATCCTTTCATTTATAATATTGCCTGGTATATTAGCAAGCATATTAAATTCAATATTTAAAATTAGGTATAGATATATTGGTAAATGTATAACTTTTCAAATTATGAGTAAAATATTTAGTAATTTATTTTTGAACTTTTGAGCAACACGTATTTAATTTAAATTTTCGCACACCAAAAGAAGGCAAAACTAGAATTAAACGCCGATTTGAATTTCGCCAGTGAAAACGTAATTAATTTTCCGTCAAGTCACAAATAACGAAATTAATTTTTCCTCTCTCTTACCGTTATGACGAAGATTTGCATTTATATAAGGTTGAGAAATATTATCTCACCCATTTTGTCACTTTTACATTCAGAAGCATAATCGAATAATATTTCTGCCTCTGAAATTTTCTCTTTTAGATTTCATCGTTATTGCGATTTTAATAAAACCTGTTAAAAATATTTGAAAATTTAGAAAGAAATATCGACCTTTTCTAACAGCAGGACGGTTGAAAGTTTTAGTTGTTTTGCACTCAAATGGATCTTCGGATTCAGTTGCAAATCCGTAAATGTATCCGGAATCCGGAACTTTTAGGAAAAAATCCATTCCTCAATCCACTTTCCTAATAGACGTGCATTAGGATTCCAATTTAGAACTTACTTCTTTTAATACCATTGCTGCTGAGAATTTAATTTACATTTTAAATGTTTATTAGTGAATATTTGAAAACTTATATTAATGATTTTATATAAAAAATAGGTAATAATTATAAATTTGATAATATACTAGCACCAATGAAAAAAAGATATGAAACATTAAAATACTATAAATAAAATAAATATAAATGTTTGCTGTTATATTTTCAAACATTGGGTTTTACTGTTTTTGTTGGAATTTTTTTATTTTATTAAATATCACATTACATTTACAAATTCAAGATGGACCAAATTTTGTAATCAAATATTTTAAAATATCTAATTTGGCCAGCATATTACCTTCCGTCAGTTCTATATATTTTGTATTACCATACAGAAAATTTGTGTATTTCCAGTATGTAGCACAGCTGACTGCTTTGTGAAATTATTTTTTTAATAATTTTTTAACTCTATATTCATTAAATATAAAGTATAAAATGTAATCAAATTGTATCGAGAATAAAATATTCTTTAATATTTATAAGAACATAAAATATGAAAAATGATATTTAACAGCGTTTTTTCCAGAAAAACTGTCAAGATCTTCAAATTCCCTAATTTGGATTATAACCAAAATCTAACCAGCTCTTCATTTGGATGTAAAGAAGAGAAATACGAAAAAATTATAATTTTTGGAAAAGTGGTATTGGAGTTATGCGATCCGAAAGAATCGTCACACACACATACATACATACATCCATCCATCCATACATCCAAACATTCATACAGATATCATCGTAATATCGTAAAAATAGTAAAATCGTATTCCAGGGACTCTATACGTGTTTATTCATTTAAAACTCATCATCGACTTTTTTGACCAAAGACAATATCTTCCTTACCTAAAGGTAACGGAAGGTAAAAAACATCATTGATATTTTGTGCATTTCTTTTACAAAATTTTTGTGTAAAATTCAAGTTTAAATTATTCACAAAAAAGGTTAAGCTAATTTTTATTTTTGGATTAGCGAATTTTACTCTAATTTTGACAGTTTACTTCTTAAAATATACTCTAATCTAATCGAAGTAACTACCTTTTTGATAATAAAATGAAGATTAAAATTTAAATACCGGGATAGAATATAATTTACTAATCCAAAAATGAGGATTAGCTTAATTTTTTTTTTGCGAATCGTTAATTTTTATTAATCTAAATACATACCTACATATTTACGTATGCTGGAAAGTATTGATTTCCTTTCCTATTGTTCTATTTACTTTTTTCTTTTTAAAACGTTACTATTATTAATTTGAAATGATTAGTTCTTTGACAGTGATATTTATCTGTCAGTTACATACATTTGATATGAATAAGTGCGTAACCAAGAAGTTTTGTTTGTTTAAATTTATCCATGAAATATATAGAAAAAGTATTAATGCAAATCTATAGAAAATTTAATAATATTTAATTTTTATAGTAACAATCTAACAATTTAAAGGTATTTTTCGAAGAACAACGATTTTGAGCTTCAAGTAAAGTGCCATTACCGGTTATCCGATTTACACCAAAATCTAATGGGCTCTTTCCATAATAGAAAAAGGTCGAAATACAAGGTTTAATTTTTTTTTTTGAATGATAGTATTTGAGTTAGAGTGGGGGATCACACACACACACACACACACACACACACACACACACACACACACACACACACATATATATATATATATATATATATATATATATATATATATACATACACACATACAAACATACACACATACACACATACACACATACACACATACACAAAGACATCATCGTGAAAATATTAAAATTGGATTCCAGGGACCTTAAAACGTGGTAATTTACCAAAATTTCTATATGCGATTTTTAACTCGATCCCTATACCTTCCTTACCAAGGGTAGCGGGAGGTAAAAAGGCTTAATTTGAGATCTGCTGCTAATCACGTTTCCATCACTACCAGTACCATTTGATTCAGACGAACATAAAACTATGACGTGAGGGTCACGTGAGAAAAATTGGTGTTTAGTAACTGGACTTTTTTACACTCACGTAATCTATCGTATATTATGTGAGTTACTACGAAAAACCTTCTTTGTGACTATTCCTATATTGCCAATATATTTTCGTTTTATTTTCGTTACAAATTTTGCATACATGTGTAAATGAAAAATAATATTAAATTTCATTAAATCTGTCGTCAAAACTAATAATGATAGAACAACTTTTAAGTATTTATTAGAAGTACCAATATCAATTTAATTTTGATTATTACGGAATCTCGTTCGGTAGTATTTGGTGACATCCTGAATATCAAGTAGATTCGTAATGTGACTCCGCTTAGCACATCTGCACTAGAATCCAGAATTTCATCAAACAAACAACCAGATTGTTAACCTACCACAATTGAACAACAGTACACCAGCTCGTCTGTAATAATATTCATCATTGAGTTGGTACATGTTATTCCTCTCAAATAGAAAACATGAATTTCCATGGCGCATGTAGGTTCTCCTGTACTCGTGTTCTCGTATGAGCGCAAGCGATACGATGATGTAACAAAGTGATGGTGAGGTGAGTGGCATTGTGTAGCGTTGTAACGTGACCGCATGTGCAGGAGGGCGCCACTGAGCCACGCTCAACCGGAAAATCCTGACCAGCGCGCGGACAATGTCGCCATTCGGGCGCGACAAGAGCGATAGGGTAGTGTTACAGGAAGGAAGAAAAAGTTGCAGGGTCAGGGTGGATGACATTTACTACGTTTACATGCAGTTTTGAAAATGGTTCCAGTTTTCAGTCAAAATTATGCAAAAGTGTTTACATGCAGTTTTCAAAACAAGTTTA
This sequence comes from Harpalus rubripes, assembly GCA_963082715.1. Lineage (NCBI taxonomy): Eukaryota > Metazoa > Arthropoda > Insecta > Coleoptera > Carabidae > Harpalus > Harpalus rubripes. The sequence goes on along the minus strand of OY720457.1, from coordinate 55,734,757 downwards.
AAAATTGATTTGAAACCAGTTTCGGTGCATGCGCATTTAGCTGATGTAAGTGACAGATCCTCTTCACTCCAAATACTTCGTTTTGCTATTATTCCAATTAGTTTTTATACTTCGTACCACTACGCACTAAAACTACACAACTGTCAGTATATTTGAAGGTTAGTAACACAAAGCGACAGAAACGTTATGCTCTGTACGCATGCGCAGTATCGAAACTGAATTTTAAGTGTTTACATGAGTAGTTTTGAAACTAGTTTTCAAATCCAACCCATGAATTTTAGTTTTGGTTTGAGATAATTCAAAACCGTTTTGACACTGTATACATGGCGTTTTCAAAACTAAAAACGTTTTAAAAACGGTTTCAAAACTGCATGTAAACTCAGTAATTGTTTACTTAATTGATTACATTACCTCCCTTACCTACGGTATGGCGGGAGGTGAGAAGACAAATTAAAAAATTGAAATTACATAAGGTAATGTACAGACCGTATCAAAATTTAAACTATCTACTAAATTTTCGATGGTGAGTTTTCAGTAAATAAGCACGAATTAGGGTCCCCACAACACGTTTTTACTATTTTTACGATGATAATGATGATGATGATGATGATGATGATGTGTGTGTGTGTGTGTGTGTGTGTGTGTGTGTGTGTGTGTGTGTGTGTGTGTGTGAGTGTGTGTGTGTGTGAGTGGGTGTGTGTGGGTGTGTGGGTGTATGTGTGTGGGTGTGGGTGTGTGTATGTGTGTGTGTGTGTGTGTGTGTGTGCGTGCGTGCATGCGTGCGTGCGTGTGTGTTTGTATATACAGTGTGTTCAATAAAATTCCTAATTCGGAGTAGGCTATGAACAGAGAAACGTATGTCTGATCATTGAAATAATTGCGTAGGCTTCCACAGTCTGAGTCATGAGAAATATTCGTTTTCCGGGAATGGACTGTGTCATATTTTGAGTCAGAGCTCAACGTTTCGCCCGCAGTCGTATGGGGCATCTTCAGGAGCAAGGGGGATAGTACTGTCTTAAACAAGGTTACCCGACGTGTCAACCACGCTAGAGGCCGAGTTTAAGCAACAAGAAGGGGAGACTCAGTTTACAAGGTTACCCGACGTATAAACTACGCTAGAGGCCAAATAAACCAAGTGTGTGTGTGTGTGTGTGTGTGTGTGTGTGTGTGTGTGTGTGTGTGTGTGTGTGTGCGTGCGTGTGAGACAAAATTTTCTAATGCGATAACTCTAATACTACAATTCTAAAAATTATAACTCTTTCGTATTCCTCTTCGTTACATCCATGTGAAGAGCTGATTAGATTTTGGTTACAATTGGTCTACCGGAAGTACCCTCATTTGAAGATTTTTACAGTTTTTCTTGAAAAACCGATGTTACATATCATTTCTTCACATTTAATGTTATTATAATATTAAAGAATATTTTATTCTCTATACGATTTGAATGCAATTTACACTTCATATTTAACGGATATAGAGTTAAAAAATTATAAAGAAATTAAATATGTATTAGCCAGCTATGCTATACTTTGGAAACAGCTGCTATATTAAGAAAATTCTGATTGAAAGGTGTTAGTGTCAAGTACAGTTGACAGTATGTATGTGCTATAATTTTACTGGAAATATAGGATCTTTTGCTAGAAACTTTCTGTATGAAATTTGTATAAAATACATAAAACTACCTTAAGGTAATGTACAAGAAATATAATCTTTTACAAGCAACTTTCTGTATGACATTTATTCGCAATCGTAGATAAAATTTTCCCTCTAATGGCACAAATCAGTACTACGAAAAGCAATCGTACATGCGCCATATTGAACAAGTAACAGTTAAGTTAGTAGTGTAGTAATTAATAATTAAATATTTTAACTTGTCGCCTTCATATAAATAAGTTTTTAACTCGGTCTGTATACACAGTCAACGAAACACAGTGAATAATGTGAACTGTCATATGTCAAACCCATCGTATGGCGGCCATCTTGTTTCGAAAATCAGCGCCTCTATCGTTAATTTCGATTGCGAATACAAAATACATAGAACTGACGGAAGGTAATGTGCTGGCCACATCCGATTTTTCCTAGTAAATATTGTATCAAATAGTAAGAGATATGGTTAATTCGTTAAGCTGTAACAAAAACTATAACCAAAATGGAAAACATGCAGCAATATAGCCATATTTGAAAAGCGGTGCACCACTTGCGTTATAAAAATAAGTGCAACCATTTAAGAAATTGTATGATCATTGTACGATAGATCTCGAATTCATAGCATCCCATTTTATAAAATTAGTGTCATTGTTTGTAACACCTCCCAAATTCATCTTCATAAAACTACCTCTTGGTGACAGTAAATTTTCCACATTTTACCCTAACAGAAATCAGAAATCTTTTCTCTCCAACAAGTAAAACATCGCAGCCGAGGCCCGAATTTCCATGCAACTGGCCAACGAAGTGACAATTCTCAAACCCGGCTGATGTGAATATTCAGTTATCTCATACATATTCAGTTAATTAAGCAGCAAGTGAGATAACACGAGAGGTAGCGAATGGCGCGATGTTCGTGGGACAAAGGATTGCATGTTTACGCACCGAATGTCTGTAATCGACTGCCCGTATTGTTGATGTTGACGTTTATTTTCCTGTACGGTCACGGGTTTTTCGCGATGTTTGCGCTAGTAAAATAGGGTAGTTAGTACGATATGACAAATGGGGAGCTTTCATAAACTTTTATGCAACTGGAATTTATTATCACAAATAAAAGAACTTCATGAAATAAAGACGGATAATTAAATTTATTTATTCTTTTTGTGCGGGACACAGAAAATTTAATAGAGAAAATTAATGTGAAAATTAGAATTTTGAATCTACTTCAATGACTTATATTATTCAGTGATTAATTGTGGTTTTAAATATTGAGTTCGAATCTGACAGAAGTCAAATTATTAGAAAATTTGGGATTTAATGCAAGAAGAAACAATATGAATTTTTCATATACACAGTACACCTATAAAGTTGTAGAATTGATTTTCTGTAGCATTAGAGACCCTAGAATTAGAGTCTGGACACGAACTATGTCCGCCATGTTTATTCAGTTCATCGGAACAAGGATAGAAAATGCAACTAATTTCATGTACTTCGTGAATGACTAACTTCAATTTCGTCTAGGTTTTGTTGTATAGGGCGCGAGCAGACACGTGACTCGAGCGTCCTTGACGTGCTAGGAATCAGCTGATTTGTGTGCGCATGTCATTTTGACAAGAACAATGTCATTTTGACAAGACCAATTCTTTGACTTATTTTGATAAAATGTTATTAATGTAGAATTTACAGGCAGTAAAACACATGAAATTAAAAATAATAACTTCTCAACAATTCAAAATTAAAATAATTCAAAACATTGGTCTTGTCAAAGTGACATTGTTCTTGTCAAAATGACAAGCGCACACAAATCAGCTGATTACTAGCACGTCAAGGACGCTCGAGTCATGTGTCTGCTCGCGCCCTATTTTGTATTTATTATTGAGATTTTCAAATAAAAAACACTAACTAGTGGCGAATATTAGAACTATAATTTGTTATTTAAATGAAATTACAACTATATGACTACAAAAACTGTATTATACATACTTGTATTATAAATAAAAAATGTGATGTGGACACCACACGACTTCCTTGTACTCAAGACCAATATGAAGTATAGACCCAATTATAAAATTGCAGGTATTTGACGTAATTTGACATTAACATCTATTTTTTTTGTCCTAATCCCAATCAAGCTTCATTACAAAAACCAAAAAGTATATAAGTTTTAAATTTACATATCTCGCTTATACAAAGGACTAATTTAATAATACTTGATGTGCTAGACGAAGAATTTAATTCTTTAAAACTCTTATTTGAAGCATTTATTTCTAAAATTAAAATGAAACCATTTTATTCAAGAAAAACTGGTAACAACTTCAGGTAATATATCACTTCCGGTTAGCCTGTTTTAACCAAAATCTACTATGTTATTCCAATTGACATAAAAGTCTTATATACCAGATTTGAAAAGTTTTGGATTATATTTTAAAATAGTTTTACATTAAATTCTATTATGGGCTTTAAATAAAGTACCATTTCTGGAATTTATGTAATGACCAAAAAGGGAGGTGCACAACTAGATGTTATAGCAGTCCTAAATACAAAATGTCAACATTCTACGGCTTATCATTTTTGAGTTATGCGGTATACGTACGTACGTACGTAGGTACGTACAGACGTCACGACGAAATTAGTCAAAATGGATTCAGGGATGGTCAAAATGGATTCAGGGATGGTCAAAATGGATATTTCCGTTGAAATCTGAAAACCGAAATTTTCGCGATTACAATATTTCCTTTACTATGTACAAGGAAGTAAAAATACTAATAAATGAGAAAATAATACGAAAACTAAAGAAACACAATTGACAGCAATGCTACGCTTACAAATGTCAACAAAAAGTGTACCATTGTTTAATGCGATCAGCGCCATCTCTTGATACTTGAAAAACCCAATACATATTGTTCAAAATCATGGTTGTTATTAATTTTGATATATTGATTACCAACAAATGTTATTAATGATATTATAATATTATAAAACGAATGGATTACAAATAGATTCCAATCATGATTTCGCACTAAATATTAATTTGAGTGAAAATATTATTATCGATTTTCTTTTTATAAATAAAGTAAAAACACAATACGTACACATTCCTTATATATTCACTAATTTCTTATTAAGTCCTAAATAAAATATAACGCAATTTTATTATCATTAATGTTTTGTTTTTTGTAATCAATTATTGTCATTCATTGTTGTAATCAAATAATAAGAATGAGATAGTATTCATTAGATTGATTATACGAATTGAAATAACGGCTTTTGTCCTATTTATATGGGAAGTCCTAAAACTTTATAGATACTGTGTATAAATTGTATATATTAGCCTTTCAATTTACAACGAGCGAATAAGGTCGAAAATAATAGAATTCCAATCCCAATGTCTACAATATAATACAAACAACCACAGAGTTGCAGCGCAAACTTAGAGAACGTACTCTTCTCTCATACTGCAGTAAACATATGTACATACATACAAGTCTGGTATAGAACTAAGCAAAGCAGCAAAGGTCCAGAGTAACATCAATCTAACTAGAAACAAACGAGAAACTAACCCTTGACCTAAACTCAATCAACCGCGAGGAACTTTGTCGTATCGTACATTTGATTTCAGCTTACAATTCAGTTTTAAGACTAAGAAAGTATATCTCGACAAATACCCTTTCTTGCTCACCATAGCCGTAGGCGTCGGGTTTTAGTTTTTGTGTATGGGTATGAGGTATTATTTGAGTTCATAAAATGGGATAGGATAATTAACGGCACATATTTTAAGAATCGTTTCGGTAGCATCAACAACTGGTGCTTTTTCAGCGCAAAAAATAAATGTTTTTCTTTTATTTTGTTTTATTTATAATATGAACGGAATAGAATACTACATCCGAGGTAGGATATGTTTCATACAGCTTAGGGCTTATGTATATTACCGAGAGGCTTTGCCAGTGGGAGGCTGTGATGAAACTCCCACCGAGGTATGTATACCTATATTTTATTCACAATCATCCTCATTTTAAATCAATAATTTTCAAAGTAAATCAATGAATTTCTAACCTTTAATTTTATTAATATTTTTGACAGCTCTATTAAAATTTGATTATACGGATCTATAACAATGTTGCTAGGTAATCTGTTATTTCCCACCCAAGAGATTGTTATAACCTCTAAAAGGTTAGTAATCAACATATTATTATAATGATTGAGAATAAAAATATTTTATCCAATACCAACTCATAATATACTTGTTACTATGGTTATTTAAAATAACTAATATACAACATAAGTCACTCCGTGAGAGAATATTTTAGAAGTCACGGAGGAATTATTACTGATTTTTATGTTTTTTTTTTAATATAAATAAAAAGCAAATTATCTTTATACAATGACAGCTATCATGTGCGGCTTATGAAACGAAAACAAGAAACAAGTTAGTGGTTACTTGCTTCGGAATTTTCAAAGACGCTGCTTGTGCTTCTAAGTGAATACGTTTTAAAGGAAGGTCCTCATTTTCACCATTTTAATGTATTTTTTGCACGATCGGATTATTTTTTATGTTTACCGATTGTGTTTCCAAGACAGTAGGTCTTATTTACAAATTACTGAACGGTAAGTGATGTGACTCACGTCGGTAAGTGATGTGCTTCACTTACCGTTCAGGAGGCGAGACGGTAAATAAATAAAAACAAAAATCAAAGCTTACTTCAAAAATGACACCTAAATTTTTTTAATATGTCAGAATAATTTTCAAATCTTATTTTTCTTTAAAACTTTGTGCGTCGATCGTACAAAAAGAAAAGCATCACGAACGTTAAGGAATTACCGATCTCAGACAAAATTGAGACATTCGCTTCGCTCAGTCCCCAAACATTGTCTTCGATTGGTAAACTGTCCTTACCGTTCTTAATAGGTACTTAATATACTATTTCTTTCAAATAATTCCCAATGACAGACAATAATTATTACAGCAATTTTTTTTTTAATAACAATATAACAAAACCCTAACAACCATTCAATGGCTACTTTGTAATTTAAAATATTGACTTGTCAGTGTCAAATGATGAATGAAAATATAAAAATGATTTAAGAAGTTTTTAAAAAAGTGTTGGATAAAACATTGTATTACACTCGTATACACAATGTATATTTGTCACTAATGAAAATTAGCTACGTAGCCCTTCGTGACTAATATGATACATTCCACACTCATATAATAAATAACTATTCCTATTTTATTAATTTTGATATTAATACTAATACAGTTTTAAGTAAATAATTTCCCCCAATGAATGCTAGAGCACCCATAATAACTACATCTTCGTCGCGCATGTTCTCCTCTTGTGCTCTTTTACTCAAGAATCGACAAAACAGAAAACTATTTCACAGAAAAGAGTAGCGGGAATAGTGTGAATGCACAAACGAATTCAAAAGTTATACCGAACATTTAAGTTGAAATATATCCGATTCTACTTTTATACGAATTGAAGTATCTGCTCCATAAACACTTCCACCGTAACAGAAAGGCTTTTAGTGCTATAATAGAATACTGGTGGATTCATTGTATACCAACGATCACTTTATAACGTCATTGAATTTTAACCGCCAATATGTGAACATTTAAAAAAGCTACGTTGTTTTATTTATTTTTTCATCGTTCATTCATAGTTTCCGTATTAAAAATATATCATTTTATTAATTTGTTATTTGCAATAAAAATATATCAAATCATTGATGAAATAATTATTTTAGAATGAAAATATTATGAAAGTAATTTACGAACAATTGACGAACGAATAATGAGTTTAGTTTATCAATGTCGTTTTTGATATGAATATTAACCAAGCGAATTATTAACTTAATTTTAAAATAATAGAACTAATTATATTTCAAATGTCATTTAGGTTTCATGTAATTAAAATATATTTCATTATTATATACATGGTCTACACATTTGATTTTGATTTATACTAAACATGAAATTGCAGTTAATTATAACTAAATTGTAGCAACATTGAAAAAGTTTGATATGGGTAGAATATATTCGTTTATATAAAATTTAATTAAAGCCGTGAAAATATCCGCAAAGTATTAGTATTACAACCAATTAAACGGTAATTAATAATTTTAATGTTGTTCTGTAAATAAAATTACTTTGAAAATATAAAATTTATTTAAAAAAGTATTAGTTCAAAACTACTTGGATTACATCAAAACATAATAAAATAAAACTAAATTTAAACAAAAGTATTATGTGTTTTTTATTAGAATTTTGGATAGATGTGTCTAAAACAAACTAACATAAAACAAAACTTTTGTTCTGTTGTATTCCATAGAATTAGATAGTTACGATTTCGTTATAATACGAGTAGGTACGTTCTATCGGTGTCAGAAATATTCCTACTACAATAAGAATATTCTTACAGCAATAGAACGCTCAGTAGCAAATATCTGTCACGTAATAAATAGAACAGAGGTTAGTTAACAACTAAAGATAACTTTGTATATTTATTTTGGATCTTCAAAATGTTGTTATGCAAATATTACAGATTGAAATGAAGAAAAAAAATCTGATGTGGACACCACACGACTTCCTTGTACGCAAGACCAATATAAAGATGAAGTATAGACCCAATTATAAAATTGCAGGTGTTTGACGTAATTTGACATTAACATCTATTTTTATTTTTTTGTTATTTTTTGTCCTAATCCATAGCAAGCTTCATTACAAAAACCAAAAAGTATATAAGTTTTATATTTACATATCTCGCTTATACAAAGAGCTAATTTAATAATACTTGATGTGCTAGAGAAGAATGCTCTAAAACTTTTATTTGAAGCATTTATTTCTAAAATCAAAATGAAACCATTTTATTCAAGAAAAACTGTTAACAACTTCAGGTAATATATTACTTCCGGTTAGCCTGTTTTAAACAAAATCTGCTATGTTATTCCAATTGATATAAAAGTCTTATATACCAAATTGGAAACGTTTTGGATAATATTTTAATATAGTTTTCATTGAAATCTATTATAGGCTTCAAATAAAGTACCATTTCTGGAAATTATGTAATGACCAAAAAGGGAGGTGCATATCTAGATGTTATAGAAGTCCTAAATACAAAATTTCAACTTTCTACGGCTTACCGTTTTTGAGTTATGCGAGATACGTACGTTCGTTCGTACAGACGTCACGACGAAATTAGTCAGAATGGATTCAGGGATGGTCAAAATGGATATTTCCGTTGAAATCTCAAAACTGAAATTTTTCGCGATTACAATACTTCCTTTACTTCGTACAAGGAAGTAATTATAGATTAGATTTAAATATTTTTTTTATTGTCTTCCATTTTAAATGATCCATTTTGAGCACAGCCTAATCTAAACATTCACAAATGTGTCAAAAAAACGCGCGCGACAGTCACCTAGTAAAATTTTGAATTTATCTACACTCCATAGATCTTCCTACCAACGCTTCCAGCTCTGAAGTTGGAATGATTCGTAGTTTGACGCAAAAGAACGACCATTGAGCTACTACTAGAAGAAGTAGGAAGATTTCTGACACCGATAGAACGTACCTATTGTCATACGTAATATATGATTATCATCGATGGTATTCTCGAATGAAACCGAGTTGCAGATTATTCGATTATTAATCATAGCACGAGCTTATATTTAATGAGTGAATATAATGAATTTTTTTGACACATTGTGTATGCTAAACTAACTTTTCATATATTGTATTACAACATGGTTAATTTTACATTTGACTTATTATTTTCATTGTTGTTCATATCAAAAACGATTACCGCACATTTTTATACTCAAAATTAACTGTCAATGTTGTAAATAAAGAAAACAAATCCCTTATTAACGAATATAAATAAGGAGATAATTTCTTTGTTTTTTATCATCGCTGTGATAGACGTGTGACTAAGGAGATTCTAAATGTTTATTGGCGGAAAACATGTCACGTGACTAATGCATTATATTCTTAGGGCCGGTATTTCCATCAATGGATAAAGTTCAGGATAACTATCCGTCAGATAAATGATAAAATATCGCATCAAAATAAAAGCATAAATGAAATAAATTATATTAAATTTCATTTTTTGATACGATATTGTTCATTTATTCGACAAATAGGTTATCCAGCACTTTATCCGAAGATGGAAATACCGGCCCTAAATAAAATATTTTTGTTGTTTCATCATAATTAAATAAAGGTAAAATATAAACGGATTTTATTATTATTTTTTTTTAATTTGCAAGTATATTTTATAGTTAGGTATGCTTGGTAGCGAATTTTTGAAATGTCAAAGTTAATAATAAAAAAAAATCCAATAAACAACATACTTTATAATTATTATTGAATATTTATTGAAAACCGATTCAAATTTAAATATTTTAATTTTAATGGGACAGCGAAAACGCGTTTTCGTTTGTTGGGGACCAAGGTTCACTCCTGAACGACCCCAAATATATTTCGAATTATAAATCGTACAATAGTGACCCCTTTGGTGCATTTTCAACGACAGCAATTAGTGCCCGTGAATTGACGTCCGGCAAACGCCCGCATGGTAATAATATGTTAGCATCATTACCGATATCTGTGTATAAAACAGATTGCTTATTAACACACTTCATATTTAAATAATTGTGTGTTTCTTCTAACACTTCTTTGCAATATCTGAAATTTTCGCGATTATCACTTATTATTTTCATAGCTAAACAGATCTAAAATAAAATATAAATAAATATAAATACAGGGTGATTCATCGGTCTGTCCTCTCTTTATAACTCTTTTATTTTAAGTCAGATAGAAAAACTCTTCAAATATAATTTATATGATATATTATTGTCTATCTATGTACCATATGCATTTGTATACAGGGTGCTCCGTTTAAGCGCAACAATATTTAACTTTATATTTCTTAATGGAACACCCCATATTTATTTATTAATTTTGATAGTAAATTAGATTCCCTTTAAAAAAGTATCAAGTAATAAGGGGTCTAAAATTATAAATTACGAAGTTATTTACGTTCATAAAAAATAATAGTTGAGACTGGAAAAAACCATAATATAATAGAAAATTTTGATCCTTTTTTATTAATACTTATTTTAAACATTATACTAATTCCAAAGAAGCTATTAAAATTTAGTGACAGACTATAAATAATGTAAAATTATAATAAATGCTCGAAAACTTGTCCTTCAACTTCAATAGATTTTTCTATTATAAATATTATACTAACCATCTCATCTTTACTAAAATTTGTATTATTCATTTTCACATCAACATCAACAATGATAAACTAAGAGTATTTGCACAACTTGTTTGTTTAAATTTGAAACAATTGATCAAATTATCCATAGCTTACTTTGTTAATAATAACATGATAGAAACATATCATTTAACGAATAAAGGTAAATAACTTCTTAATTTATAATTTTAGACCCCTTATTACTTAACACTTTTTTAAAGGGAATCTAATTTACTATTAAAATAAATAAATAAATATAGGGTGTTCAACAAAGAAATGTAAAGTTACATATTGTTGCGCTTAAATGGAGCACCCTGTATACAGATGGATATGGTACGTAGTTATATAATACTATATCATATAAATTATATTTGAATAGATTTTCTATCTGACTTAAAATAAAAGAGTTATAAAGAGAGGACAGACCGATGAATCACCCTGTATATGATCACGGCTTATTACCCATTGCTGGGTGTGCCAATCTGCATTGTACACAGATATCGGTAATTATGAAATATTTACACCGTGCGGGCACTCACTGCTGGCGTGGAGAGTGTACCACAGGGGTCAATTTTGTGTCATTTAAAATTGGAAATATTTGGCGTCGGTCGGGATCGAACCCGGTTTCCCAGATTCGCGACCTGACACTCAGGCACGCGTCCAGAAGACCCCCGTTAACTGAGTTCTTTTTAAAATTATGATAATATAAGATTTAGCGCAATCACAAAAGATATCTCCATCATATAAATCCGCTCGATCGATGAAAATCGCAGTCAAAGCAGGATTTGAGTTAATTTAGAAAATTAAAACTTGGGAAAACTCGTCCATCATATTTAAATCTCTAATAAATCTGAAATACGTCATGAAACAAACGAATGACATTATATTATTGATGATTGATGGCTGACCGAAAAGATAATGATTGGAGGAAATATGGGACAGTAGGTAATCCATCCTAGAATCTGAACGTGAATTAATTACAGACATTCTATATAAATCGCGCTCTTGAGAGATGGTGAACCGACGTAATTAGTTATAAATTTGTTCAATGTCTACTGAATAATTAATTATTTGCAATTTTGTCTGCAACGCTATCGATTTTATCTGCATTTCCTGATGTAAATGTTATTATGTCTGATAAAATTATGACGATGAGAATATTGAAGTCTTATTAATAAATTATTAAATACTTACATACTTACAGTAAGTTTAAGCACGTGTTAATATTATTATACGGGTTAAGAGATTTTGATTAACGCTTGTAACTACTGTGTAAATACTATAGGTGTACCAACTTGTCATATTTTTGCCTCCCGCTATCTTGGTAAGGGAGGTATAGGGCGCGGGCAAACAGCTGTTTTAAGTGTCCTTGAAAACATATGTGTTGGAGCCCCACTTGTCAAAGTGATAGTACAGACATTTTGTTGTGTGTTGTGGTGTTTTACAATAAACACTGAGATTCCAGAAAACAACACATACGACAAACACCACAACACACAACAAAATGGCTGTACTGTCACTTTGACAAGTGGAGCTCCAACACAGTGTGTATATATATATATATATATATATATATATATATATATATATATATATATATATATATATATACAGACTTGAACGACGCAGCATAGGGGTTTCAATGGTAAAATCTTAATGCGCAGTTATTTGCTACCCTAATTATTTTAGAGTAAAATTGTATTAAGTTTTTGCTACAGGAAAAAATACTGCATCCGAATATGCTAATTTTTATAATTTTTCAATTTCCGGAACCGTAATAATAGTCGAAAACAATAATAATATTTTTGCAAGAATCATTGAAGCCATGGAACAAAAGCGCAAACATTACATTGTTGTAATCAACTATTAAGGTGTTTTCTTTATCCTTGTTTTGAAAATAATTTTAAATTCAAGAATCTTTGACAGATGTTTGCACTTTTGTTTAAAACGATGAAAATGAAAACATCTTTATTGTAGATGATGACAACGATGTAATAGTTGTTGATTACAGCAACAGATGTTTGTGCTGTTATTTAAAATTTTGTTCCATCAATGATTTTTGCAAAAATGTTGTTTTTGTTTTCGACTATTTTTACGGTTCCGGAAATTGAAAAAAATATAAACAATAGCATATTCGGATGCAGTATATTTTCTGTAACCAAAACTTAAATACAATTTTGCTCTAAAATAATTAGGGGAGGAGCAAATAACTGCATATTAAGATTTTACCATTGAAAACACTATGCTGTGCCGTCCAAGACACCACCCTGTATATATATATATATATATATATATATATATATGTGTGTGTGTGTGTGTGTGTGTGTGTGTGTGTGTGTGTGTGTGTGTGTGTGTGTGTGTGTGTGTGTGTGTGTGTGTGTGTTTGTTTGTGTATGTGTGTGTGTGTGTGTGTGTGTGCGTGTGCGTGTGTGTGTTTGTGTGTGTATGTGTGTGGATTCTCCACTCTAACTCAAATATTAACATTCAGAAAATTTTGAAATCTTGTATATCTACCTTGTTCTAATATGGAAAGAAGCCATTAGATTTTGGTGTAAATCAGATAACTTGAAATAGCACTTTACTTGAAGCTCATAATAGTTTTTCTTCGAATAAAACTTTTAAATATTTTTTCGCAATTTAAGTTATTATAAAAATGAAAGATAATTAATTTGTCTACAGGTTTACATTAATACTTTTTCTATAAGTATATTTTATGGATAAATTTATAAAATAATATATAATTTAAATTCCGGCGCCTACGTTTCAAACAAAATTCCTAGGTTACATAATTCAGATCTCAAATGTATGTAACTGTCAGATGACTGTATTGTCAAAAAACTAATCATTTCAAATTAATAGTGGTTTTAAAAGAAAATAGTAAATTGAACAATAGTTATATGGAAAAGAACTAAATATAGTTTCCAGCATGAATAAATATGTAAGTACCTATGTATTTAAAGTAATAAAAATTAAATGGCCGAAGGTATTGTGTTGGCTCCACATCAGATTTTTTATGTTGTTTCTTTATTTATTATTAACTGAGTGTTCTGTTGTGTTAAATAATTAACCAGGGTTCTCCGTATGGATCTGTATGTATACGAAGCAGAAGTGGGATACTTTTAAAAAACCAATGTAGAAGACTAGAAGAGTTACTAAACACTGAAAATACAAAAAAATAATAATTAATCATCATGGCATATTACCCATTTCAGGGTGTACCAATTTGCTTTGCAAATACCGGAAAATGATGATGATGCATCCCAAGGATCACTTAATAAATACCTAACAATATTATTTGTTGCAAATATTTGCAACGAGGGTACAGCTAGTAATATTATTAATTTACGTCAACAAATACAATTTGTGTTAAAAAATAAAACATTTTTGCTATTCACTTCACAAATAAAATTATTTTGATCATTTTAATTATATATATTTTCAAATTCTATGTATGTAAGTAATATATAAACAAGGTTAATGAATAAAATTTGGCTAAAATAATTGCGAACATTACCATCAAATCATTGAAATTAAAACAGTAAAAAATCATTTGTTTCAATTCTGATAATAACCTCAATTAATTCCCAATTCATTAGAGACAGTCGCACAGCACAGAGTAAAAATGCTGCCTGCTGCATTGGCGTATTTACACAGGAGCAGTGGCAGTGCACAAAGTCTGTTATTGAATGGAACGAAAGCGTTTAAAAATTCATCAGCCCCATGACACGCAGCTTAGGCCGTCACGCCGGGGAAATGAAAGCACAATCACTAGAAGGTATTAAATAGTTAATTTATATTCGTACCCTACTAACGCTGCACTTCATTAGTGCGAGGATCACATCAAAGAGGATAAACGGGCAAATTTTAAGGCATGGAAAGAAAAAAGAAAAAACCGCAAGGGGAAAGGAAAACAAAAGTACTTAACGGTTTTATTACATATTAAAACACTACTAATAACATAAAATAAATATAAATATATCATCACGGCATATTGCCCATTGCTGGGTGTGCCAATCTGCTTTGTATACAGATATCGGTAATGATGAAATATTAAACACTACTAATAATTTTCAAAAATGTGATTCATACTCATGTGCATATCTATTCTGGAACTAAGTAGTTACTTTTCAATAACTGGTTAAAAAAATCTGATGTGACCTTCTGTCAGTTATATGAGGCATTTACCAAAATTCTACCGGTGAACTGTTACCGGTAAATAGCTGTTTATCAGGTTGTAGCTACCGGAATCGATATTTTAAGAACGCAAGTGATAAACACGGTAGATCCATAACTAATAAAAAAAATTGAAAATTTGAAACAGGTTAGAAATTTGATATATAGTTAACAAACTTTTAAAGCGCGGGCTTCGCTTTACATCACTACCTTTTTTTGAGATTAGATTCTTCATGAATCCGGTAAATGGATCTGGTAGATATTGTATAATTTTCGAACACGGTAACTTTTTCCAACTCGTGTTTTCGAACACAGTCAGCAGATGCGATATCTACTATCTACCGGTAGAATTTTCGTAAATGCGAATGTATTTTCTATAAAATCAGTACAGAAAGTTCCTTGCAAAAAATTCTAAATTTCTTGTATGTACATTACCTTTCGACAATTGTATGTATTTTATACAAATTCCATACAGAAAGTTTCGAGCAAAAATATCCTATATTTCGAGTAAAATTATAATACAAATATACTACGAATATGTCAATTGACACCAATCAGAATTTTCTTAATATAGTAGAGCTGTTTCTAGCATAGCTAGCTAATTTATGAAATTTAATTTCTTTATAATTTTATAACTCTATATCCATTTAATATGAAGTATAAAATGCAGTCAAATCGTACAGAGAATACAATGTTCTTTAATATTTATAATAATAACATTAAATGTGAAAAAATGATATTTAACATCGTTTTTTCAAGAAAAATTGTTAAAATCTTCAAATGAAGGTACTTCCGGTTGACCAATTATAACCAAAATCTAATCAGCTCTTTTGTCACATTCAGATACACGCACACACAAACAGACATCGTCGTAAAAATAGTAAAATTGTATTCTAGGGACCCTAAAACGTGCTTATTCATCAAAAACTCACCACCGAATTTTTTGACCAAAGGCAATATCTTCCTTACCTAGAAGTGACGGAAGGTAAAAACAGTATTTAAAAAATAATAAATCTATTTCTATAAATATAATTTTGCAACTAGTTATATAAATGCTTAAATTCAAGCCATAAAAACCTGACAAAGTGGAGAAAAACTAAACCCAATGCATAGGTTAAAAAATATCTTAGATTAAAAAAAGTCCCAAAAATGAGACAATGGCCGGTATTGGCTTAAAAAACTCGGAGTAGGTTTTCATCTGAGTAGAAGAAGATTAGTTGGGAACTTTTAGGAAGTAAAAAGACAGAATAGAGAAGTGTATTATTATTAAAGGGAACTGTTTTGGACAAATTTAAAATTAAATTCTAAATTTTTTTAACCATGTATTCTATTCTCAATAACAATTTTCCCGTTCCACCTACATAGCTCATCTCATCCTCCCAACAGTTTGAACTTTGACAGTTCAAATTTCAAAACAATCCAATAACATAAATAACCATCCCACAATACGCTTCGCCTCAACATCCTCGTCTTAAGCTTCCATCAAGCGAGACTGCGAGACCGAGTGGGCTCATGATGTATCCCCCCTCTCCTGCCTTGTGCTGGACGTTACACTAGATAAAGTTGACGTATATGCGGGAGCGTGCGGTCAACTTGCCAAATGGCCCGCATCGTAACAGCGAGGATACCTCACGCGGACATGGCAAAGAGAAGAGGATGAGTGGTGAAATAATGCCGTATACACTTTCACTCTTCGATATAGCATGCTATTTATTATACCAGGGATGAAAAAGATGTTTGGACGCAGGAAACTTTTTTCGATATAGTTGTTTATATCGCGTTATATGTTTACAAATAAAAATTTGTTATTTTTTAAGGCATTGCTTTAAAGTTCTAGTGACTTTAATGCTTCAATAAATCTGCAGTGATTTGGTAAAGGGTAGCAATTGAAACTTTTTGAAAATTTGACTTTTTTATCTCTAGCTAAGAGAGGTATTGAATTCATGCTAAAAATCGCATATCCAGATTTTAGTAAATAAGCACGTTTTAAGGTCCCTAGAATCCGATTATAACATTTTTACGATGATGTGTGTGTGTGTGTGTGTGTGTGTGTGTGTGTGTGTGTGTGTGTGTGTGTGTACGTGTGTATGGATATGTGTGTGTGTGTGTGTGTGTGTGTGTACGTGTGTGTGGATGTGTGTGTGGATGTGTGTGTGGATGTGTGTGTGGATGTGTGTGTGGATGTGTGTGTGGATGTGTGTATGGATGTGTGTGTGGATGTGTGTATGGATGTTGGATCCACGATTTCTCAAATACTTAAAACATTTTTAACTACGGATTCCTCAATTTAACAATAATGGGAAGAGTTGATTAAGTTTTGGTAACAATTGGACAACCGGAAGTAGTAGTTACAATCAAAAAATCATCTAAATATAAAACGTTAAATTCTTTATTCGACATATATATATATATATATATATATATATATATATATATATATATATAAATTCATTATTATATCTTCTATAGGTTTAGAGATAAAGAAATGCTTATAATAGTTATTTGTATATCAAGGCCGCGAAGTCACTCTTTAGCGTACCGAGAGAAAAATTGTCGCCGAGGCCACTTGCGGCCGAAGCAATACAATTTCGAGGGCGCTAAAGGATTTCGCGGACAAGGTGTTCACAATATTTTTTGTGCAACCGTAAAAAATATGTAATTACAAATTTTATTAATTTTAAACATTTTCAATGTAAATAGAAAGTTAGCTTTCAAGGTAGCTATGGGATTAACATTTGAAGTGTCAAAGTGGTTGTTTACCTAATTTCGCGGCCGTTACCATAACAACGATCGCGAAATTGAATTTCGCGGCCTGTATTGCGGCTGCTAATAAATCTCAGATCAAACTACTTCAAGGCAAGAAATTCAAATGTTTATAATTGACACATAAATGTCACTGTCAAAAATATTTGTATACCATTGTCAAAAATATTTGTACATCATTATGAAAATAAAAAAAAGTCAACAACGTAAAAGAATATACGTAAAAAAGAATATAAAAGGAACTTGCGAAAAAAAGACGAATATAAAGAAAAAGAAATAATATCTGGCGAGAGGTTATATGCTGGCCACATCAGATTTTTCATCTTTATGTACACTCAGTGAAGTACTTTCTGTTTCATATTTGAACTGATTATTTAAAAGACCATATACTTGAATTTCCAGAATACAAATTTCAGTGACAAATAGTCGGGGAAGAGTAATACATTATATTTCATCTTTATGTACATTCAATTAAATACTTTCTGTTTCATATTTGAACTGAATATTTAGAAGACCATTTACTTTAATTTCTAGAATACAATTTTGAGTGACAAACAGTAGGGAAAGAGAAACTTTAGAGATATTATAAACACATTAAAACGATAAATATTATGATGAAGTGAAATGAAAAACTGCAATAAATATTTTTAGAAAATATTGAGAATCTGGTCGCAAAAATATATATTAGAAGAAAAATAACACGACAGAATAGCATTAATGTGCAAATTGTAGATCGAAATATAAAATAAATAGCATTTTTTCAATGAGTATGTAAATCTCTATAGAAACGCTTATAGTTTAAAACCTAGAACCCTCTATTAGTTTATTTATTTCATTTAACTACCTCTTCTGTAGTTTTGTCTTTATTGTTGAAATAATTTCCTCTTGTGCTCTAAATCCTTGCTATCCTGAAATGCATTTCCTGCTTTTGTAAAATTATATCGAAAATCTGCATAGAAATCTTATTATTTCCAACCCGAATGTAATCCCTGTTCCGTCCAAGGGATTTTGGTGAGTTGGCAAGCTTGTTTGTGGCCAAACATTTTGCTGCATACGTACGTATATGTGTATGTTCCACATTCCAAATTACATTCATAGAAGTTGCGCCTTTCCTTTCATCTTACTTTATAGCTACATGAATGGTCTTTTCTCCTAGCAACTTCCTCAGAGAACCTGACTGATTAGAAATTCACGAAACCTAGTCGCGTAAGCGTAAATCTGTTCTTGTTCGTGTTACAGTCGTTATTTTGCAGTTTGTGGCGGGAATTGCATTAAGGGTGCTGCAGCTTCACAATAAAGCAATTTCATTAATTACTTTCTCTAATTTAATTGCAAATTAATTGCGGTTTATTTTAGTGATAATTGTTCAGATTTCCTGAATATTTAGTTAATATATCTCCCTGATATATTTTGTTTTTAATTTAACAAAAAAAATCTGATAGCCAGCACATTACCTTCCGTCAGTTATATGAGGTATATATTTACGAAAATTCTACCGGTGAACTGTTACCGGTAAACAGCTTTTTATCAGGTTATAGCTACCGGAATCGATATTTTAAGAACGCAAGTGGTAAACAGGGTAGATCCATAACCTATGAAAAAATTTGAAAATTTAAAACAGGTTAGAAATTTGAAGTAGTTAAACTGAGAAGAGTCCTATTTTGTACACATTTCCACCTTTAACGCGCGCGCTTCGCTTTGCATCACTATCTTTTTTTGAGATTAGATTCTTCATGAATCCGGTAGACGGATCTGGTAGATATTGAACAATTTTGGAACACGGTAACTTTTTACCACTCGTGTTTTCGAACACAGTCGGTAGATGCGGTATCCACAGGTAGAATTTTCGTAAATGCGTATATATTTCCTATAAAATCAATACTTGCAAAAGATTCTGAATTTCTTATATGTAATTGCCTTCTTGCAACATGTAGTTCCATTCTTTTACGAACATTTAATGTAGTTGATGTTGGATAGTGCCGAAAGCCGAAATGATGTCAAAGTACTATGTATTATTCTTTTATTTATTTAAAAAATCAAAGCTTAGCTCTGCTTTAATTTTGAAATTTTATTTTGTTCAAGAACAAATATGTAAACAAACAGAATATGTGATACGTGTCACATATCGAAAAAGACATTTCATTTTATGTTTTATACATCAAAGTCATATCCATTTGCGAAAATATCAGTGATTTAAAAATTAATAATACCGTTTTTTCATACGACTGATTTTCATAATAAAAATACAAAGCTCCTAAAAACATTATAAATCCCTTTTGATTCAGTTATTTATATCAATGTTTTCATTTTAATAAAGTGTCAGACAATATGTATATGTTTGCATGACTTAATAAAACTGGTGTGGCTAACACAATACCTCCCGCCATTTACAGCTCGAGCCACAAAAAAGATTAAGTTTTTGGATTAGCGAATTTTACTCTAATTTTGAAAGTTTATTTCTTAAAATATAGTCTTATCTAATCCAAGTAACTACATTTTTTTAAACCCCTCAACAGGTTTAAATCCCAATTATAGAGTAGGTTCACATTCACATACATCCATGCCTTAGTGGGATTCAAACCCAGAGCCCCGAGGGCACTCATTATATGAGGCGTTGCTCTAACCATTGAGCCACAGGAACTATTATAAAATGAAGATTAAATTTTAAATACCGGGATAGAATAGAATTCACTAATCCAAAAATGAGGATTAGCTTAAACATTTTTGTGAATCGTTAATTATTATTAATCTTATTACATATCTACATATTTACTTATGCTGGAAACTGTATTGAATTCCTTTTCTATTGTTCTATTTACTTTTTTCTTTTTAAAACATTAATAATGTTATTTTGAAATGATTGATCTTTGATAGTGACATTTATCTGTCAGATACATACATTTGAATAACGGCGTTTTGTTTGTTTAAAACGTAAGTTCTGGGATTTAAAATATAGATAATTTTATAAATTTATCCATAAAATATATAGAAAAAGTATTAATACAAATCTATAGAAAATTTAATAATTTAATTTTTATTAAAACATTAATCTCGAAAAAATAACTTTTAAAGGTATTTTTCGAAGAAAAACTGTTTTGAGCTTCTAGTAAAGTGCCATTTCCGATTATCCGATTTTCACCAAAATCTAATGGGCTCTTTCTATTACAGAAAAAGTTCGAAATACAAGGTTTCAAAATTTTCTGAATAATAGTATTTCAGTTAGAGTGGAGGACCCACACATACATATACACACATACACACACACACACACACACACACATACACACACACACACACACAGATACACACACACACACACACATACACACAGGCACATACACACAGACACATACACACAGACATAATCGTGAAAATGTTAAAATTGGATTAGGGACCTTAAAACGTGGTCATTTACCAAAATCTCGATATGCGATTTTTAGCACGATCCTTATACCTTTCTTACCAAGGGAAGGGGGAGGTAAAAATACAAAACACCTAAAAACATTATAAATCTATTTTGATCCTGATATTTATTTCAATGTTTACATTTTTAAAAAGTGTCAAACAAAATGGGAACAAAATGTTCATGTTTGCACGACTTAAACTGAAATCGTAAACGTTAATGTGTCACTTTTTCTGCATGATGTTGATATCGTGATAGTACGGATTAACATCATATTGTGATTGTACCTATATTGTATGGTGTGTCTTTAACCGACTATAAAGCTGCTATAGCTTTAAAATTTATCTTGCTGCCATGAAGATTACATGAAAGATTTACGATTTCATTTACAATGGATTACAAAGCAATTAATTGATAATGCAATAGACCGCTCCTGAGGATTTCCACGTGGAATGTAATTAAACAAGGAACGTTTATTTGTTTTTTACGTGCATCGTTTCCATGGCATTGTGCAAGGTGTGGTAATAACGGAAACACATGTTATCGTTTGGAATTTTGCAATTATAATACAAAATGAAATATTTTTACCCTTATTTTTGCGAAAAAGTGTTAATTGACATGTATATAATTGAAGACAATGCAAAAGGAGATGCATTTTTCGATTACATTGCTTTGCCAATTAATCGAACTGAAACGTATAAATTGAAATGGAAGGAAAAAATTTACATAAACTTTCGATAAATAATATTTAGATGATTTTTTCTTGTAACTACTACTTCCGGTTGTCCAATTGTTACCAAAACTTAATCAACTCTTCCCATTATTGTGAGATTGAGGAATCCGTAGTTAAAAATGTCTTAAGTCTTATAGTATTTGAGAAATCGTGGATCCAACATTCACACATCCACACACACATTCGGACATCATCGTCAGGGCTGGACTGGGAACATGTTTAGTACCGAGAAGTCCGGATGGGGTCAGGCCAGGCTAGTCATTTGTAGGGTACCTTTATAACCAGGGTATGGCCATGGGCCAAGATCGCCGCCATTGTCGGTAATTCATTTCCTTATTTATTTGTAATAAATGTGATATTATATTATAAAAGAATATTAAATTATCACACTGTGAATTTATAAAGGTAATAAAAATTCATTAATTTAAGAGATACACAATTATTATTAATATTTACATTTTTTTAATAATTTACTATTTAACTCCCCTACCCTTGGTAAGGGCGGTACAGGGATCGTGCTAAAAATCGCATTATCAAGATTTTGGTAAATGACCTCGTTACCCTTAGAATCTATTATCATTTTCACGATGATGTCTGTGTGTTTGTGTGTATGGATCCTCCACTCTAACTCAAATACTGTCATTCAGAAAATTTTGAAACCTTGTATTGCTACCATGAAAAGAAGCCATTAGATTTTGGTGTAAATCAGATAATTGGAAATGGCACTTTATTTGAAGCTCAAAATAGATTTTCTTCGAAAAATACCGTAAAATGTTATTTTTTCGCAATTTATATTATAAAAATGAAAGATTATTGAATTTTCTATAGGTTTGCATTAATACTTTATATATATATATATATATATATATATATATATATATATATATATATATATATATATATTATAAATCCCGGAGCCTACGATTAAAACAAAATTCATTCGTTACATAGTTCAGATCTCCAATATATGTAACTGTCAGATAACTGTCACTGTCAAAATACTAATAATTTCAAATTAATAGTGGTAACGTTTTGAAAAGAAAATAGTAAACTGAACATTAGTTATATGGAAAAGAATTAAATATAGTTTCCAACATGAGTAAATATGTAAGTACCTATATGAATTAAATTTAAAAAATAAATGGCGGGAGGTATTGTGCTGACCACATCAGATTTTTTCTTTCAAAACGTCTACGCATTTTTGATATTCTTTAATATATCTTTTTCGCATAACATAATCATGAACCCTTCTAATTTATTTTGACAGAACAATTTCTGAATCTGTTTAAAATGTAGGTACTTTACTTTTGAAAATGATCGTTTGCAGGATACTTGGGTTGATAACAATAAATTTATAGATTAAAAGTAAATTTTAATATGCTAACGTATGTAATAGTTATTTATGCAACAAGAGTGTAAACACAAGCTTTTTGCCATGATGGCAAGTATGTAGAGTCACGAAAATTGTTGATCGAATATCATCCGTATTTATATTTTTGTCATTTTTTTATTGATTAAATCAATTATTATATGAAAAGGTATATTATATTTATAATTTGATAAAAGTTATTTGGATCTAAATATAATACATCCTTATATAAATGATCATTTCATGTGTATGCTGTCGGTAATACAAAAAATAAGTAGGTATATATTGCGAATTTAACAATTGGTTGTCAAAAAGAAAAAAAAGCTATAAATATTGGCGCACATTCAAGAGTAGTAGGAAATTATTTCAAAATCAAGAATTTATGTTATTTTTGTATCGATTTATTTATTTTTTCAACTTTGAATTTTTATAATTTATTTTTTTAAGTTCGTCAGGCCACGAGCCGTCACGGGCCACCGGGAAATTCCCGGTATCCCGCCGGGCCAGTCCAGCCCTGATCATCGTAAAAATGTTATAAACGGATTCTAGGGACCTTAAAACGTGCTTATTCACTAAATTCTGGCTATGCGATTTTAGCACGAATTCAATACCTCTCTTAGCGAGAGGTAAAAATGGAGATAAAAATTTCCAACCTGACCCGGATTCGACCCGGACGTGTTTAATTATTGTAGAAAACTCCGTTATTATAAAGGGTTACGCTAGAATAACTGAGAATAAGACGTATGGTTCATATTTTTTTTATAATTTTACTTTAAATTTGTTCAAAAAAAGAATAATAATTCCCTTTGGCAGTAATACAATTCACCATTTTTTCCTTTCACTTCTTAAAAGTTTCTGGCCATTTTTTTTGTATGCTGAATGATTTCAAACAATTCAAAATAATCATGAAATGCAGCATCAATCTCTTCTTCAGAAAATCTTCTATATCTTCTATATTGGCAAATCAGGTCAGTTAAAATATAAAAATTTTGACTTCAACAACACTGAAACTGAAACAAGTATATATCACTACTGAGACATTGAAACAAATGTTCTGTTTCTTTTCTAACAATTTTTATTCAAGATGAATTATCTTCGTGTGTATTGCATTGCAGTAAGTAAACAATAATGTATAGAATAAGGTTCTTTGGCGCTCGAATATCCAACTTTGAGTTGAAGGACAAAAAAAGCATTACTCTTTCAGCTCGTCTTAACGGGATTTCTTTCAGCGCAAGACTCTAATGAAAATCACAAAACGGATAGAAGGATAATAGAGGGTGGAACCTCGGCATTGTCAAAATGGCGCTCTTCCTTTACTTGTGGAAACGGAAGTAGCTGGGAGTTGTAGATAAATCTTTTCTGACGTTATATTTTCATTCGAATGTGTACATTAAAGCTAGTGGTGTCATTTCCGCGCAAAACTCCGTGTCTCTCTGGTGAGATTCCTGGAGTGATTTAATCCTCGGAAGCCTTTGTATCGCACAACAGCACCAATTGTTCGATTGTGGAGCAGTGCTTTCTTCAGACATCCACGGAGTGGAGTCCGCGTGTTGCTGTTGCAATTGCTATTGCTGTGTTCAACTTGTTATTGCTGTGTAAACCCTTTGCTACTGACAATATAAAATGATCAAATCAAGTTTTCCTTTTATCATTACTTCACAAGTTTTACGACTAACATTAACTATTCTTGAGGTTATCACATAGTGAGAAGGTTTCAAATATAAATTTTTACTTTCCGTCACCTTTAGGTAAGGAAGGTACTGTCTTTGGTCAAAAAATTTGGTGATGAATTTTTAATCATTAAGCACGTTTTAGGGTCCCTAGAATACGATTTTACTATTTTTAAAATGATGTATGTATGTATGTATGTATGTATGTATGTATGTATGTATGTATGTATATATATATATATATATATATATATATATATATATATATATATATATATTTATATGTGTGTGTGTGTGTGTGTGTGTGTGTGTGTGTGTGTGTGTGTGTGTGTGTGTGTTTGTGTGACAAAAGTTTGCTTTGCGATAACTCTAATACTACAATTCCAACAATTATAATTCTTTCGTATTTCTCTTCGTTACATCCATATGAAGAGCTGATTAGATTTTGGTTATAATTGGTCAACTGGAAGTACTCACATTTGAAGATTTTAACAGTATTTCTTGGAAAACCAATGATAATAGTATATTAAAGAACGTTTTTTATAAGACATGTTTTTTTCGCACGCGTCAAAATTTAGAAAACGAGCGTTAGCGAGTTTTCTAATTGACAAGTGCGAAAGAAAGTCTTATAAAATGAGTTCTTTATACTATTTTTTATATTTTGCGCCTTCTACAATAACATATACTTACTCAATTTGTGATTATATTTGTAACCATTTGTACATTTTCATGTAAATAATCTTCCCTAAATAATAAAAAAAAAATAATAATTTCGACATTATATTATTAAAATGAATTGTCAATTAACTAAAAATAAATTAGGTAAAAATGGGTTAAAGAAACGTCATCTAGTACCAACCGTCTAAAACAAAGAATTGCGTATCGAAATGAAGGTCATTACGATACGCAATTGCGTATCGTAATGACTTCATTATGAACGCAAAATATAAAAATAACATTTTTTCACATTTAATGTTACTATAAATATTAAAGAATATATTATTCTCTATACGATTTGACTGCATTTTATACTTTATATTAAATAGTTATAGAGTTAAAAATTATAAAGGAAATAAATTTCATAAATTAGCCAGCTATGCTATAACTATGGAAACATCAACAATATTAAGGAAATTCTGATTGGAAGAAATCAGTGTCAAGTGAAATTGACAAAGTATGTTTGTGTTATAATTTTTCTGGAAACAGGATCTTTTGCTAGAAATTTCTGTACTAAATTTTTACAAAATATATTGAACTGACGAAAGGTAATGTGCTGGCCACATCAGATTCTTTTACAATCGATTTAAAAAGTAAACTTTTCAAACGTCATTTGATTATAGAAATTAAATATTTGCAAACCAAATTTTGACTTTCATAGATGGGATGATATAAATATAATTAATTAATCTTTCTGATCGCAGAAAAAGAATTTTGTTAGCAGATCTGAATCTGTGATCTCGGTCTGCAAAGAGCTACTTTCAACCCTTCGTATACAAATATCTATTTAATATTTAAATTATTGATCTAATTTTCACATGCGGTCGCATAAAATATTTTATAGTGTGGTACTTATTAAAAATCAATACATATTATGTACCTAACAATAAATTGCTACATAAACAGGTAGGTTATAAATATACCTAATGTAAAATTAATTCTCTGACCTTACACAAATGTTAAGGTCAGCTGGCTCATTTAAATTATTTTATATAATTTTAGATTTTCTGTTGCACACATACTGCCATTAGGATCTTGCAATTATTATTAACGTTGTGGTTTCGGTTATAGGTTATATCTTGCGCTTTTGGTAGACCAATTAAGATTTGCTTTTATTTTCTTCCAAAAAGAAATAATCGCAAAGAATAAGAAGACGAATAAAATTTTCGAAACTGAGAACATGTAGTAACGAAACGTTTAAATTAGAGTCCAGTTATTCTACCTTATGTTTCTTGCAAATAATAAGTAACAAACAAATTTTGTAATAATTAATAATTAACTGTTTCATACGCAATAAAATTATGAATTCAAATTAAGTAAAGATGGCCGTGTTCTGTCACAAGGCGCAACTTTCTACGGATTTCTCGGACTTCACACTGAGAAACTCCGAAACTAAGGGAAATCATATTGAAAATAATGAAGATAATGTGTTAGTATGTTGCGCTATTTCCACTTGAGATGTATGCAGGACTTATGTAGGCCGAGTGACGTGAAACCCTGGATAGTCAAAGGTGCATCTAACAAAATTGGTTATGGCCAAATCTTGTGTCCAGTCACTATGCGATTTTTTTTTTCGAATAGTTTACGATGGGATTATGGGAAGCCTAAAATTAGGAAGACCTTTAACGCAGAATATAGAGGAATCAGGAATGTCTGACAAATCGATGGAAATGTCATTTAAAACCTAATGCTAGGTGTCCGTAGAAAGTTGCACATTGTGACACGGCCTTTTTTTAAGTTCATAATTTTGTTGCTTATGTAATAGTCCATTACGTAATTTTTTAGGTTTGGAATTTTGGGTTAGCGTTGTAGTTTGAGTTTTTCCTTAGGTTGAAATATTTACGTGACAGCTAGTTATGATATATTTCGGACTAGATGTTACAAAAAGTCTCATCGTTAGGGCTTTTGGCAGAACTCTGAGTTCTCAGAAATGGTTGTCGTTAAAAAGTATCCCGGTGAATACTAATAGTTTTGTAAGAAACTGGAAATTTTCTGTATGAGAGAGCCGAAATTAAGGGTTTGAAAGACACTGGATTCTTCCCCTCGAGAGTATATAGACAGCCTTTGACCAAGTCGGACTGGTTGTTTGAACATTTGTTGAGTTGTTCATGTCTATGACTGAGCGTCTTAGACTGAGCTTGGAATTTCTATGAGAAATAACCGATTAGATTGTATTGTGGGCTCTCTCTTGTGACTTGTGACGTTACTTTGTACAACTGTGTGTTTCACTCATGTAAGTAATTTTATATTATTCTTTGTGAATTGGAATGGAAAGATTGTAGATCGATGTAAAAGCCGATTGATTGATATTGTTTTGCTGTTAGAACTTTTGATAGTCACCGGTGGGATTTGAAACTCCTGTTAGCATACCTGTTACACTTATTAAACAGTTAATTATTAAGTGTTACAAAACTTTAAATAAAAGCATTTTTTATTAAAAAAATTGTTGAAATTTATTCCAAAACTTGTGGACCTATGTACGTTACTAACATTTTGTTTTTTATAAAATTTCTATCCTCCTTTCAAATTCTGAACCATGAATCCCATCCTTCCATCCGAATTTCCCGGTACGTAGTTCCTATTGAGTTCTATTGGAGTTCGCAGTTCGTTCACGTGCAGTGGTCACCGCCCGTTATCAGGTTAGCCGGGCTGTCACGCAGTCACGGGGAAAATTAACTCTGCCCGGGCCACAATTCGTCAGACCCTATGTCCGGCTGCTTGTCGCCGTGATTGACGGACATCGGATTTATTCCTTGAATAATGAGAACCAGGGCGAGGTGAGAACCGAGATGGAACTGATAATGAAACAAGGAACGGGGACTACAACTACGAAAGAGATTACAACGGAATTGGATGGTGAAGAATGAGTGTTTTTATTGCTTGTTTCAGGAGTTCAATCAGAAATATGCGAAAGGGATGTCTTCGAGAAACAGTGATTTTGATGGTTAGCCAGTAAGCGATTTTAAAGAAGCTATACTTATTCAGAGCATTGGATTCAAATAAAGGTATATCTGTAGCTTAATGCAAGGAAAGCAACGACAACCTCTGATATCAATTCGTGCGCCGGATTGAAACAGGTGTCAATTTAATGCACTTATAACATTTGTTCCTTTTTCTGCATTCTTGATATTCAATGACTTTTTATATTTAAATATTAAATATATTTTGAAATACATAGAAATTTCATGTTAATTAAGCCATAATTTTTCTCTTACACCCGTTGCCATCAGGGCCGCTCCGTGCGGGTGGGCAGGTTGTGCCCTGCCCAAAGGCGCCTAGACTTTGTTTCAAGACAGTAAAGTAAATAATAGTAAATTTTTATAAAATGCTCTTATTCGTAAAGACAAAATTGCTATAAAACTTATAAATTAACGTCATAGAAGTGAAAATATATTTTTTAATTTGTTTGCATTAGAGCTCTAGTTATAAGTAAATATAATTATCGTACCGATCGGTTCGTTATTATTCTAGCATTGTTATATTGAAATAATAAATATGAAAATGTTGATTACAACAATGAATATATTGATTATAACTCAAGAATATTGATTACTTGAATGGATCCCACAATGAATCCTATATTTAAATACCTACTATCATTTTTCGAAGAAGCAAATGCACATAAATCCTGAAATTTGTTGTAAAATTGTTGATTACAACAAACGATTTAGATTATAACCTCTTGATTACAAGAATGAATCCAGAAAAATTTCATCAATATATATATATATATATACCGTGTGGCGCTCGAAATCCGTTACATAGGCATTTAACACGGGAAAACAGTTTTTCCTAGCGCGTTGCTCCCCATATTATTTTAGAAAAAAATTCTTCAAATAAAAGTTGTAGAACATAAAATTCTGCATTTGAATCAATAAGCAAAATTAATTTTGCATGCTTTGTAGCAGCAGAAATTAGGTATGAAAATGTCGAAAATCTACTCAAAAGTAGTGATAGCCATGGAATTAACAAAAAGCTTAACAAACAATATAAATTTATTTACAATTTAATTTTTTAATAAAATTATCATAACGTAAAATTCTGAAGCAGAATAATAATTTAATTCTTCTATACTGTTCAAATACTCATTTTTCTGGACAAAAAATCACAATATTTCACATTTAAATCAACACATTTGTTTATCTTCTTTCTTTTAATTCCATGGCTAGCACTATTAAACTGAAATTTTTAAAAAAATTATATTCAATTTCTGTAGTTACTAAACATACGAAATGCATTTTGTTTACTGATTTACATGCAGAATTTTATATTCTACAACTTTTATTTAAAGATTTTCTTTCTAAAATAATTTAGGGAGCAACGCGCTAGCAAAAACGATTTTCCCATGTTAAATGCCTATGTAACGGATTTCGAGCGCCACCCGGTATATATATATATATATATATATATATATATATATATATATATATATATATATATAACATTTTTGAAGAACAAAAAGTATAGTTTAAACTTTAATTTGCAAATTTTACGTCATTAGGAGGAAGGGGCGCTAAAATATAACATAACACAAAGGCGCCTGATGGATCAAAAACCACGTTGTCAACTGCCAACAAAATGAACAATATGTAACCAAAATTAACATGTGACATCGAGAACATGAAGAGAGAAGCATAGTAAAAAATATTAAAAAAATATTATAAACAACCACGTCAAACAATACAGTTGACCCATTTCTTATATATTTACAGTTAATTTTCCTATGTACTGGTCTGGTTGTGTGAATTGATGTTTATTAGAATTTTTATTGTTTGACGGTTTTTTAAATGTTTCAACCTATAAACATTTGTATATTGACTGCAACTATCATTTTTATGTTGCTTTTATAGACATGTAAGTTTTATAACATTATTGGTTCTCGTAAATGTGTAATATCTGTATTCATTCTCCTGTAGATCCCTGAAGAAGGCAACTGTCTTGCCGAAATGTCAAAATAAATAAATCCTGTTGACTGATATCCCGAAGATTTTTAATCCTCATAATTCTCCACAGTCGATCAATTTTCTCTTATTATACCACCAAGAATGTTCAGGCTCTGCCAGTCGACAAAAAAGGTGACGGCTATGATCTTTTGGGATTGTGAGATTCTTCTTATACACTTTAAAGAACGTAACACGACAGTCAATGAAGCATATTATGCAGTACTTCTGCATAAATTGCAACAAAATATTCGGGAAATAAGACGTGGTAAACTAACCAGAGGCGTGCGTTTCGTGAATGCGGTTTTAAACAAATTGATCATCCTCCTTATAGTCCAGATATGGCTCCCAATGACTCCTATCTGTTTGGTAATTTGAAAAAGGACCTTCGAGGGCGCCACTTCAGTTACAACGACGTAGTGAAGGATTCAGTTTGAACATAAACCAAAGGAATATTTTTTAGGGATATTAAATTATTACTAAAACGCTGTAATAAGTGCATTGATGTCAGGGGGATTATATTGAAAAGTAAAATTTAATTGTAAGTCTATAGCATGTCTTTTATGGTCACGTTGGAAATTTTTGGCGCTGCCTACTAATGAAAATAGTAAAAATAAATTTCAAATACCTAAAACTTATTTATATAGAGTGCATTGTAAAATTGAATTATGCAAATATATGTTATTACTTTCATTAGAAACTAGTGCACATTTATAATGAAACGAAAATATTTACAGTATTAAAACTTTAGTAGCACAAGTAATTAACTAACCTATTAAGTTTACCCAATTAATTACTTCACTATAAATTCATGATATACATTCAATTTAAACTTTTAATTGCGTGTCAAATGCAACATATTTACTTATTTTTATCCTTTGTCGGCAAGTGTGAAAAAGTTCAAACATTCCACAAAGGGTGTTAACATATTTCATGCGACAACTTTACTATAACTATAATTATATGTTCTGATATTAGATTAGTTATAAACATTTTCATTTATTTTTAGTACAGGAATGCCTTTTAACAATTTGAAATAACTTTTCGAACTTATTATAAATATATTTGTACATTTGATGTCGTTTAATATAACAAGCAAACTTAAAAACAAATTTTCAATTCTGGGCAATTATATAAAAATGGTGTATAGTTAACTTTTCGGTTGATCATTAATTGAATCGCCTTAGTATAAAACCCCACATAGATCAAATTTTGGGAAATCGCAAAAAAAATATTTTCCAAATGAATTATTATTATATAAAACAACAATACACAAATAATGATGATAATGAACCAAAACCTACTTTTTTAATTAAAAATATTATTAATGTCAGATATCAAACTTAAAAAATCTGGTGTGGCCAACACAGTACCTCCCGCCATTTACAGCCCGAGTCACAAAACAAAATTAAGTTAATCCTTATTTTTGGATTAACGAATTTTACTCTAATTTTGACAGTTTATTTCTTAAAATATAGTCTGATCTAATCTAAGTAACTACCTTTTTTGATAATAAAATGCAGATTAAATTTTAAAAGCCGGGATAGAATAGAATTCACTAATCCAAAAATAATAAGGATTAAGCTTTGCAATGATTAGTTCTTTGACAGTAACATTTATCAGTCAGTTACATGTTCTGCGTAACCAAGGAGTTTTGTTTGTTTACCGGTTTCAGGATATTATTCCCTTGTTTACATATACAAAAGTAGGCTGGTAACTAAGTAATAACTGTATCTGTATGGTAATATTATTACCATACTGACTTGTCAATAACGGTCTACAAAATGAAAATAAAATAAAATGAAAATATAATGCTCTTCATTAATACATACAGATAACGTTAGCCTATCGTTCTAAATACGGTCTACTTTCTACTTTATTCTAAAGTAATAAACATGAGGAATAAAGCACATAATTTGAATTTTTGTCAAATATTGACATATGTCAAAATAATTGTTCTGTTAACCATAGCAATCTGAACGTAGCATTAATGAGAGAATTTCAAAAAATGATATTTAACAATAATGTCTTAATTTTCTGAAACCGATAAACAATTGAACAAACCACGGATGTTATTAATCATAACAAGCCTTAGATGTCTTAAAATCCTCGCTCTACGAGCTCGGATTTTAAACTTACATCTGCAGCAGTTATGATGTGCACAACATTCCTAGGTATGTTAATAGCTATTAAAGCGTAGGCTCCGGGATTTAAATAATCGATAATTTTATAATTTTGTCCATAAAATATGTAGAAAAAAGTACTAATGCAGATCTGTAGACAATTTAATCTTTAATTTTTATAATAACATTAATCTTGAAAAAATATAACAATTAAAGGTATTTTCGAAGAAAAACTATTTTGAGCTTCAAGTAAAATGCCATTTCCGGTTATCCGATTTACAACAGAATCTAATGGGCTCTTTCCATATTAGAAAAAGGTAGAAATACAAGTTTTCAAAATTTTCTGAATGATAGTATTTGAGTAGTGGAGGATCCACACATACATACACACACACATGCACACAGACAATGTGAAAATGTTAAAATTGAATTCTAGGGACCTTAAAACGTGCTCATTTACCAAAATTTCGATATGCGATTTTTAGCACAATCCCTATATCTCTCTTACCAAGGGTAGCGAGGGGTAGAAATTATAAAGAAATTAAATTACATAAAGCAGCTAGCTATGCTATAACCGTGGAAACCGCTACTATATTAAGAAAATGCTAATTGACAGATGTCAGTGTCAAGTGCAATTAACATGTTTGTGTTATAATTTTACTGGAAATATATAATCTCTTAGATACATGAAACTTTCTGTATGGAATTTGTACAAAATACATAGAACTGACAGAAGGTAATATACTTGAAATATTGAATCTTGTTCAAGAAACTTTCTGTATGGAATTTGTACAAAATATATGGAACTGACGGAAGGTAATGTGCTGGCCACGTCAGATTTTTGTTGATACTGCTCTTTTTACTTTCTTAAGTTATTTATAAATCAGTAAATTATGAAGATAAGTTCATTTGACATAGACAACTTCGACAATCTATGTCGCATTTTATCTGAAACGATGCAGGCGATGCAGTATGTGATGTGAATAACTAGAATCCATAGTAGGTAAACTATTATTCACGAAAGATGACTATTCAAGGTCATTTGAGAGCCGTCTGATATAATATTACTTACAGATAACTTCATTACATTTCGTATGTATAGGCGTGCAACATGAAATATTTATGGACACATTTTAACTGAAAAAATAAGAGTAATTCATCTGAAAATTATGTCTCTTTATAAATTATGCCTTTCTGAAAGATTTATGTTCTTCACTTATGTTCTTGCAAATTACAAAAACATAGACTTAACTTATAAAGCAAGGAATAATAATTTGATTTAAACGTCAACGCCACTGGATAAATATTAGCACAGAGGGCAGTGTAGTAGATAATTGGGTATCTGTAATTCTACGACATATGTCATTATTATTTATGTGTTAGAAAGTAATGCCACTATTTACGTATATCTGTCACACCACATTAATTAAATATACATAGGTCAAATAATCTTTCTGTTTCTAATACAAAATGTTGCTAAGCTACTCCTATAAAGTGATGTGTATTCTTTCTTCGAACAAATAAATAACTTTGAATAGTCATCTTTCGTGAATAATAGTATATAACTAGTGTTCATAGTAATACATTCATAACAGAATAGTACATATTGCATCTTAGCTGAAACTCACGGTATGTTCGTTTATTTGCAAAATGAAATATGTTAGAACATTTTATCTATTGTTTCACTTTTATAATTTTTTGATGAGTCTGAAACCGAATTACACTGAAATGACGTATGTAATTGCATTTGGAATTTTTTTAGACTGGTAATGTTTCTTTTAAAGTGTATAAACAAAGAATGAAATGAGATGAAAGTAATTAATGTAATTAGGGATTTCCTTGACCTGTCCAAATCCGTTTATAATACGCCGCGCATAGAAGTAACTTCGTTAGTGATGTTGTACGAGATTTCGGAAGAACTAAACCGAACTAAGTCTAGAGGAAATTAAATTGGAAAAGATCTAAACAGCACATTTCCTGCAGAGGAGAAGCAATACAATTTTTATTCTTGATCGAACTACTGGAAATTGGAGAGCATCGTGACACACATGCGTAATGCGCGTATCTCATAAAATTCAGCCGCGAGATATTGACTTATCTGATCCTCAAACATACCAAATATCGATATCTCCGCAGCACAAAGCCAAGCTGAAATCGGAACGGATTTCGCCCACTCTTACCTTAGACCGCAATAGGAAATAGAAAATGGATATTGCACATTCAATTCGGAATATTCAATAGCTACTAATTCTATTTTCATACCTGTAACTATCTTTATATCTATATCTAAATAGAGATCTACACTGGCTTCACTTGGGAGGTCTTATAAAATCGCCGTGTATATTATACTAATCTGCCAACATGCCGAATTTATACGCTTTTAATAAATCGAAAATATCATCTATATAAATTAAACTCGGTAGACGTACAACATATATATTTTATTTACATAAACTAAATATACAATTTATACACCACATCGAAGTTAGAAAACGATAGCTCTGATGTCATGATAAAAGTAAAATATTTTATTTGTTATAGCACGGTGTATAAATATAGAAGGTGTGACAACTCATTAATTTTTGTTGACAGATTGAAGTCGGCGATCAGTAGGCCGAGATTCTAATACACATAGCGCCTCTATACAATATGTGCTCTACCACATAACATTCTATAACTAACATGACAAATAAAATGACAATGACAATCAAAATGTCACAATTTTAATTAATTCTATGTTCCGTAAGTCAACCAGATAACCCAGTGCTGGATTATAGCATAAGCCAACAAAGCTATAGCTTAGGGCCCCAACTCATTGGGGGCCCCGCGGAAATTGTAAAAAAATAAAATAAAAATTAAAAACAATAACATTTTTCTTGGTAAAAACTAAAGTAGTGCAGAAATTTATGGAATATATAAGTTTGTGTATGCAAGTCATTTCTAAAGGTCAAGAATTAGTTGATTTTGTATTAAAGGCGAAAAATTTGCGCTTTTAACAATTCATCTTCGAAGTGTAGTGCAGTGGATAGAGGATAGTATTATATTTACAAATGAGATTGCTCTATTCTATGAATAAAGACTAATTTTCTAAAAGCGGGGGAGGGGGGGGGGTTGTATGGGGCCCCCAAAACCTGTTGTGCTTAGGGCCCCTCAATGGGTTAATCCGGCCCTGAGAAAACCTGTATCTTGATTGCTGGTACACCATGGTTCCTGAATATTTTCATCTATTTCGAAACACATTGACATTAATTCATATGACATTTAAAATTGACACAACCTAACAAAAATACAAATTAACTAAATGAATGATAACGTTAAATAATGCCAATAAAAATAACGCAATCACCAATATCTCAAATATAAATAATGTTTTCATACTTACATCTATAATAATTATTAGTAATACCACTAAAAATACGGTTTACAAATTTGACACTGACGGATATCGTTTGATTTTGTTATGAACCAGGATTATTTCGTGGTTGCTGTGGTCCGACTTTTTACCAACTTTTTTCAGGAACCGCGTTCCAAATAAAAACTGGTAAATAATTTCAGGACTTACGGAACACAAAACCGTAAATCTGGTCGAACCGGTTGCATTACGGAACATACTATAAGATATTTTGCTTGTAATTTTGAATAGGGTCGCTTAGCTGTGTACGTTGTTTGTGTTTTGGACGGACAGGGTTCGATTCCAGCCGACACGCCGACACCAAACTTGAAATTTGAAAAAAAAATCATATAGCACGGAAGAGTACCCCATGGCAGCTTTGAAACCGTAGGGAAACTCTTAGCAAACGTTTTCAATTACAATTATAAATATATCATTACCGAAACCTGCAAATAAACGGAGATTGGTACGTCCAGAAATGGGTAATAAACCATGATGTTATATTTAATTATTTAAAATACGTACTTCCCCAGAATCTCATTACAATATCTCCATTTTTAAAAAGCTTTTGGGAAATACCATCTTTAGTAGCAAGGATTTTATTAGCTGGAGAGGGTACAACTTTCCGCCAGGCATTCACAATGTTTTGCGAAGCATGGTGAATCAGAATTGTTTCTTTATTGGATGTTATTCCTGATTTATAATCTTCCACGAAACAGTGTTTCGATATTTGTACATTTTATCGAATATTTACATAAAATTAATTAACGTATGTCAATTTCAATTTAAATTGACAGATGACAGTTACCTATGTGTCGGGAACATTTCTAACCTTACATCAAAATAAAATTGATTACAATTATTTTATTACAAATTTCAACATAACTTTCACTATTCGAGAACACGACTTTTGGATGCTATGATGACAACCACATTTAAATTCAAAAGCGTATATGTACACGCGTGTGTATTGAATTTCATTTTCATGAAAAATTGATATAATTTGCTTGCGTTACTTCGTAATTCCAACAAGTTTTCACCCAAATGTTCCCTAAACTCACTTATCATTTCGTAATGCGGGGTTTTTGACATTTCAGTTTCATTAATTAAAACACGCTTCAAATCGCAACAAAATTTATTTAATTAATCATACAGTAACACTATTTATTTCACGATTTATTTTCTCATTTGATTTAGGTACACCAATTTATTTATTTATTACTGGAAACCTTATTTAGATTTTTCATTCTTTCCAAAAGGTTTTACAATAACAAAAATAGATACCATAGTATTTCTTATAAAACTGTTTAGTTTAGTCTGAAACTATTTAACAGTTTTAAGTCCTCCAGTATTTAAGATAGTTTGTCAGATTTGGCAGTTTTTAAATTACCATATAATAATTTCACAGTTTTTAAGTCTCCCAGAAACTAATTTAAAAGAATTCCAAAGAAAACTGGTTGAAAGCTTTTGAGAAGTTGAAGGAAAGAATTGTTGTAAGAACTACAATGAACATTATTTTTTAAACGATCTGATATGGCCAGCACATTACCTTCCGTTAGATCGTGGTCAGTTCTGTGTATATTGTAAAAATTCTACACAGAGATTTTCTTGTAAAAAATTCCATATTTCCAGTACATTACCTTCAGTTCTATGTATTTTGTACAATTTCCACACAGAAAGTTTTTGAAAGAGATTATATATTTCCAGTGAAATTAGAACACAAACATACTGTCAAATGCACTTGACACTGACATTTGTCAATCAGAATTTTCACAATATAGTAGATGTTTCCATGGTTATAACATAGCTTGCTGCTTTATGAAATTTAATTTCTTTATAAATTTATTACTCTATATCAATTGAATATGAAGCATAAAATGTAATCAAATCTTATAAAGAATAAAATATTCTTTAATATTTATAATAACATTAAATGTGAAAAAATGATATTTAACATCGTTTTTTCAAGAAAACTGTTAAAATCTTCAAATTAGGATACTTCCGGTCGACCAATTGTAATCAAAATCTAATCAGCTCTTCATATAGATGTAAAGAAAAGGAATACGCAAAAATTATAATTTTTGGAAAGGTGGTATTGAAGTTATGCGATCCGAAAAAATCGTCACACACACATACATACATACACACATCCATCCATACATACAGACATCATCGTAAGAATAGTAAAATCGCATTCTACGGAACCTAAAACGTGCTTATTCATTAAAACTCATCATCGATTTTTTTGACCAAAGACAATACCTTCCTTACCTGGTGACGGAAGGTAAAAATTAAACATATTAACTATGTGTCTCAGCGATATTACCGGCCGGAATCACCATTCCTTAATCAAGAGTTGATCCACAGATCAACAATGATTCTTCAATCAATCTAATTGATTCTACATTCCATAAAACAAGCACCGACACCGACATACCATTCTCTGTTTTTGATGATATTTTATTATTTAAGATTGGCATGACTGCAATAAATACTCTACTAAATATCTAAGCAACGGATTTAATATAAAGCACAATCTCCAACTTAATAATTCTATCAAAAATTTCCCTTAAAGAAAATTGTCAAATATTTTCTTAAACAATAATGTGATTGAAATTCTCAACAGAGAAAATAGTATAAAATACACGTTATAGGAGGCACTCGTTCGTTCGGCCACTCGCCATTGCGCGCTCGTGAGCGAACTTGGAACTCGTGATATAATACGTTGCCTTCTGTAACTTGTTTTAATATACGTAACTGTAAATCTGTTGATCATGATTTCTTGCTTCAGAAATAAAGTAGGTGAATTAGAACAAACGTTGATCAAAGGATCAGTTTGATTCTTTATTTAGATTATTATTAATCAACGGATAAATGGTGAATTCAATTAAAAATGAAATACATTTGGTGCTATTTAGATTTTGCTCGAGCAACTTCTAGCATATGATTTGTATGCTATCTGAAATATGCTATTCAGTCACGTAGTTAGTTAGGTTACGTATCAAAATTCTTCAAATTAGCCATTCAACCAATTCAAGTATTTGCTATCAGTATACGACAAGCGCTAGCAGCTAGGTAGCAATTGTGCTTATTGAACACACCAATTAGTTCAGAAAGTAATCTCTTTCCACATGACGGCTTAAGGCGTGAGCCACTTAGGCATTGGCTTAGGGCGCTTGGCTTATTGGGGCGCCCAAAAATCTAAAAACTAAAGATATAAATAATTAAACAAAAATAAAATGAATGTATGAAATATGTACCAGTATTATTAAATTTTGGAGCCCTTCAAAGTTACGATTGTGTGTAAATAAATTATATTTACGCGTTTTAACTTACTGTACCTATCAACTGAAAGATTAAATAATATTCCAACGTTATCTATTGAATATGCCATTGCGAAATAATTAAGCCAGGAAGAAATGATTCCAAAATTTGTTTCACTTATTTTATTGTGTTGTTGCTAATGATTATAATTTATATATACACGGCGTTTCTATACTTATGGATCAATATTTAAGGGAAGATAATACAGCTAAAAAAAAGTCAAAAACACCTTAATCCGCAAAATCCAATTCTCAACTGTTTCCAAGATGTAGATCATCTAATTTATTGCTTTTAATTTTTCAAATATATCTCAAAATATGACAATCAGCTGAGGCCCGATTCTTGAAATTTTTCGCATACGTAAGTGGGAGAGATGCGCATGCGAACTGCATATTGGTATTCTTGAAACGAAATCGTGTGGTCGTAGGCGAATATTCCGTGCGCAATTACATCGCATAGGTATAAATAACTTGAAAGTATCATTCGCACACGAAACTGTGTCTGTCACTGTTACTTGTGTTTGGTGTATCAGTACTTGGATGATGTAAATCAAATTATGTTTTTATATAACTATGGGGACGCCAATTATAAATCTAGAATCTCCATACACTTTAGTATCGTTATAATCTTCGACAAATGTATGCTCGTGCATTAATAGAACGATGCAATGGATTGTTAGAAAGGAATTTTAGGTGCCTTTTAACGAGCTTTGCATTCTAAATCTGAAATGGTTAGCAAAATTAGAGTATTATTACATAACACTTGCATATTAATATTGCCATATTATGTACGTATATACTGTAAACTAAGAAAAATAATACCTACTATATCAAATATATTATGTATATATAATAAATTTTGAATAATAAAATTACAACACTTATGGCTTATGACAGCGTCGTTGACAGCTACGGCTGACAGCTTTGGTTGACAGGTTGACAGTGATAGTTAAAAAACAATTATATGATGAAGCATTCACGTGGTATAAATGTTTCGTTTAGATTGGCTGCTACATACTACGTTCGCTTGCTTTCGAGAATCGGATGCGTAGGCTTCAGCCGAGTTTCGTTTGGTATTCAAGAATATCACTCATACGTACAGTACTGTTCGTGCATGAAACTAACCACACGAATTTTGTCGCGTGCGGAAAATTTCGCATGATTTCAAGAATCGGGCCCCTGATTTTTGGCTGATTTCCTTTTTTGAGAATTGGACCTTTCGGATTATGACATTTTGACTTACATTTAACTTTATTATCATCCCTTAACGTTTGACACATAAGTATAGAAACATCCTGTATATCAACTCTCAAGTTTGTCTTTTTCTTTCATGTCCAAAAAATCAGAAATAAGTTTTGTAACTGGTGGGGGGCGCTCTAATATAATTTGGCTCAGGGCGCCATATATCTTGAGCCGGTCCTGCACATGCTAGTTTCAAATTTGCTGGTTGGAAGTCTTCAGTTTAATAAATAAAACTGAAACTATGTCCTTGCTGCAATGGGAAAGGTCGAATCGGATGCGTATGAGGCTAGCAGGAACTGCCACATTCCGTGGATGTTTACGTTGCTCTTTAGGACGCGAGGCCAGCGCCACGATCGGCGTTATGCTGAAACAGCAGAGTCGTAGCCGCGAATAACCCTCCCGTCCTACTTCCACTGCAGCGAGAATGACTCGCGACCAACGACCGACGACCGTTCTTCTTATCAACGGATGTGACTTTCATTTACCCCCGAGATTTGTGGAAATTACTTCAAACTGGACTTTTTATTATCGACTTTTTCTCCACATTTTCTCTGATTGAAATTACGTATTGTTTCCACAAGATTTTAAATCAAGGACGGTTTCTTTTTCTTTTCTTTTTATCTCATCTAAGCAGACATAAATTTAAGGTGAGAAAAAAGATAAAAAGCTTACGAAACTGCGTAATCCGCACTGAAAGTCCTGAAATTATTGCTCGATTAAATTTATAATCATACAATTAAATTTTAAATTGCCACTGGTGATGGTCTTCTCACTTGTATATTTATATTAAATCAATAGAACCGAGAAACGGTGAATATGATTAATAATTGGATATTTGACCTCTCGGGATTTTATTGTGCTAATATAGACTGTTATATTAGTCGTATAAACGGAAGATATTAATTTTAAAAGAAATTCATATTGCTTTTAATAGTTTTTCCACGAATAACTTTCTCGCACATTTTTACCTTCCGTCACCTTTAGGTAAGGAAGGTATTGTCTTTGGTCAAAAAATTCGGTGGTGAGTTTTTGATGAATAAGCACGTTTTAGGGTCCCTAGAATACGATTTTACTATTTTTACGATGATGTCTGTATGTGTGTGTGTGTGTGTGTGTGTGTGTGTGTGTGTGTGTGTGTGTGTGTGTGTGTGTGTATGTGTGTGTGTGTGTGTGTGTGTATGTATGTGTGTCCGTGTGTGTGTGTGTGTGTGTGTGTGTGTGTGTGTGTGTGTGTGTGTGTGTGTGTGTGTGTGTGTGTGTGTGTGTGTGTAACAAAATTTTCGTCTACGATAACTTCCATACTACAATTCTAAAAATTATAATTCTTTCGTATTTCTCTTCGTTACATCCATGCGAAGAGCTGATTAGATTTTGGTTAGAATTGGACAACCGGAAGTACCCTCATTTGAAGATTTTAACAGTTTTTCTTGAAAAAACTATGTTAAATATCATTTTTTCACATTTAATGTTATTATAAATATTAAAGAATGTTTTATTTTCTATATGATTTAATTGCATTTTATACCTAATATTAAATGCATATAGAGTTAAAAAATTATAAAGAAATTAAATTTCATAAAGTAGCCATAGCTGTGGAAACAACTACTACTTATATTAAGAACATTTTGATTGAAAGATGTCAGTGTCAAGCGAAATTGACATAGTGTGTTTGTCTTATAATTTTACTGGCAATAGGTATAGGATCTTTTGCTTTCTGTATGGAATTTGTATAAAATACATACAACTGCTTTAAGGTAATGTACAAGAAATAATTATAATAATTATTTTATTTCTGCAGATACATTACACTGTATATAGAAAACGTCACAAAATAATAATTTTCTGTATGAAATTTGCATAAAATACATACAACTGCCGGAAGGTAATATACAAGAAATAGAATATTCAATTTAGCAAGGAACTTTCCGTATGAAATTTGTGCAAAATACATAGAACTGACGGAAGGTAATGTGCTGGCCACATCAGATTTTTTGGGTCTCATCTCGTTCTCGCGCGAGAGTCTCGCGAGAGTCTTGCTGTAAAAATAAGCGCTTGCGCACTAAACTATTATTCACGAAAGATGACTATTCATTGCATTTCGTATGCCCAGGCGTGCAACATGAAATATTTAGGGAAACATTTTAACTGAAAAAATAAGTAATTCATTTGAAAATTATTTTTCTTTCTAAATAATGACTTTCTGAAAGATTTATGTTCTTCACTTATGTTTTTGCAAAATACAAAAACATAGACTTAACTTATAAACCAAGGAATAATAATTTGATTTAAACGTCAACGCCACTGGATAAATATTACCACAGAGGGCAGTGTAGTAGATAATTAGGTATCTGTAATTCTACGACATATGTCATTATTATTTATAGTGTGTTAGGAAGTAATGCCACTATTTACGTATATCTGTAACACCACATAAATTAAATAGACATAGGTCGAATAATCTTTCTCTTTCTAATAAAAAAAATGTTGCTAAGCTACTGCTGTACAGTGATGTGTATTCTTTCTTCGAACAAATAACCTTGAATAGTCATCTTTCGTGAATAATAGTGTATGTATTTACCTCGGTATTTACGTATCGCTTAAACTACAAAAGACAAGTTTGCACGAATCGTTCCGTCTTCCGTGTATTTACAGTCGTATAACTATAATAAAGAGACGAAACACTAAATTCTAGTCACCAAATTATTTCAATACGAACATCTGTTATTACATTGTCATCAGTAAAACTAATTTAACACTAAAAAAATATTTTTTGTAACTAAAAGTTTCTACACTTTATCATTAACTATACACCACTATTTAAGTAAGATTTACTCATAAAAAAGCGCTACACTGGGTGCCCGCTGGCAACCAATCACTCCGCTTCACTCCGTGTTGGCTCCTATCGACGCTTTCTTTTCAGGAACGACAAGAATTTTAATAACCGTAGTTTTAACTGCGATGAGTTAGGGGCTGAAATGTTGGAGAAAAACTAGTTCTATTAGATGCAAAACCGATTTAGTATTTATTTTGCATTTCCTCGCTCTGCGACCGATATCATTCGACTCTAGATAGACTCAAAAAAAGTCAATTCATATAATTTTCACATTCACGTGTTCTATGCACGAATTACCGTTGACTCCACTCCCTGTACGGTGCATTTTTCATTGAATTTATGAATCAAAGCTATAAAGTTACAAATACTTTTTATTGCGAGACTCTGGCGAGAATCTCGCGAGATTTCTCGCTTCTCGCAGTTGTTGTATCGATCTCGCCTCGAATTATAAATTACAATCTCACTCTCGTTTTCGTCTCGCATATTGCAACGAGACGAGACGAGATGCGAGAGTACTCGAACCGGGTTCGATCCCGACCAACGCCAAATATTTCGAATTTTAAATGGAAGAAATTGACCCCTGTGGTACAGTCTCCACGCCAGCAATGAGTGCCCGTGAAGTGACGCCTGGTAAACGCCCCACGGTACAAATATGTCATCATCATTACCGAAATCTGCGTACAAAACAGATTGGCACATCCAGCAATGGGTAATATGCAGTGATGATATATTTATTTATTTTTATTTATTTTCATAAATAATTAAATAAAAAAATTGGCACATAAAGTAGTCATTTAAAACAAGCCCCCACTCCAGTGACTTCGGAGTACAAACAGCACGCCATTCATAGCCAATAGGAAAACAGGTTGTCCATCACATACGCTATTTATAT
This sequence comes from Harpalus rubripes, assembly GCA_963082715.1. Taxonomy (NCBI): domain Eukaryota; kingdom Metazoa; phylum Arthropoda; class Insecta; order Coleoptera; family Carabidae; genus Harpalus; species Harpalus rubripes. The sequence goes on along the minus strand of OY720457.1, from coordinate 55,690,281 downwards.
AAAAAAAAAGTAGGCGAGTCTGTCACATGTTAAACTGTAAGTACTCTGACGTAATATTTTGTTACAAATCATGTGACATTCAAAATAATACACAAATTTCAATAATTGTAAAATTTCTAAAGAAAATTTCATGATATTTTGAAATCTGAGGTTTTTTTTTTAAAGAATAATACATTTTAAATTTACTTAGAAGTCATAGAAATTCTTGTAACGGCCCTATTGGAGTTATTACTCGTCACGTCAATAGATGAGAGGTTAGAATGCCACCACTGCATTAAAACATCTTATGAGCACGTCAGAAAATGATTAGTGATTCTCATTATTGTAATCAATTTTTCTTTATTGTAATTAGCATTGTTTCTTAAAAAATAGAATTTATTCATATTGGAAAATTAAAATCTAAATGGCATTAAATGAATTTGAGTAAGTTGACAGTTCGTTAAAAAGAAAAAATCAATGCCTCACAAGTTTTCCTTTCACATACCTATAAATGTTATACCTCATACGACAGTTTCTCTTTTTCTTCTTATTTGAATAATCATTGTTGAATAAAGTTTCATATAATTTGCGTCTCTTTAACAAATAATCATTGCGTTTAAAAATGATAAACTATAATCGTAATGTTTTTCAACGCTAAATAATTTATGAATGTTAATATTTGTAAATTGGGAATATAAATTAACAAAATTAGACAAAAGGGGCGAATGCACGCATGTACTCATTTATAGATAAACCTATTAGGACGTGATCGTTAATCATGCAATTAACGTTAATGATTTGCTAATATCCAATAATAGTTTGTCACATGATCAATATTAATTATAATCTAAAATGAGAATACTGGTTACTGGGGTGGAAATATAACTATGTAAGCATATAAGGTGCCTATTTAAAGTCAATAATACATATTGCCTGATTTAACTAATATCCTTGTTGTATTTTCGACAATGGACCTTTTCAATTTAACGGCTATCTCTTTCTATGGCTGCAAATAGTAAGAAAATGGCGCGAACAACTGCCAGTTGGGCTGTCAAACGAAACGTCAAAAATATTGCAGTCATTAAAATACCCGTATTCTCAGTGAAAAGTTATTTGATATATTCTCACATTTTACGTCTAAATTTTTTGGAAACAAACGCCATAGATCTCATTTGTTCTTACTATCCGCAGATCCCCATTGCGCATATCTTCTATCTCTTTAAATTGAAAAGGTCCGTTTTCTAAAAATAAGTATCTAAAAAAAGATTTACGTAATAGACAGAATAATACGATGAAACACGACTGTCCGTTAATATTTCTTTTAACCTTTAGGTATGTAGGTAACGGGAAATAGCAAAAATTCATAACGTGCAACCCAGACAAAAAGTAAATATTCATTTATCATGAAAATATTGAAACAGTATACAGACGTTTGAAAATAGGTTATGCAAATTCGAGTATGTCTATGCACTCGTATTATTTTGAAAAAGTAAATCATAGAACATTTTGTAAAAACCAAGCTGGAAGGCTATTTTGCTCTTGCTAAAATGAAGTGACCAAATAAGGTACTGCTTTTTAAAATTCCATAATTTTCTTCCATTTAAAGATGAACTATTTATAAGTTCAGGGTGTTTTTTTTACTTCGGGTAAAAACTTTAACGGTTTAAAATTTAAACTATACCGTTGATTGAAAAATAATAGATTTAAAATATTGATGAAATTTCCTTTGTTAGATTCATTCTTGTAATCATTATTATTAGTAGGTTATCATCAAAATCGTTTGTTGTAATTAACAATTTTACTGTTATATCTTGCAATATAATTCCAGAAAATTATACGTTCAGCAGGATATTTATTTTACTTTTTTTACCTCCCGCTATCCTTGGTAAGGAAATATGTAACTGACAAAAAATGGGTATCGTGGCCGCGTGCCTGAGTGTCTGGTCGCGAATCTGGGAAACCGGATTCGATCCCGACCGACGCCAAATATTTCGAATTTTAAATGGCACAAAAATTGTCTCCTTGTGGTCTACTCCCCACGCCAGCAATAAGTGCCCGTGAGATGACGCCTGGTAAACGCCCGCACGATACAAATATGTCATCATCATTACCGAAATCTGTGTACAAAGCATATTAGCACACCCAGCAATGGATAATACGCCGTGATGATATATTTTATATATTATATTATTTATGCAACTAACAGATAAATGTCATTGTCAAAGAACTAATCATTTCAAAATAATAATAGTAACATTTTAAAAAGAGAAAAGTAAGTAGAACAATAGGAAAGGAATGCAATACAGTTTCCAGCATAAGTAAATATGTAGGTATATATTTAGATTAATAAAAATTAACGATGCACAAAACATTTGAACTAATCCTCATTTTTACCTCCCGCTACCCTTGGTAAGGGAGGTATTGGGATCGTGCTAAAAATCGGATATGAGATATGTAAATGACCACGTTTTAAGGTCCCTAGTATCCAATTTCAACATTTTCACGATGATGTCTGCGTGTATGTGTGTATGTGTGTGTGTGGATCCTCCACTCTAACTCAAATACTATCATTCAGAAAATTTTGAAACCTTGTATTTCGAATTTTTTCTGTAATGGAAAGAGCCCATAAGATTTTGGTGAAAATCGGATAACCGGAAATGGCACTTTACCAGAAGCTCAAAATAATTTTTCTTCGAAAAATACCCTTAACTGTTATTTTTTCGTTATTAATGTTATTATAAAAATTAAAGATTATTAAATTTTCTATAGATTTGTATTAATACTTTTTCTATATATTTTATGGATAAATTTATAAAATTATCTATAATTTAAATCCCAAAGCCTACGCAGTTATTCAAATGCATGTAACTGACAGATAAATGTCACTATCAAAGAACTAATCATTTCAAAATAATATTAGTAACGTTTTAAAAAAGAAAAATGTAAATAGAACAATAGAAAAGGAATTCAATACAGTTTCCAGCATAAGTAAATTGATATGTATTTAGATTAATAAAAATTAACGATTCTCAAAAATGTTTAAGTTAATCCTCATTTTTGGATTAGTGATATCTATTCTATCCCGGAATTTAAAATTTAATCTTCATTTTATTATAGCTCCGGCGGCTTAATGGTTAGAGCAACGCCTCATGTCATGAGTGCCATCGGGGCTCTGGGTTCGAATCCCACTAAGGTATGGATGATTGTGAATGTGAATCCACTCTGTAATTGGGATTTAATATTGTTGAGGGTTTTAAAAAAAGGTAGTTACTTGGATTAGATTAGACTACATTTCAAGAACTAAACTGTCAAAATTAGAGTAAAATTCGCTAATCCAAAAATAAGGATTAACTTATTCTTTTCTGACTCGGGCTGTAAATGGCGGGAGGTATTGGGTTGGCCACACCAGACTTTTCTACTAAATTCATTGTTAGATACATTCTTGTAATAATATTTTTGAGATAATGCAAATATTCTTATTTATTGTTATCAACACGTTCACAATTATTATTTCAATATAACAATGATAGAAAAATATCGGTTTGATACGATAATAATCTTTTACAAATAAACCCAGTTTGCAAAAAATTACTATTATTTTTTATATACCTTCTTGAAATGGCGCCCCTCATGGTCAGGCGCCTTTGTGTGGAGCACAATCTGTCCACCCGCACGGAGCGGCCCCGCTTACACTATTTAGAAATTGTAATAATTTTCAAGTCTCAAGTTTGTCGTTGGTTGAATTCGTTGAATTTGTATTGCTTAGCCCAATTTTCTATTTCAAGTTTATATTTATAAAAACATTTTAATCCTGTAGCAAGCCAGTCTAGATTGTTGATCGTTGGAATTAGTACATTTTCGCAAATTTCAAATGTGTCTTAAACCTTACAGATAAGAATTATATTAATAAAATTTTAATGGTCCTGAAGCATTTCACAAATGTAATACAAAATTATCAACAATGTGTTACCCATCTCACATTAATCTTTCTGATAAATGTTATCCTAATTGTATTAATAAAACACCAAAGGGCAAACAGAGTTGTAATCAGAAGTACACGAAGCAGAGGAAAGGAAAACGAGAAACCAAACATGATAATAGGCTTAAGACTCTGTTGTGGGGGAATAAGAAGAATAGAACGCTTCCATTTACATACCTGCCTTCTGGATTACAAGAACAATTTACAAATTGTAATTTGATTAATCAAACAGGCGACACCTTTACGATGTGGCGAAGGTGAGAATGGTTAGCAAAGGCAGAGGGCGATGACATTTTCATTTTCGGGTTTATTAAATTATGGCAGAACAAGAAATACAAATGAAAACGAGAATGGAATCATCAGGGATATGAGATTTTATATAACACGCTTAATGAAACACCCGCAGTGCCGGGTTACACAATAGGCAGACTAGGCAATTGCCTATAAGCCCCGCGCCTTTTAGGGGCCCCGTGGCCCGATACATTGGATTAAAGTAATATTTATTTAATTTTGAAATAATGTTTTTAATTACAAACAAAAAGAAATGCTTAAATAAAAAAATTGATTACAAAAAAGGAATGCTTATTTACAATGATGGAATCTTGATTACAATAATAAAAAATATCAATCAATATTACAAGACCCTACTATTACAATTTGATGGCAGAAAATAAATTGTTAGCGCTATCTATATTTTACATTGACAGTTATTTAATGCAATAATTAGAATATAGATCACTATATTTATGTAAAGATGTATGTCTGTTGTCATCTGTTTGAAATTAAAACTTTTATCTAATTATAATAAATATGATATATTTACACTTGTATTATATATGTAATTTATTGTAAATTTGTATTAGTTTTTTAGGTAATTATTTTTATGACACAAATACCTGTGTTTGGGATTTATGTTGATTTTCATAATAATTCTTTCGCATAAAGATGCTATAAATTTTTTGTATTTACAATATTCGCAATCGAAATTAACGATAGAGGCGCTGATTTTCGAAACAAGATGGCCGCCATACGATGGGTTTGACATATGACAGTTCACATTGTTCACTGTGTTTCGTTGACTGTGTATATACAAACCGAGTTTAAAAACTTATTTATATGAAGGCGATAAGTTAAAATATTTAATTATTAATTACTACACTACAAACTCAGCTGTCACTTATTTAATATGGCGCTTGTACGATTGCTTTTCGTAGTAATAATTTGCGCCACTAGAGGGAAAATTTTATCTACGATTGCGAATATGAAGGGCTTATTGTAATAATGTGATACGTATATTTTGGTAGAGCCAAAAAACAACTAAAAGCCTTTAAAAAATTACTTATTTCAAAATAATGTGTCATCATTTTATTACACAAACTAAATTAAAACGAAATACTGGATTTTTAACAAAAATATCATGTTTTATTTAGTAAGTTAATATTTTTTTCCTACAACCGTGCGTGAAAAGTACTTTTCACGCACTCATTACAGTGTGTAAAGTGGCACTTTTCAAGCACTAGTGCGTGAAAAGTACTTTTCACACACTAGTGCTTGAAAAGTAAATAAGAGTTGCTAGGCAACATTAAAATTCGGTTAATTTACCTGTCAAGTATATAATTAGGTACTAAATAATAATGAAAATAATAAAATTTATTAAGAAATATGAATATACACTATGAAACAAATTTAATATTTTTTTAACAGATTTAGTACTAATCTAATTTTTAAGAACATTAACAATTTTTTGACATGTATTTTAACCTAACCCAATTTTTAATATTAATATTAAATGTACAATTTGTACATTATAAAAGACTAATCATCGTCTGTCTGAGATTCTTCCAAATGTTTAAGTTACATTTTGTACAGTGTTATGAAAAAGAAACAGTATTTGAAGCTGCTGGATGCCTGTACACTCAGTATTATGAGAAACAGCAATACCATTTCGGTTGTAGGAAAAATGTTGTATGCAACACGTGTGTAAAATAGTATTTTTTGTCTCGTGCTACAATTTAAAACGTCGCACTCGACCAAAAAAGTACTACTTTACACACTTGTTACATACATAACTATTTCTGTATAACGAAATTATTTATTAAAATTGTTGGATGGGGCCCCCCACATGGTTTAATCCGGCACTGAACACCCGGTAGTGTCAGTGATTGCGACACCTCTTACAGTAACATTTTTCTGCAAGCTACTGAATAATTTTGGATATTTTAGGTACGCAAATATGTATTAGACAAACTTCGGTAATCAATACACCAAAAAGGACAAGGATACGTATTTAAATTAACGATGCGTCCGACTTATACTATGCCATTAGATTAAGTTTGTGAGAGACATTTTAATGGAGAGTACATTATAAATGAATGAAAATCTGGAGATGTTAAAGTAAATAAAACATATTTAATTTCATTTATGCACAGTGTGTATGACTCATGAAATTAAACTAAGTCGTCAGGACCGCTCTGTGCGGGTGGGCAAAGGGCACAAAGGCGCCTGACCATGAGGGGCGCCATTTTAAGACGATATACAAAAAAATAATAGTATTTTTTTTGCAAACTGTGAAGGTGTTGATTACAACAAAGAATATTTTGATTATAGCTCAAGAATATTGATTACAAGAATGAATCCAACAATGCATTTAGTAGAAAAAAGTAAAATAAATATCCTTCTAAACAGATAATTTTCTGACATTGTTATGTTGCAAGCTATAACTGTAAAATTGTTGATTACAACAAACGATATGATGGTCAAAACATTAAATTCGTATATGAATCAATAATACTAATTTAATTAGTAGTAGTTTTAAAAATATATGCAAGTGTCTAAATATTACTTATAACACAATAACTCCTCAATATAATGTAACATAATTTGTGATTTCCTATATATTTGTATACGTCGTGTGTTAAACGCGGCCTACCTATACCTATCTCTCTCTTCACTCGCCTGTTGCATTATGGGTGACGTTTTTTCTAACTCTTGTCCACTCTTTACATATTATACTTCATGCCTAGAACTGATGAGCTCCAATTAGAGCGAAATGCGTCTATGGTCTAACTGGGCTCTGCCCGTATCTAAGAATGACCAAGAGGTTGATTCAGATGCTGAAATCTTGTAAAACTTTATAAAAATAATAATTTTAGGAACGTAGTGATGTGTATGGATACTCACTGAGAATCGATACATATAGAGCAGGGGTTCCCAAAGTTTTTCTTAGGCGAGCCAATTTAATATTACCGAACTTTTTGGCGGGCAAAAAAAAAACGGAATAAAATCAAAACAATAACCACGATTTTTTTTGTTTTAAATATATTTAACTATTTCTTATTTTAGCACATGTAAACACTACTGCATTGTAGTCTCAAATAGAAACAGAACTGCGCGAAAGATGCATTTCGTTTATAATTTGAGCAACCAATATGAAAAGACGTTCTGTTTGTGCTTGCACGTTTTCCTATTTTTCGTCCCACCTCTAGTGAGTTGGAGCAGTGCATTTTTGAATATTCGTTAATATGGCATAGGCCTGTATTGCTCAGGGCAACTGGGTAGGCAGGACAAGGTCTGGTGGTACAGTTGTAGTGTGCGGCACAGCGCACATCATTGAAATGAACGATAAATTCGTTACTAACTCCTTGAAATTGTGTGTTGCATTAGATGCGCCAGAAATGATTAACAGTTCTGTATCTATTTGAGACTACTATATTATATTTCTGTACAAATGTGTAATAACTAGACTAGACATACTACAATAATTTTTTAAATATAAACTAAACAATATTTTATTAATACAAACGCTTTCGGTCAGTGCCGGATCAAGCCAGCGCGGGGCCCGTAGCAAATATGAACAGGGGGCCCTTGAATTGCATTTCGTATTATAATTTAGGATGAAAATAAAACAAAACATTTGCAAAATTAATAACACAAAAGCACGTAAAAACTAAGACACTATAACACGACGTAAATAGTCCAATAACAACAAATTTCACTCTTACAAGAAAATAAAATTACTCGTATGTAATAGGGGATTACAGCTTAATCGAATTAAGAGAAATTAGTAAAAAATAGTGAAAGTAGATGCTTAATAATGAATATTAATAAAGAAATAAAATGATATAATTCAAATATTTCGGAAATAAGGGGTTTTTTGTTTTAGCAGCTCGTCACTCATATGAAATCCATAAATATTATTTTGATTGGCGACTCAAAAACCACCTATAAATATATAACGAATACTGAGGTAGGGGTGGAGTTTACTACCAATGGAAGTAGACAAATTCAAATAGCGGACACGTGGCTACCAGTCCAGTACTGCAATTCTCAAACAATTTTTATTTGAATATAAATTTCTTGCATTAAACTTAATAATTTTGATACACTTGCAATTATAAAGCATGCAAACTTGTACAGTGTTACAATATTAATTTGTTTTTATAAATATAAATTAAAAATAGCACACATTTCAAGAACATTTTAGATCCACGAAGAAAACAGTTTTATATAAAACTTATGTTCGTGACGTCACGTCTATATTTTCAAACTTCGGGGAACCATAACTCGCTTATTAACAGGAATTTTTTCACCGGATTTTCACAAATAGTCTTAGTTTTACTTATACCTTGTGATGAAATTATATTTGAAAAATGGTGGAATCCCCTATTGTGGTAGGAACGAACGACTGAGTCGACGGGTTATACAAACAGCTCGAATCGAAAACAATATTAGGGGATTCCACCTGTAAGTAATGTGGGGTTGCCAACTTGTAGCATAATAATGTACCTATACTATTACAGTATGGCTTGCGCTCACTTTGAGAATAGCTACTAGTCGTGTGGCTTATAATTTTTTGATTTGTAGTTTTTTTTGGGCACAGGACCGCCCCCCCCCCCAAGGCGCGGGGCCCGTAGCATTTGCTGCCTCCTGCTACATGGATGATCCGGCACTGCTTATGGTTAAAGTTCTGTAAGAATTTTTTAAAAATATTAAAGTATTTTATTGTATCTTATTTGTAATATTTATTATTTATTTTACTATTTACTTATTTATTTTTTAATAAAAATATAATATATCGTATCGATATCGCGGGCCGAATTCACAGGCTTTGCGGGCCGCATTTGGCCCACGGGCCGCACGTTGGCTTGGTAATAAAAGTTTTGAGACGTATTTCGATCGCCTTGCTATTGAAATTCAGTAAAAGTTTCTTGGCTAAATTGCCTCACGAATTTGACTAACGCAACATCATTTCAAAGAAATTTGTAACTGTAGCAGGGGAGGTAGGTGCATTTGACTTACACACGTTCCTCGTTTATCGGTTGCGGTTTGCCTTGCCGACACACATTTGCGTTTAATTCACAATCGATTCAAATATTCAGACGGAACAAAATCTTTGTTGGAGTGTAAACCGTCAGATGAACGCATGACTTGATCGAGCGTGCTCTTTTGTGTGTGAGTTTTACGCTAATGTAAACTTAATGTGTTTGTGAAGTTCCCAAATTGTGTACTCGACGACGATGGCGGTGGGGTTATTTTAAATGGCTTCATTTAACACAAAATGTTACGGTTTCATGGATGGATATTACGATTATTCTCGTGCGCGAACCGCGCCTATTGTATTTCCATTCATTTTATTATTTTAAACGATGTGTTTCGTTTCATTTGGAAGCGCTGCAATTATTATTTTAACGGAGCGTTTATCGTTTGTGTAATTGCGTAATTTGTAAGGTACATAAAGTTTTCAACCGAAAAATTTCTTACACTTTTATTTCTCTTTTCTGTTTTTCTTTCCATACGGATGGATACACTTTTTAATTGCATTCATTCCATCTTTTTTTAATGCACTTTAGATTTTTTAAAGTTATTCAACATTGTATTTAAAAAAAATTCTATGGAATATAACGCCGAATATTAGTAAGTATCTACATGAACACTTCGAGCTATTAAAAAAATTATTTTCATAAAATAACTATAGGCGCCGACTACGAACCCCCACATGGAAAAATCTGAGGGGGCTTTGCCTCCATAAAGCGAAGGGGTTCTGCCCCCACACACAAATTATTTTTACCAATAAAAAGTTTTGAAATATTTTTATACAAAGTAACAATGTATATCTATTCTATTATTTATTTTAGATTAGCAACTTGTAAAATAAATAAATATATCACAGCATATTACCCATTGCTGGATGTGCCAATCTGCTTGGTACACAGATATCGGTAATGATGATGACATATTTGTACCTTGCGGGCGTTTACCAGGTGTCACCTCACGGGTACACTAGCTGGCGTGGAGAGGATTGTATTTTGTATTAACTAAAATACCTACTGTGTAAGTAACGCGTGCGGATTATCAAATAGTATTGCCACCAGTGTTGCCAGATTTAAACTACAGTATTGTCGGAAATTAATAATAAAATTATCAAATTTTTGTGAAAATAGACCTTTTCAATTTAAAGAGATAGAAGATATGCGCAATGGGGATCTGCTCATAGTAAGAACAAATGAAATCTATAACATTTGTTTCTAAAAAAAATTACATAAAATGTGAGAAAAATCTTTGACAACTTTACAAAAATTTCTCGGAAAAAAGTAACATAAGCTTTTATTGGAGCTAAAATATATAATGCAAATTTTCATTGAGAATACAAGTATTTTAATGACTGCAATATTTTTGACCAACTGAAAGTTGTTCGCGTCATTTTCTTACTGTTTGCACTTTGCAGCGAGCGATAGAAAGAGATCGCCGTTAAATTGAAAAGGTCTTTTAAGGTAGATTTTGCAAACTCCTGTGAAATAAATTTTATATATGTTTTCAACATACATACAATTGAAATTTATCTTCTATCTATCTTATGTTGTTTCGCGGTAAATTAAAAAAAAAGTCAAGATTTTTTTTTATTAGGTACCCAGATATATTAAGTCATACGATAAATTCGCATCTTTGTACAATTTTATTTATTTACGTATCAATTTTAAGACATAAAGTTTTTAGTTGGTAAATTCTCTGTTGTCGCGCCGACTTTTGGATTTTCGTGTGGAGGCTAAAAGTTGACAACAGAAAATTTACCAACTAAAAACTTTATGTCTTAAAGTTGATACGTAAATAAATAAAATTGTACAAAGATGCGAATTTATCGTATGACGCATAGGCGCCCTATGCCCAACTGTTCTCTTACAATAAAATAAATTATATGTTTCTGACTTCTACTCGATTTCAATTTTTTTAGATTTTGTTAAATTTGTTTCATTGTAAAGAACTCTGTATTATTTTACTCTTGACCTTGAAAATTTTAAATCCATAAATATATGTCCAATGATCCTTAAAAAAATTGCTGTACCTTCCTCAAGCTAAGATATTGCATAATTATTTTATTTTGCATACTATTATGTATACACATAAATTCATACATATCAACATTTAGTATTTCAACTTCGCACAAAAATTCTTAGAAACACTAAACCACATACACATCTGTTTGCTCTCAAATTACACAAGGGAATGTTGACGCAATTAAAAGAATAAAATAGAATTTAGAATTACCATTCGACGATATGTGAGGCAAAGGAAGTGAGAGAGTTTTTTTCAATATGCAAATATTACTAAAACTATCTATAAAGTAAAAAAAAAATATATCTAGCAGTTAGTAATAAATAAACTGTGTAAAAATGTATGAATATAAATTCCAAGCGCCGGTTTTGTAATGTTTTGTGTGCAGTTCTGATAAAATTAAGTGCTGCTTATATTTTGGCACGCCTTGAGCGACAGCTATAACATAAATCTTTCGCGTCAATCTTTTTGACATTTTCACGATATCTTAAATTATGTTACTTGACAGGAAAACAACATTAAGTCACAACGGTGGTTTTATATAAAGACGACATAAATTTATAATTTGATGGGTGATTGATCAATACATAAAGCCTTCGGTTTTCCGAATCATTTGCTATTTTACCTCACCCTAAACTAGATAAAGAAAGTATAAGATGCAACATAAAATATGGGAATTAAATGTTTTTTCCCTCTCTCAATATCGTAAGTAGGCTATTAGGACATTGATTGTAGGGATACATGTTTATTTTACTGTCAAGATATCGGTTTCTATTAGCGACGGGAAGTAAGGATTGTCCTTTCTTTCCTACAGCTGAACTTACCTCCCTGTTTGTGAAATACCAACAGTTAGATATTTTAAACTTGTGTCAAATATTTATTCATTCTTATAATTTTTAATTTAATTTCTATCAAATTGTCCCCATTTCATAAACATTTCCATTCAAAAGTTACCGTTGACGTGACAAATGTGACAGATGACAGCTTTTTTCTTCTTAAATTTTCCATGAAATACTTAGATTCTTTTTTTAATCTATCAATATTCAACTGTATTTCTTGACAGCCTTAATAATCTGACAGTGAAAATGAGCAGGTAAAAAATACATCATTGGGAGTGGAAAAAATCTTATATGCAACACGAGATGTAGGTACATTTGACCGCTCTCGAACTTATTTGCTAGCCCTCGCTATCGCTCGGGCACAAAATCGTCCTCGATTAGTAAATGGTACCTATATCTCTTGTAGCATAAATAACTATTTTGCACGATCGGGTTATTTTTTATGTTTACCGATAGTGTTTCCAAGACAGTAGGTCTTATTTACAAAGTACTGATCGGTAAGTGATGTGACTCACGTCGGTGAGTGATGTGCTTCACTTACAGTTCAGGATGCGAGACGGTAATAGCTATTAACATATCTAGGAATGTTATGTATATCATAACTGCCGCAGATGTCGGTTTGAAATCCGAATTCGTAGAGCGAGGATTTTAAGACATCGAGGGCTTGTTATGATTCATAACATCCGTGGTTTGTTCAATAGTTTATCGGTTTCAGAACATTAATACTATATTAATAAATATGATTTTTTGAAATTCTCTCGTTAATGCTACTTTCGGAATGCTATGGTTAACAGAACAATTTTTTGACATATGTCAATATGACAAATATTCAAATTGTATGCTTTATTCCTCATGTTTATTATTTTAGAATAAAGTAAACCGTATTTAGACCGACACACAAACGTTATCAGTATGTATTAATGAAGAGCATTATACTTTCATTTTATTTTATTTTCATTTTGTAGGCCGTTGGTGCCAAGTCAGTATGGTAATAATATTACCATACAGATACAATTATTACTTAGTTACCAGCCTACTTTTATACATGTAAACAATTGATTAATATCCTGAAACCGGTAAATAAATAAAAACAAAAATCAAAGCTTACTTCAAAAATGACAACTAAAATTTTTTAATATGTCAAAATAATAATTTTCGAATCTTATTTTTCTTTTAAATGTTGTGCGTCGATCGTGCAAAAAATAATATAAGCATCACGAACGTTAAGGAATTACCGGTCTCAGACAAAATTGGGACCTTCGCTTTGCTCATAGTCTTCATGTCTTCGATCGGTAAACTATCCTTACCGTTCTTAATACTATAAGTATAAGTTTTCAAGGTCCTAATAAACTACAGTATGTTAATTAAAAACGGGTAGTAGGCATTTTACAGGAGAAACTTTTCAATTAATTTTAGAGAAAAATGTTTCAAATAAAAGTTGTAGTTGTTTAAATAAATATATTTATACAAAAATATACGATCTGTCAATTTATTGAAACCTCTCAAATACATAATTAATCCATCTGTCAAATATTTATCCCCAATAAAATCGAGGAGATTAATTTAACGTGTCATTTATACCGTTGTTAAAGACAATTAAGATTGGTGAAATAAAAATCTATGAATTAATTATTGATTTTATTATTTTCAACTTAAGAATAAATTATAGAACTGAGCTAGGTGAAAATGGCCTTTAGTAGTCAAGATTTCAGTTAAAGTATTAGGTATAGAGTAAAATATTCCACTTACCGGTAAATAGAAGATCTTCATACCTGGAACCGTCGTCTAGGAACACACGTAAACAAAAATGTTCGTATTTTACTTTAAATGTTAGTTTGCACATCACAATACACAGAAATATATGTCTGTTCACTTCAATATATCACAAGAAACTGATGTACTTCGTGTTACATACCTCTACAACAATGCAATTTCAAACGTGTTTGAATAGGCACGAAGTAAGAAAAATCACTGATTGCTGGAAACAAAACACTGCAGACTGTCTTCTAATAATAATTTAAATGTCTATTCTGCCAACTTCATTGTGATTTAGCATTTTAATATAATCATTATAAACTCGTTGCATAATATACTAATAATTATATAGCGTAAATAGAGAATTTTTTATAGTAAAAATGTGTAAATGCTGCCGCATTATTTTTGTTGTAACTATTTTGAATTTACAAATATTTGAAATATTTACATATATAGGGTGTTAATTATAAAATGGGCCATAATGGGCTTTAAGTTGGGAAACCTTTTATTGCGCAAAAGTTTCCAATTAATTTTAAACAAAAATGTTTCAAATAGAAGTAGATACTTAAATTTCTACATAGATATAGATTTTATTTTGCAGGTTGGGTAATATATAAAATCGATTTGGGTGGCGCTGGAAATCTGTTACATAGGCATGGTAAAACTGTTTTTCCTTGCGCGTTGCCCCCCTGATTATCTGGTGTGGCCAACACAATACCTCCCGCCATTTACAATCCTAATCAGAAAAAAGATTAAGCTGATCCTTATTTTTGGATAAGCGAATTTTACTCTAATTTTCACAGTTTATTTCTTAAAATATAGTCTAATCTAATTCAAGTAACTACCTTTTTTGATAATAAAATGAAGATTAAATTTTAAATATCGGAATAAAATAGAATTCACTAATCCAAAAATGATGATTAGCTTAAACTTTTTTGTGAATCTTTAATTTTTATTAATCTAAATACATACCTACATATTTACTTATGCTGGAAACTGTATTGATTTCATTTCCTATTGTTCTATTTACTTTTTCTTTTTAAAACTTTACTATTATTAATTTGAAATGATTAGTTCTTTGTAAATGACACTTATCTGTCAGTTACATACATTAGAATAACTATTTAACCAAGATGCTTTGTTTATTTAACGCGTAGGCTCCGAGATATAAATTATAGATAATTTTATAAATTTATCCATAAAATATGTACAAAATCCAATTTCGCGGCATGTATTGCGGCTGCAAAATGCTTATTTCGCGTCCGGTTGCACAAAATAGTTATTTATGTACCTAGGGCAAAAAATTGCATTGCAGAGCTTTAGTTTGCAGCAGATAAGCGGGGCTATAATATGCATTTTTTGCAGAGGTGCATATTACATTTTTCTATCTACTTTACTAATAATAGATATAGAAGAGTAGTACACACATTTACAATAATGTTAAAACGTAGTAGTGACAACCTTCTGAAAAGTGTCATTTTTAGTCCGAAAATAAGTACGTAAAATTTTACTTTTCGTTTAGGTAGACAGAAAAATCTGTTTAGTGCTTTAGGCGTAGAATTTAATAGAGGATTACAGCTCAATCGCATTAAGACAAATTAGTAAAAAATAGTGAAAGTATATGCTTAATAATGAATATTATTGGCGACTCAAAGACCACTTATAAATATATAACGGATACCCCGTTAGGGGCGGAGCCTACTACCAACGGAAGTAGAGAAATTTAAATAGCGGAGGCGTGGCTATCGGTCCAGTAGTGCAATTCTCAAACAGATTTTATTTGAATATAAATATTTTGCATTGAACTTAATAATTTAAATACATTTCCAATTATAAATCATGTCGACTTGTACAGTATAATAATATTCATTTATTTTTTATAAATATAATGTAGAAATAGCATATATTTCAAGAACATTTAGGTCCACGAAGGAAATAGGAAACTCGCTCGTTAATAGGAATTTTTTCACCGGATTTTCACCGACAGTCTTAGTTTTATTTATACGTTCAGATGAAATTATATTTAAAAAATGGTGGAATCCCCTATTAACTATAACTTTTATTTATTTAAACATTCTTGTCTAAAATTAATTGGAAAGTTTTGCGCAAGGAAAAATACTAAATAAGTGTATTACAAAATATGAGGTGTAAATCACGACCCCCGTAGTAAATAAGTATGCTATTAAACTATGTATCATAATTATTATTAAACGACAATATAAACCTATGTTAATAGCAGCTAAGAGTATATTAATAATGCGAAATAAATTTGGGCGATGAATATTTATAAGGTTCAATGTAAACACGATAGGTACTCCTTGGAATACAAAATCTGTTTTAAAGCGAAAACTTTTAAGAAGGAGCAGATTTCGATTCGCTTTTCAGAGAATAATAATAAAAGATTGGTGGATCCCTCCATTGAAAGAAACGCGTTAAAAGATACTCCTACTTCGGTAACATCATTTACATTTTCGTGAATTTTAATGCTAATATTATGTGGCACATTTTTTCATTTACCTCTGTAATATTCAATTAATTTCGTGAATTGATATTTTCAAATGGTCTACAAAGTTTGAAACCTCCAAGTTTTTTCAATTTCCAATAAAATTGAAAACTGCCGTCTAATACTTGGTTAGTGCCTATAAAATGGAAGATTGTACGAGAAGTATTATCATTTCACGCAACTTTTACTTAAGCTTTCGATTTTCGATAAAATTTCGAAAATGTAGTTTAACCTACAAATTTCTTATAAAAATAATTCGTTTATTTGTTTAGAACATACAGGGTTTTGACTTGGACGATGCAGCATAGGTGGTTCAATGATAAAATCTTAATATGCAGTTATTTGCTCCCTTAATTATTTTAGAGCAAAATTGTTTTCAGGTTTTGGTATAGAAAAAAATACTGCATCCGAGTATGCTATTGTTTATAATTTTTCAATTTGCGGAACCGTAAATATAGTCGAAAACAAAAAACATTTTTGCAAAAAACATTAAAGGCATGGAAAAAAATTAAACAAAAGCGCAAACATCTGTCATAGATTTTGACAGTTTATTTCTTAAAATATAGTCTAATCGTCTAATCTAATTCAAGTAACTACCTTTTTTTAAACCCACCAACAGGATTAAATTCCAATTAAAGAGAGGGTTCACATTTACACACATCCATGCCTTAGTGGGATTCGAACCCAGAGCCCCGAGGGCACACATGACATGAGGCGTGGCTCTAACCATTAAGCCACCGGAGTTATAATAAAATGAAGATTAAATTTTAAATACCGGTATAGAATAGAATTCACTAATCCAAAAATGAAGATTAGCTTAAATATTTTTGTGAATCATTAATTTTTATTAATCTAAATACATACCTAGATATTTACTTATGTTGGAAACTGTTTTTACTTTTTTCTTTTTAAAACGTAACTAATATTATTTTTAAATGATTAGTTTTTTGATAGTGACATTTATCTGTCAGTTACATACATTTGAATAACTGCGTTTTGTTTGTTTAAAGCGTAGGCTCTGGGATTTATAGATAATTTTATAAATTTATCCATAAAATATATAGAAACAGTATGAATGCAAATCTATACAAAATTTAATATTCTTTAATTTTTATAACATTAATCTTGAAAAATAACAGGCAAGACAATCTCGAGGGCGCTAAAGGATTTCGCGGACAAGGTGTACACAATATTTTTTGTGCAACCGTAAAAAATATGTAATTACAAATTTTATTAATTTTTAACAGTTT
Organism: Harpalus rubripes; assembly: GCA_963082715.1. Lineage (NCBI taxonomy): Eukaryota > Metazoa > Arthropoda > Insecta > Coleoptera > Carabidae > Harpalus > Harpalus rubripes. The sequence goes on along the minus strand of OY720457.1, from coordinate 55,672,647 downwards.
CATTGTAAATAGAAAGTTAGCTTTCAAGGTGGCTATGGAATTGACATTTGATAAACGAAACCCTACAATTCTCAAGTGTCAGAGTGATTGTTTACCTAATTTCGCGGCCGCTACCATGACAACGGCCGCGAAATTCATTTCGCGGCCGTTACCATAACAACAGTCGCGAAATCCAATTTCGCGGCCTGTATTGCGGCTGCGAAATGCTTACTTCGCGTCCGGTTGCACAAAAAGGTATTTTCCGAAGAAAAACTGTTTTGAGCTTCTTGTAAAGTGCCATTTCCGGTTATCCGATTTTTACCAAAATCTAATGGGCTCTTTTCTTTACAGAAAAAGTTCCAAATACAAGGTTTCAAAATTTTCTGAATGATAGTATTTGAGTTAGAATGGAGGATCCACACATACACACAGACATCATCGTAAAAATGTTAAAATTGGATTGTAGGAACCTTAAAACGTGGTCATTTACCAAAATCTTGATATGCGATTTTTAGCACGATCCCTATACCTCTTTTACCAAGGGTAGCCGGAGGTAAAAAGTAAAATAAATATCCTGCTAAACGGATAATTTTCTGGCAATGTTATATTGCAAGCTATAACTGAAAAATTGTTGATTACAACAAACTATATGACGCTCAAAATTATTAAATTCATACTTGAATCAGTAATAATAATAATAATTTAATTAGTTTTAAAAATTATTACTTATAATACAATAACTTCTCAATACAACGTAATAGCTATTTGTGTATTAAGAGCGCAAAATGGGACATTGTCGATTGAGAGGTTGTTGCCGCGCGACGCAGGAGCGAGGCATTCTCTCGAAATCGACAATGTCCATTTGCGCTCGAAACACACATAAGATTTTTTCTACAGTCGCCACAATGGGGTCCTCCACCATAACAAAAATTTATTTTTTATGTAGTTTTACTTATCGGTATTTTCCATTTTTCTTGAGCTATTGCTTCAATCTAATCTAAGCATTTTATACTTTCGTTTTTGTAAATGAATGCCCTATTTTATTTTCACAGCAGTGCGGCATTTTGTTTGGTTATGTAAGTGGGTAATGTGTAACTACAGTGTCATTAATTCCTGACTAAACGTTTCCATTAAGAATGTAACCAAGTAACATTTCTCAACATTGTATAGTTAGAAATTTGAGGAGCGAGCGTTTTTTCTACTTTGTCGCTCTAGATCGGCAAAGTGACATTTTACGTCGACAAAAGAGAGCGCAAATGGCTACTTTGTATATAGACTGTAGAAAAAAAAATAAACTTATGTAATTGTGGTAGGAACGTTCGACTGAGTCGATATGGTCGGGTTATACAAACAGCTCGAATCGAAAACAATATTAGGGGATTCCACCTGTAAATAATGTGGTGTTGCCAACTTGTAGCATAATAATGTACCTATACTATTGCAGTATGGCCTGTGCTCACTTTGAGAATAGCTACTAGGCGTGAGGCTTATAATTTTTTGATTTGTAGTTTTTTTGGGCACAGGCGCGCCCCCCCCCCCACCGGCGCGGGGCCCGTAGCATTTGCTGCCTCCTGCTACATGGCTAATCCGGCACTGACAAGGACCTAGTTAAATTTGTAGTGTTGGGGTTGAAACCACCCCACGTTACACTTTTCTTAAAACACAGTATCGTTCATTATTATTTTTCCGGAAGTGTGACACATGTTATTCATATTATTATTATGAGCGATATCAATTAATTTTGTTGTAATTAGCATTTTAGAATTGCTTGGAACGTTTCCCACTGTGTGTAACAAATATGAAGATATTTGTGTCGTTTTATTAGCGGCAGCTCCCTTTCTCTTTCTTCGTCGCGTTTTCTCATGAATGCCAACAACCCTAGTTTAATATAAAGGCGCCGTAAATGCTTTCCACGCAGCTGTAAATTTCTCCGAGTGTCTCCGACTCGTAGGCGGATGAACGAAACATTTGCGGCTCGGCGACCCGATGCTAAAAACCGCCGCCCCACGCCGCAACGGAAATACCGACGAATGCTGTTTAATCTCATTCGATGCAGAAGGAAGTGGAAGTGGAACTCGAACGGGCTTTATATTCTCGCCAACACCACTGCAGGTAATAACGCCGCTATTGAATTTTTTCTTCGTGCTGGTTTTTAGATGCTATACAAATTTAATTTTGTCGTACATTTGTTGTAGTGTACGTGAAACATGAAATTAAATCTCCGATTTTTGCAGAGATATATCAGATATGTTTTGATATTTTTCAATAATTACTTAAAGCAGGGCCGCTCCGTGGGTATTAGGCGCCTTTGTGCTATGTTACATTTTAGCGCCCCTTCCCCTCATGATGTAAAATTTGCAAATTAAAGTTTAAACTATACTTTTTGTTCTTCAAAAAATGCTAGATTTATTACATTGGTGGAATTTTCCTATATTCATTCTTGTAATCAATAGGTTATAATCAAAATCGTTTGTTGTAATCAACAATTTTACAACAGACTTCATAATTATATAGATATGCATTTGATTCTTTACAAAATGATAATAAGTATTAAGTACTGGATTCATTGTGGGATTCATTCTTGTAATCAATATTCCTGAGTTATAATCAACATATTCATTGTTGTAATCAACATTTTCATAGTTATTATTGAAATATAACAATGCTAGAATAATGAACCGATTGATACGATAGTTATTTTACTTATAACTAGAGCTCTAATGCAAACAAATTAAAAAATATATTGTTCACTTCTATCACGTTAATTTGTAAGTATTATAGTAATATTGTCTTTACGAATAAGGGCATTTTATAAAAATTTACTATTATTTACTTTACTGCATTGAAACAGCGCCCCTCAAAGTCAGGCTGACTTAAAGCAGGGTTCTCGGAACTACAGGGAAAATTTGGGGTTCCGTGAGACAAAATAAATAACATGAAATTTGATCATTTATTTAGTTAAATAATAATTAGGAAAACAGTGAAACGACATTTACCATTTAAGAATAAAGATGTTATATAAGATTGATTATGTATATATACCGGGCGACACTGAAAAACGGACCACTCGAAATAACTTTTTTATAATTACTTTTTAATTTTCCTTCTATATTTGTGTACTAGACATAGGAGATTACAAATCGTGGGATTTGGCATGATAGAGCATATTTCAATTATATATTTTTACATATTTGGAATCTACGTAAAATTACGAATTCAACGATGTCCTTCAAGTGAAGAAATGAATTAGAAAAACGTAAGAGAAAATTATAATCATTTAACCTGGTCAGCCATGATCTCAGGTAGGTGTGAACAAAAAACAAAATGATCATTTTTTTGTAACAAAATTACAAATCTGATGTGGCCAACGTATTACTTTCCGTCAGTTCTATGTATTTTGTATAAATGTCATACAGAAAATTCCTTGCAAAAGATTCTATTTCTTGTACATATATTACCTTAAGGCAGTTGTATGTACTTTATACAAATTCCATACTGAAAGTTTCTAGCGAAAGATCCTGTATTTCCAGTAAAATTATAACAAACATACTGTCAACTGAACTTGACACTGATACTTTTTAATCAGAATTTTTTTAATATAGCAGCTGTTTCTAGAGTTATAGCATAGCTGGCTAATATATGATATTTAATTTTTTTACAATTTTTTAAATCTATACCCATTTAATATAAAGTATAAAATGCATTCATATCGTACAGAGAATAAAATATCCTTTAATATTTATAATAACATTGAATGTGAAAAATTTAACATCGTTTTTTCAAGAAAAACTGTTAAGATCTTCAAATGAGGGTACTTCCAGTTTTCCAATCCAAAATCAAATCAGCTCTTCACATGGATGTAACGAAGAGCAATACGAAAGAATTATAATTTTTGGAATTGTAGTATTAGAGTTATCGCATTAGAAAATTTTGTCACACACAGACACACACACATACACACACACACACACACACACACACATACACACACACACACATAAACACACACACACACACACACACACACACACACACACACACACACACACACACACACACACACACACACACACACACACACACACACACACACACACACACACATATACAGACATTATCGTAAAAATAGTAAAACCGTATTTTAGGGACCCTAAAACGTGCTTATTCATCAAAAACTCATCATGATATAAAAATTATTTTCAAAAATAAAAATTAAATATTACATTTTACTGCTGGCTGGTACCGGACCCAGTCTCTCAGAGTTTTGTTTATTACTAGGCGCACACGCTACCACTATGCTATTTAAGCTGTTGTTTGGTAACCATTTTTTTCCGGGATTTGAATAACAATCCTGGAAATTCTACAAATTTCCTTATTATTTCTGATATTATTTGAATTTACTAATTTGGACTGTAATCCATAGAATTAGTATCCTCCAATAATTACACGAATTTTCGACTTAATATCTTGCACTGGGGAGATACTGTTCACAAGTAACTGATTTCACATGTTAACCTCCTATGTGTCCGACCGACACCCGGTATATATATATATATATATATATATATATATATATATATATATATATATATATATATATATATATATATATATAATCAAAGGATTATTTTAATTATACAATTTTGTAGTTGTCATATTTATTGTTAGAAGAGATATGCTCTCAGCTCTTGTCGTCATGTTTATGAATATTATTAAAATTATACATATATAATGAACCACCGCATGTAAACGGACGGTTTACCTCAAGGGTATTAAACATGTATGTATATATTTGAAATTCCTTGAACAAAATACAGAAAACCAAATTAGCGAAGGAAAATATGATTAAGACATCAAAGGAAAATTTATTATTAAAGTTCGTGCTACCTACTCGTTGCACTGCACTGTTTGTCGCTTCCCAATATAGGTACCCAACTTTCATCACATGCAATGTGTCAACTGGGAACAGAACATTTCAATACACCTTAATCTAAAAGCTAAAAAATTCTGTTTTTAATGCTGCAACTTATATAAAAATAAAACTTTGACATCATAACAAGAAAACAAATAGTGATAAAAAAAATTGTGCATCGCCATTCGAAACAACATAAAAAATTGTCTTAAAGATGTGCAAATTAAAATCCAGTATTTATCACATTTGGAAGATATTAGCAAAAATAAAAAATCTGATGTGACCAGCACATTACCTTCCGTCAGTTATATGAGGCATTTACGAAAATTCTACCTGTAAACTGTTACCAGTAAACAGCTGTTTATCAGGTTATAGCTACCGGAATCGATATTTTAAGAACGCAAGTGGTAAACAGGGGTTGATCCATAACCTATAAAAAATTTGAAAATTTGAAACAGGTTAGAAATTTGATGTAGTTAACAAACTGAGCAGAGTCATACTTTGAACACATTTCCACTTTTAACGCGTGCACTTCGCTTTGCATCACTACCTTTTTTGAGATTAGATTCTTCATGAATCCGGTAGATGGATCTGGTAGATATTGTACAATTTTCGAACACGGTAACTTTTTACCAGTCGTGTTATCGGTAGAATTTTCGTAAATGCCTATGTATTTTCTATAAAACCATACAGAAAGTTCCTTTTAAAAAATTCTAAATTTCTTATACGTACATTACCTTTCGACAGTTGTATGTACTTTATAAAAATTCTATACAGAAAGTTTCGAGCAAAAGATCCTAAATTTCGAGTAAAATTATAATATAACACAAATATACTACGAATATGTCAATTGACACTGACATCTTTCAATCAGAATTTTCATAATATAGTAGCTGTTTTCATAGCTATGTCTACTTTATAAAATTTAATTTCTTTATAATTTTTTAACTCTATATCCATTTAATATTAAGTATAAAATGCAGTCAAATCGTATAGAGAATACATTGTTCTTTAATATTTATAATAACATTAAATGTAAAAAAATGATATTTAACATCGTTTTTTCAAGAAAAACTGTTAAAATCTTCAAATAATGGTACTTCCGGTTGACCAATTATAACCAAAATCTAATCAGCTCTTCATATGGATGCAACGAAGAGGAATACGAAAGAATTATAATTTTTGGAATTGTAGTATTAGAGTTATCGCAGACGAAAATTTTGTTACATACACACACACACACACACACACACACACACACACACACACACACACACACAAACACACACACACACGGACACACATACATACACACACACACACACACACATACACACACACACACACACACACACACACACACACACACACACACACACACACACACACACACACACACACACACACACACACACATACAGACATCATCGTAAAAATAGTAAAATCGTATTCTAGGGACCTTAAAACGTGCTTATTCATTAAAAACTCACCACCGAATTTTTTGACCAAAGACAATACCTTCCTTACCTAAAGGTGACGGAAGGTAAAAATTGTAAAATGTACATTTTCGCCTATATCTAGTGACCCATGTATTTTTTCTCAAGTAACAAAACTCCATTAAAATGATCATCGTAAAAATGTAGACCCAAATTTTCCTTTTAAAGCTCCTAAACGCAAAAGTAAAAAAAATCTGATGTGGCCAGCACATTACCTTCCGTCAGTTCTATGTAATTCCGCACAGAAAGTTTTTTGCAAAATATTCAATATTTCCAGTACTTTACCTTAAGGTAGTTCTATGTATTTTGTACAAATTCCATACAGAAAGAAAACTATAACACAAACATACTATGTAAATTGCACTTGACACTGACATCTGTCAATCAGAATTTTCTTAATATAGTAGATGTTTCCATGTTTATAGCAAAGCTGGCTGTTTTATGAAATTTAATTTCTTTATAATTTTTTAACTCTATCTATTGAATATAAAGTATAAAATGTAATTAAATCGTATAGAGAATAAAATGTTCTTTATTATTTATAATAACATTAAATATGAAAAAATATTTAACAGCGTTTTTTCAAGAAAAACTGTCAAAATTTCAAATTAGGGTACTTCCGGTCGACCAATTATAGCCAAAATCTAATCAGCTCTTCATTTGGACGTAAAGAAGTGAAATACGAAAAAAATATAATTTTTGGAAAGGTGGTATTGGAGTTATGCGATCCGAAAAAATCGTCACACACACATACATACAGACATCCATCCATACATACATACAGACATCATCGTAAAAATAGTAAAAATCTTATTATAGGGACCCTAAAACGTGCTTATTCATTAAAAACTCATCATTGAATTTTTTGACCAAAGACAATACCTTCCTTACCTAAAGATGACGGAAGGTAAAAATTGATAAGTAATACTGATATTTGAATAGAATTATATTTGATTGAGTTAATGGAATGTTTTAAATTATATCTTTTCTTTTTTGTATCCAATAAGTAAGGTCTTGAAAACCGTGTAAAATTATGTACTAAAACAAGAACAATTCAAAGTATTTAAAGAGAACTATGTAATTATTTGAAAACCGGGATAAAAATCTGGTGGAATCTTTTGTGAGTTGTATTTGAAAGTTCAAAGAGACTTTTTATTATGAATAAAACATTTGGATTTGCCGGAAGGGATGTGCGTAGCGTTCATTAGGACGGATCGGGGTTGACCGAACGCCCACGGCTCAACTCAAAAGGAAAATTGAATTATAAACCCGGTCTTAAGACGTAATTTCGAATTATAGCCGTTAGCTACATTTACATATTTCAATATAATTATATTTGTTTCTTACTTCTGACATTTATTAGATACTTCAAGGCAAGAGTAAATTTACAAACGTTTTGACTTCATTTCAGTACGGCTTCGGCCAAACACTTATAAACAAGAAAAGGGGAGACTGCAAGTAAACGAGAGCAGTGTCATCCCAAAGTTTTCAAACCAGAACAAGAAGAAAGAATAAAAACTGAAAATCGCGATGATAATGTCAAATAAAAGAAATAAAATATTGTAACGTTTTTATTTATCTGTGTGAAGTGTAAATATTAGACAATTATTACTAATTAAAATTAAGTGTTTATTAAACTATAAAGTTACTATTAATTATATTAAACAATTATTAAAAACTAATTAAGATTAAAACTATAGTTAACTATATAACACTAACACTAACACTATTTATTTAACCAATTAACACTACTATTTATTTCCACGATAGGTATTACAAATTATTTATTTCACTACGCGTTCCAATCTATGTCTCTCCATGTAACTAACTAACTAACTGTCTCTCGAGCATAGCTATGTCTCTTATATACACCTGCCATTATTTTCTAGAACAGTCTAGAATATTCGAACACATAATAACAATGAACACAAAAGGTTCAGGCAACCGGAAATAATTAAACACGTCGCGACCAGTCTGTTTACATCGGCCGGCTTCTAGTGCGATTACGTCACCGCTATGACGACGGCGGGCGTCCCATGTCACAATATTTTTTTAAAAAATTACTCATTTAACAAGGAATGCAGAAATATAAATTAATGATCCCATTTCGTGTTAAAACAAAGCCGTGTTACAGAAGTAGGTACCGTGTATTAAGAGATATTTGCACTTTATGTAACATTTTTAAGATTTTTGAAATGGCGTGATAATATTATTAATTATCACGTTTTATAGTCGTAACAAGAATTGTGTTCCTGTAATTGTATCCTTTAATAGCTACTTGTGTATTAAGAGCACAAAATGGGACATTGTCGATTGAGACAATGTCCATTTACAAAAAGTTTTTTTGTGTAATTTATTTATTTCAAATACATTTGGCTGGTGCAGTGAAAAAATGGATGTCCATTGCGAGCGTTCACGCCAAAATTTTGCAGGTTGCAGTACAACTGTTCACACAATTTATTTTATATTTAATTTATCGTTATTTTCCATTCTTTTTGAGCTATTGCTTCAAAATCTAAGCATTTTATACTTTCGTTTATGTAAATGGAAGACCTATTTTATTTTCACAGCAGTGCGATATTTTGTTTGCTTATGTAATATACCGACAGAGCAGTTATATGTCAGATTGACTTGTGAAGGTTGTAAATGACTAAACGTTTCTATTAAGAGGAATAGAACCCCTGCGAACTAGATATGAAGCGAAAATTCAAATAAATTGTTCCTGTACTAGAACTATTAATATTTTTAAAAATTCAACGTTAGACGAACATACTTCTAACATAAACCTACATTTAAAAAAATCTGATGTGGCCAGCACATTACCTTCCGTCAGTTCTATGTATTTTGTATAAATTTCATACAGAAAGTTCCTTGCAAAAGATTATATTTCTTGTACATTACCTTGAGGTAGTTGTATGTATTTTATACAAATTCCATACAGAAAGTTTCTAACAAAAGATCCTATATTTCCAGTAAAATTATAACATAAACATACTGTCAACTTCACTTGACACTGACACCTTTCAATCAGAATTTTCTTAATGTAGCAGCTGTTTCCAGAGTTATAGCAAAGCTGACTAATATATATGATATTTAATTTCTTTATAATTTTTAAACTCTATGTCCATTTAATATGAAGTACAAAATGCATTCAAATTTTATAGAGAATAAATAATTCTTTAATATTTATAATAACATTAAATGTGAAAAAATGATATTTAACATCGTTTTTTCAAGAAAAACTGTTAAAATCTTCAAATGAGGGTACTTCCGGTTGACCAATTATAACCAAAATCTAATCAGCTCTTCACATGGATGTAACGAAGAGAAATACGAAAGAATTATAATTTTTGGAATTGTAGTATTAGAGTTATCGCATTAGAAAATTTTGTCACACACAGACACACACACACACACACACACACACACACACACACACTCACACACACACACACATACATACACACACACATACAGACATCATCGTAAAAATAGTAAAATCGTATTCTACGGACCCTAAAACGTGCTTATTCATCAAAAACTCACCACAATACCTTCCTTACCTAAAGGTGACGGAAGGTAAAAAGTATTATTGAAATCTATTAGTACTTGACCTTGATTTTGTAGGAAAGACGAGAAATGCCGTTTTCCCCATAAAATCAAAGTCAAATACTCATAGATTTCAATAAAACTTTTTTTAAAATGCAATTTCATATCAGAATTATGTTCGCCTAATGTTGTTTTTTTTTTAAATGTTAATAGTTCTAGAATAGGAACAATTTATTTGAATATCCGGTACGCAGGGTTCCATTCCTCTTAAGAATGTAGACAAGTGCAAGTGACATATCTCAACATTGTATAGATAGAACTTTGGACAGCCAGAGTTTTTCTACTTTGTCGCGCATGAGCGGCAAAGTGACATTATGCGTTGACAAAAGAGATCGCAAATTGCTACTTTGTATATAGACTGTAGAAAAACATTATTAGGTCTGCTTTCATTTTATCTTTAATCTGCCCAGAAATGAAATATTAATGAAATCCAAATTTCACAAAAACGGCCTGTTATATATTTTAAAATAACAGTTTTGCATATTATACCCGTATCAACAATTTCACAAAGAATTATTATCGTACAATATGAATGTAAAATATGTTACAACGATAAACCACATTTCAAATTCATAATGACATTAAACGAATTGAAACGTAGATATATTTTACAAATATGAAATTACAAAAACTCGATTTATATTAATGAAAATATACTGGATGGAATAAACAATTTAAAAATTTTGCTGATAAAATAACACAAACAAATGCAAAAAACAAACATGATTTATAGTAGCCAAATTTATGTTACATAAAAAAAAATTCGCTAAAAATTTTGCATTCCTCTTTTATCCATAAACCATCAAATTCAAATTAGCTTTTCTGCACAATACAATAGTTGTATGCTTGAATAAGTAATACCTATGATGACATGAATGCATATGCTTTGGATTTGTGCAGACATTACACTGCAGCAGTATTCTGGGACGACTCGGCGCTCAAGAAAAAAGGACATGTCTTGGGATTTCTGCTGTTTACAATTTGATAATGAACACATGAAATTCGCTGTACTAATAGAGGGAAACTTGAATGACTTTGTCACTTCTATACATCGAATTCATGATCCCAACGTGACTAATGTTAAACTAGTAGATGATAATTGCTAACTATACATGGACTGACGAGCGAAAAGTTGAGACTAGTTTTAATAATTACATTACAAAGTTAGGTAGGTACCGCTCAGGCCCGGATTACCCATAAGGCCAACCAAGGCCAAGGCCTATGACGCAGGCATGGAGGGGAGCACATCGAGTAGTTGGATAAATGATAAAACGGAAAGAGAGAAGTGCCTGCAATTATAGACGTGCCAAATCTCAAGAGCTGTTGCGCAGAAAGCAAAACTTTATCTTTCTCTTTCTCTCTCCCCTATTGACTGACCTTTCTCTACCTGTCACTCTTCTTGATCTGCGCATTTCATAGCTCATGACATTTGGCACCACCTCTACTAGACGACGTAAATAGTCACATTTGCTTTAATTATACAAAATCAGTATAGCAGAGTGATTGGTAAATCCTGTTGAGCTATGACAGTTGTCGAAGATTTTAAATAATTCTAATATTTATATACCGGGTGTCTACTTATGAATCTTAGCAAATACAATGCTAAAATTTTCGTGACTGTAATACTGCAAAACTGTTCAGAACTAAAAACTGCATCTAATAAGTCCAAAATTATTGTCTACATGCGTTTTATTTGAGAGATAGAGAAGCAAAATAAAAGATGTAATCTTTAACTAGTTATAGAAAGATGGTAAATGCATCTTTGATGACTGATAATAGTAGGTATATTGAAAACAAATTTCATAAGGCAATCTGTTAATCCACGAGTCCAACTTTAGAAAACGAGTGCGATCACAGTTCTTATGAAATATGTTTTTATATAATTTTTTCTATTGGGGTAATTTTATAATTCTATTAGATTTTTAATAAATGCGACTTGTAAAATCAGTTACGTTGGTAGCACTTCCCTCTAACAAATTGAACTTCAGGGATGAAAATTGTTGACTGTCAGCAATTTGATGTTGATATGTCATTTATGTATCAGTTTTAAAAGCAGTAAGTCATACCACCTCTAGAAAACGAAAAGCTCCAAAAACAGTGCGTTTATAGATATTCTTAACATGTTTTCAGTGCGTTTATAAACTCATAAAGGAACCGATACAGAACAGAAATTTAATGAAATCAAGCATTATTAAAACTCGGTATATATTGAGAGGGAGAGGGGGGTGCTGTCATGAATTTTGGCCTAGGGCGTAAAGAAATGCTAATCCGGGCCTGGTACCGCTACTATCGTGTTTATATTTCCTTATTAAAACAAATATCGGTAAAATTCGGGTATGGTTTCAAAAAACAATTAATTGTATTAATATTTAAATAAAGGTAATGACCATATAATTAATCACTTTTTTATGAAAGAATTATTAAAGAGCTAATGACAAGTTCTTAGAAGCTTCGCGACATAGATTCCTAGTTAATAGTGCACGAGGTCAAGAAAAAAGAGAGCAGTGTAGCGTGTAGGTCAGTACTTTATTTATGAGATAAATAAGGTTAGAACGGAGCTTTATGGGCGACTTTAATGCTCTAATATTTATTACAGTTTTTCTTTTTAGAGCTTGCAATAAAGGCGAAATTAAATGCAGTCCCTGTAGAATATAGGAAATCCGTTTAGATTAGCGAAAGACATAATAGATATGAAGTCGACTTGTTGATTTCTGCTGGGCGGAAGATATATTGATAGATGGAAGGTCGGAATTTACTAATCCTCTATAGTGAGAGTGGATAAGTTGATAGCTGAGCAAAGTTTTCCAAGATTTTCACGGCTCGGCGATTTTGTTATCAGGTTAAAGAGGGTTGTCACGCAGCCACCAGTAAAATTAACTTTCGGGTTAGACTTGGAAATTCCCTAGGGCAGTCCGAGAAGTGTTCAGATGTGTTAAATTAATGCGCTTTAAATTACATGCCTTAACGTGATAAATATGCGGCTTCCGCCATCCATTCTTACATCTCCTAACTTGTCAATACTTCCAAACACCAAAAAGCAACTCAAGTCACTTCCTCTTTCTACTACGTGAACGTTTCCATTATCCTATAGCAGTTTCTCACATCACCTTACATCAATTTCAATTTTATACTGACATGAATCAAAAGTACAAGAAAAGCAAGAGTTCTTAAGAACTACAAATCAAACATGGCTTATAAATTTCATTTTTCAAAAAGATATGTCAAACTAAGGATGAATCACGAAGTATAATATGTAAGGAGTGGGCAAGAGGTTAGAAAAAACGTCGCCCATAATGTAACAGGCAAGTGAAGAGAGATAGGTATAGGTAGGCCGCGTTTAACACACAACGTTTGTTGTAATCAACAATTTTACAGTTATAGCTTGCAACAGAACAATGCCAGAAAATTATCCGTTTAGCAGAACATTCATTTTACTTTTATTTTTACTAAATTCATTGTTGGATTCATTCTTGTAATCAATATTCTTGAGCTATAATCAAAATATTTTTTGTTGTAATCTATGGACCTTTTCAATTTAACGGCTACCTCTTTCTATCGCTGCAAATAGTAAAGGCGATTTCGGGCGACATACCCGTTCACATGTTAGGATTAGTTACGGTTACTTACGGTATGATATGGTCAATGGTGGCGACAAAAATCATTGGTTCACTTGTTGACACCGTGCTTGGTGGTTATGTATATTCTGCGACATTTAAAACTGTCAAAAATAGTGTCTGACAATTAAAACGCATTAACGGAGAAAGACAGTTTATCCATATTTGTCCAAAAAAGAGTCAACGAAAATAATGTCACCCTGCTTGACATAAAGACCACGAAACCGACTGTTTTGACTTATGACATTTCAAAAAAAGACATGACAAAAAGAGATAGAAATAGTGACCGGAGAGCTGTAGTGACAGCACGCACTTTAGAATTCTATCAAATGAGGCTTTTGTTTTCGCTTTTCGCCACGAAGCGAAAATTTGGTAGCATGCGTGTCTCGAAATATTCGGTTGCAAGCGTACGACTCGAGGCGAAAGTATTAAACTAACGTCACTATTTTGTCACAATTTAATTCAAAGCGAATTTATATATTTATCATATACAACTGTCATAATATTTCCTATTTTAATAGTATAATACCCGAAAATTTCCAAAATAAAAAGCGAATATAGAATTCTAAAGTGCATGCTACCGAGATTTGTAAACGTAAAATCGCATTCGCCTGTTTTCTATGATAGAATTCTAAAGTGCGTGCTGCCACTACTGACCCGACTCGCAAACCCGTTCAGCTGTAAGCACTGATCCAAGCACACCGGGTAAGTTGTTCCTAACGCCCGAATGTGTGAACGGACCTGAACGCAACATACCGCAAGTGAACGGTTGTCGCCCGAAATCGCCTTAAGAAAATGGCGCGAACAACTGCCAGTTGGGCTGTCAAACGAAACGTCAAAAATATTGCAGTCATTAAAATACCTGTATTATCAGTGAAAATTTGCATCGTTAGACATTTTAACTTCAATAAATGCTTTTGTAACTTATTTCGATAAGATTTTTTAAAGTTATCTGAGATATTATCACATTTTACCTCTTATATTTTTAGAAACAAACGCCATAGATCTCAGTTATTCTTGCCATGCGCAGATCCCCATTGCGCATATCTTCTATCTCTTTAAATTGAAAAGGTCCATTATTATTTCAATATAAAAATGATAAAATAATATCGGTTTGCTATGATAATAATCCTTCACTGGGTTGCCTGTAGCTTGGGCAGCTCTGAATGAAATGGTAAGTTTACAAAACATATACGGCTGTATCATGTATCACATCGTTCATATTAAACGACATAATTAAATATTTTGACAAATAGAAACAAATGTAACAAGTAACATTACGTTTTTTTTTTCATTTCAGTCACATATTTTGATTGGATAACATTGTTATCTACGTTGTTCAATATAAGTGATGTGCTACATGATACAGCCCATAATTATTTAATTTTATAAACATAACATTTCATTGAGTTGAGACCAATTTGAAATTATGATGTATTTCAAATTGACCTCAATAATTTTCACGTCAGTATATATGGAACTTACGAGGGTCACGCTAGTATTATTAAGAATAAGACACTATACCTTGTTCCATTTAAGCCATTCAGTATTGCGGAGCATAGGGAACAGTTTTGACCACTCTCATTGGCTGAAATTAGAGACAAGAAACAAGTTTACCCAATGTAATTTCGGCTACTTCAGATTTGCGCTGTAGCCAGTGCCATCTACTGAATGGCTTAAATGGAACAGAGCATAGGTCCATATTTTTTTGAATTTTATTTTAAATTCATATGTTTAAAATTGTTCGGTTTCCATTCCATTCTTTCATTTCTTAAAAGCTCGCATATAATTGATTTAAAAAAGAGTATCCTTCTTGTTTATTTTTGCATTACATGCACGAATATGTAAGGAATGGACAATAGGTTAGAAAAAACATCACCCATAAAGCAACATGCGAGTGAAGAGAGATAGATATAGGTAGGCCGCGTTTAAAACACAACGTATACAATTATATAGGAAATCACAGATTATTTTACATTATATTGAGGAGTTATTGTATTATAAGTATTATTTACATATATATATTTTTCTATTTCAATGTTCTTATGTTTCTATAAAAGCACTGTTTTTCACTGAAAACACGACGTTTAGAAAATCTATAAACGTACTGTTTTTGGCGCCTTTTGTACTCTAGAGGTTGGTAGTCATGCTTTCATAACTGACAGATAACCTCAAAATGGTAAATTGTTTGTGTTAAAATATTATTTCTAATTGAGGATTTTTATCCTTTCTCTAGGTGATAGGACTAGAAAGAAAAGAAATTTATAGCTATAGCTGTGTTAGTTAAGAAAGAATAAGAATCTGTGAAGTTAAAATTTCAACTAAAAAATTATGAAACAAGAAACAATGCGCTCAGGTTTACTTTGTCAAAATAATTAAAACGGTAAGTTTTATTTATTACAATTTAAATTTATGGTAATGAAATTTTGAATTGCATGTATTGTTATTCCATGCAGGTTATGAAATGTATGATGCACGTTACTTGAAAATGTTGACATTCTCTACTCAATTTGTGGCGGCTACTAGCAAACAAATATGAAAAGTTGACGTTTTAATCCATGATTTCCAGTTCCACTTTGTGGCGAACTATCGAATACATGCCATATATGTTTAGTATTAAAAAGTGTAAGAACAGCTGTTGCCGTTATCTGTGCAACTGAGCAGTGAGTGTTGACAAAATAGTGGAAAGTAATTAATAAATAATAAATTGTTCATTAAAGTATTTCATTATTTAAAGAGTTTTATTTATATGTTGTTTTCTCAATAAAAAGGCTTGATGGTCCACGTAACGTCCTTCAATCCCATATTCAAGTTTTATTTATGATAACCAACACGAACCACCGATATGTCATATGAGGATGGTTCATTTATAAACCTTGGAGTTCATTGTATGTATTGGTTTTCCTCTTTCATAATTGTATAACGCTTGATACAATGTTTTAATGTAAACAATCAGACAAAATCACAAGATACACAAACTGTCAAAATGTGAAATTTCAATTTTTAGCGGGAAGCGCTACCAACATAACTGATAAAAAAACACCAACTCATACTTTTGACAAGTCCTTTTTTTAAAATCTAATTGTAAAATGACCTCAATAGAAAAAATAATATAAAAAACATGTATCATAAGGCCTGTTGACGCACTCGTCCTTTGTAAAACTCGCCTAGCGGCTCGTTTTCCAAACTTAGACTCGTACGTTAACAGATTGCCTTATGATACTTGTGTTTTAATGTACTATTTTAAAACTAATTAAATTAGTATTATTAGTTCATATACGGGGGTCTCGTGGCCGCGTGGCTGAGTGTCTGGTCGCGAATCTGGGCAACCGGGTTCAATCCCGACCGACGCCAAATATTTCGAATTTTAAATGGCACAAAATTGACCCGTGTGGTGCACTCTCCACGTCAGTAATGAGTGCCCGTGAGGTGTCGCCTGGTAAACGCCCGGACGGTATAAATATATCATCATTACCGATATCTGTGTACAAAGCAGATGGTAATATGCCGTGATATTTATTTATTTTATATGTGAATTTAATGTTTTTGAGCGTCATATCGTTTGTTGTAATCAACAATTTTTTAGTTACAGCAACATAACAATGTCAGAAAATTATGTATTTAGCAGATATTTATTTTACTTATTTCTACTAAATTCATTCTTGGAATCAATATTCTTGAGTTATAATCAAAATATTCTTTGTTGCAGTGGCGTATTCAGCGGGAGGCTTAGGGGCTTGAGACCCCCCCCCCTCCCCCACTTAAAGCCCAATGAATTGAAAATATAATATATTTAAATCAATCATTTTCCGCATTTTATATATTAAAATATTTGAAAAATTCAATAAGAAGTACAATGGCGATAGATAGGCTTAATAGTTAGCTCTCATGTTCTCATGTACTCGTATAATAGTATAATATAAAAATTTACCTATTGATACAGAGGAAGTAGAAAATAGAATATCGTTTTACAATTTTAACGAAATGTTACAAGCAAATCATTTATTTTTCGCTTTAATGTAGTGCGTACGTGGTGCGTAAATAGTTATTAACGTTATTAGGCCGATATAAAGCAAATAACGGACAGGGCTGAAGTTATCAGCCATGCCTATTATTTGTAGATATATCGGCCATGTGGCTTTCAAGATTTTTCGTAATGACACTGACATATAATTTAAACATACAGGAATATCTGCCGAAAATTCTTTCTTCTGTCATTTTGACAAATTTTTTTGTTGTTTTTAAATTTCCCTTGACAAAATCTCTCGTTATTCTATGATGCGTCCGTTATAAATCTTAACGTTTTTTTATTAATACAGAATGAACATACTGTCATCTTTTGTTTGGTTATTTTCAATTTAGAATTGTTTGAAAATATGACTTACATTTGCTAACTAGACGGTGAACAGTATACCTATGTATATAAGCAATAGGTCCATGGCAGCCCCCCCTTATAATGAGTCCTGGATACGCCACTGCTTTGTTGTACTCAACAACTTCACAATTATTATATTTCAATATAATAATTATAGAAAAATATCGGTTTGGTGGGTTAATAATCCTTTACAAAAACCAGTTTGCAAAAAAATACTATTTTTTTATACATCCTCTTGAAATGGCGCCCCTCACAATTTCCTTTCCAAATTAAAATTTCTTAATTCTGTCAGAATACCGAAAGAATCTTCGCTGAGTATGTTATTAGCGTCCTATCCTAATAACTTTAGCTTGGTTTGTCTTTTTGCTGAGAAAAAATAAAGGCGTGCGAAGGTTTCTTTTCACTTAGGCACGACTTATTTTTTGTTGGAAATCAATTTGATTCTTCTGGCCAGTGAAGATTTCATAAAATGCTTTATGAAACTCTGACGGGTTTTTGATCGGTAGGCGTTCCTTAATCTGCCTTTTTGCTCTGAAACTTTTCTCAGACACGAGAAGTAGCGATCTAACTAACATACTGAACGGATGATATTGGAAAACGTTTCGGATATTGGAGCTTTTTATTTCTCTGACACTAATGTAAAATTCCATTAATCGTTTTACCTTTTACCTGCCCAAATAACACATTTATATTTAAATACCTTACATAGAGGTTATCACGGATTATTTCATAGATGTGCATATTTTTTGTATGAAGACAAATTATTAAGAATAATAAATAAAATTGTAGGTACTATCCAGGGCCGCTCCTTGTGGATTAGGCGCCTTTGTGCTATGTTACATTTTAGATTTAATATATTGATGATATTTTCCTAGATTCATTCTTATAATCAATAGGTTATAATCTAAATAGTTTGTTGTAATCAACAATTTTACAACAGATTTCAGAATTGTATATGCATTTGATTCCTCGAAAAATGATAATAGGTATTTAAATATTGGATTCATTGTGAGATTCATTCTTGTAATCAATATTCTTGAGTTATAATCAATATATTCATTGTTGTAATCAACATTTTCATAGTTATTATTTCAATATAACAATGCTACAATAACAACCGATTTATACGATAATATTTTACTTATAACTAGAGATCTAATGCAAACAATTTAAAAAATATATTGTTCATTTCTACACGTTAATTTGTAAGTATTATAGTAATTTTGTCTTTACGAATAAGAGTATTTTATAAAATTTATTATTTACTTTACTGTCTTGAAACGGCGCCCCTCAAAGACAGGCGCCTGTGTGTGCCCCACAAACTGCCCTGGTACTATCATTTTAAACAATTATTTATTCATCATTTGAAAAAGTTAGTTTTTAAAATAGAAATATCATTGAGTAAAACTATGGAATTAACCAAAGAACATTTTACAGGACTCATAATATTAAAATAAAATAACATTAATATAAAAAGAACTTAAACTAAAAGATTGTTTAATTCTAATGATTTGTATGAGGCAGCTTTAATGGTTTTTGAGTCAGACTGACATTAATTTGACAGTTTTTAAGTTTTAATAATTAGTCTGATAGATTTGGCAGTTTTCATGTCTCCAGAATTAATTTAAAATAAGTTGTGAAAAATTGTCAGCCATCGGGATTCGAACTCGAGACACCTACCTTGCGGGGATAGTGCTCTACCAACTAAGCTATTGACTGCTCTCCTTTCGATGGCTGAACAATCCTTCACTTTTAAAGTCGTAAGGATTGTTCAGTCATCGAGAGGAGAGCAGCCAATAGCTTAGTTGGTTGAGCACTATCCCGGCAAGATAGGTGTCTCGTGTCCGAATACCGATAGCTGACAATTTTTCACAATTTATTTCACATATATACAAACTGTTAACTCAATGTTAATATTAAGAATCAATTGAACATTTTGACAGTTTCTCAAGTCTTTCAGACATTAGTTTGGAAGAATTTGAAAAGAAAATTTATTGGAAGCTTTTAATAAGTAAAAGGAAAGAACAGTAGTCTCCTATAGGTGAAGGGAACATTTTTTTAAAAATTCTAAAAAAAATATAAGCCATGTATTTTATTCTCAGTAAGTCTAGCGTGATCATTGTAATATTTGTTTTGCCTTATAAAAAAAGCATCGCAACTTGAAGAACCGAGTTGAGTGGTTAGTTAAATTTTATTTGCATATTCTTACGGTATTCTCGAAGTTCTTACCTCAACAACTCTTCAAATACTTACGGTTTATCCCTTAAAATCCTATATTTTGTATTATACTGTATTCTTTAGAGATTATTCCTCCGGAATCGTATATTTATTCCGATTTAAACCTTTATCGCAGCTTTATAAACATATTGAAGTGAATTCAAAGTAAAAGAGAAATAATAAAATAAGTGTTTGTATAGGTACTTACATATTTATTTGTATTAGTTTTTTTTTACCGCCCGCTACCCTTGGTAAATGACCACGTTTTAAGGTCCCTAGAATCCAATTTTAACATTTTCACGATGATGTCTGTGTGTATGTGCGTGTGTGGATCCTCCACTCTAACTCAAATACTATCATTCAGGAAATTTTGAAACCTTGTATTTCGAACTTTTTCTGTAATGGAAAGAGCTCATTAGATTTTGGTGAAAATCGGATAACCGAAAATGGCACTTTACTAGAAGCTCAAAATAGTGTTTCTTCGAAAAATATCTTTAAATGTTATTTTTTCAAGATTAATGTTATTATAAAAATTAAAGATTATTAAATTTTTTATAGATTTGCATTAATATTTTTTCAATATACTTTATGGATAAATTTATAAAATTATCTATAATTTAAATCCCAGATCCTCCTATAAACAAACAAAACGCAGTTATTCAAATATATGTAACTGACAAATAAATGTCACTAGCAAAAAAGTAATCATTTCAAAATAATATTAGTAACGTTTTAAAAAGAAAAAAAGTAAATAGAACAATAGAAAAGGAATTCAATACAGTTTCCAGCATAAGTAAATATGTAGGTATGAATTTAGATTAATAAAAATTAACGATTCACTAAAATATTTAAGCTAATCCTCATTTTTGGATTAGTGAATTCTATTCTATACAGGTATTTAAAATTTAATCTTCATTTTATTATAGTTTCGGTGGCTCAATGTTAGAGTAACGCCTCATGGTATGAGTGCCCTCGGGGCTCTGGGTTCGAATCCCACTACGGCATGAATGTGTGTGAATGTGAACCCACTCTGTAATTGGGATTTAATCCTGTTGAGGGGTTTAAAAAAAGGTAGTTACTTGGATTAGATTAGAAAGCTGTCACTCTTATGTGTATTTTTATATTAATCAACAAAAATAGATTGTTTTTGTCAGGTTTTTACATATTTACAGATCTGTAAGACTTGCAGACCCGTTGATCTTTTTTTGTGACGGGCTGTAAATGGCGGGAGGCATTGTGGTGGCCACACCAGATTTTTACCTCTCGCTAAGAGAGGTATTGTATTCATGCTAAAAATCGCATATCCAGATTTTAGTGAATAAGCACGTTTTAAGGTCCCTAGAATCCGATTATAACATTTTTACGATGATGTCCGTATGTGTGTGTGGATGTGTGTGTGTGGATATCTCAAATACTATAAGACTTAAGACATTTTTAACTACGGATTCCTCAATTTAGCAATAATGGGAAGAGTCCAGTCACTTTTGGTAACAATTGGACAACCGGAAGTAGTAGTTACAAGAAAAAAATCATATAAATATTATTTATCGAAAATTTATGTAAATACTTATATTAAAGAACGTTAAATTCTTTATTCGATAAATACAAATTCATTATTATATCTTCTATAGATTTAGAGATAAAGAAAGGCATATAAAATAATTTGATGTAAAAAATCTCAGATCAAACTACTACAAGGCAAGAAATTCAAATGTTTGTAATTGTCACATAAATGTCACTGTCAAAAATATTTGTATGCCTCTGTCAAAAATATTTGTACATTATTATCAAGATTATGAAAATAAAAAAGTCAACAACGCAAAAGAATATATGTAAAAAAGAATATAAAAGGAATTTGCGAAAAAATGACGAATATAAAGAAAAAGAAAGTAGAAAAAGAAAATTTCAGGATATTGAATATAAAGAAAATGTATGTATTGTACATAATTTATATTAAAATATCCCATAGATTTTGCAAATATATGTGAGAATTATTTTGTAGTGAGACATGAATATATGTATTTGTATTTAAAAATATTATTCGTTTTTGCGTACAACCAGGTAAAATATCTGGCGAGAGGTTATGTGTTCGCCACATCAGATTTTTTACATTTGATAACATAAATCATAAATTCTATTCTCAAAGTACAGTGACAAAATAGCAATTAATGCAGTATATATTTCACTGTTACTGTTTACTTGACGGTTTAGATATTGCTACAATTTCAATATAATTTCAAAATCTGTTATTGTCTGAAACATAATTTATTATTAGATTTTAATCTTAGGGACATGTGTCCACTAAAAATGCTAAATCATTTATTCAGTATCTAATTCAGGTACTGTTTTTATGTTCTATTATTATTTAGAAGTGAAACTAACGATATTTTTTTTTATTATGGACGCTTTACAAATATATAAAGAATCAATGCATTATCTTAGAGGATACTCCTTTGATAACGGTTTTAAATTCCCGGATTACTTCTGCCACAATATAATTAGTTTATTCAAAGATTTTTCTGAAAGAAACCCGGTCGCCGCTATAAAATTCGAGCCTTTGATTCCAATGCGCTGAAAGTAAATGTAATCAGCGATAGACATTGAAAAGAATTCTTGACAAAGTAAAAATAAGTCATGATCGAAATGAGAGAGAAGAGAACGAGCAGTAGCAGTATTTGACATTTCTCGTTTTTCATTAAAATTCACGCGCAGCGCAATCAGGCAAATGAGTCTACTTGAAGCATGCGGTTTGATCCACGATTGAATCACGCCGCCTAGAAGGTCTTTTTGAAGTTGTAAGACTTTTGCGGAAATGACATCACTGGCTTTAATGCAGACATCCGATGTAAAATTTTACGACAGAAAGGATTTATCTACTACGGAGAGAAGCCTTGCCGTCGCAAGGGAGAAACAAGTGTGGCATTAGTAGCGTCTTCGCAATCCACTCGATCCGTTTTGTGATTTTCATTAGCATCTTGTTCCTTTCCTTACTGAGGCCTTGTTGGGCTGTAAGATGAGAAGCTAATGTGTTTACGTCGCCTAAGTTTCAAACACAACTTTGCCTGCTGCTGAATTCGGTGAGATGGGATGCAACGTCACTAATTTTATGTTGTTGGCAAATATAATAAAATGGGGTTTGTACCGCGCCTGGGAACAGCTAATGTTGATGCTGAGATTATATAATTATCGCATTTGCCAGATTCGCAGAAGTTTAAATCTAAATATAACTGGGGCAACTTTTGTTTGATCCCGATCTAAATTTAATTTTAAATTTAAATACCTTCTTGTCAGCGTTTTACAGTGGATAAATTTTATTTGAACAAGAACAAAACGAAATATTTCACATTTCAAAATAATAAAAAATAATTTCAAAATGTTTGGAAACTTGTTTTGTAACTCATTCTTCGATAAAGATGGTGTCTAATGGCACAAATTTGAATAATGCCTTGTCTCACCAAATTAATTTACAAATAGTTATCTGACGAGTAAATTTTTTTCATTAATTACTTAATTAGTCAAAGTTCTTTTCAAAAACCAAAACAACTGATGAACAATAGTTAGTCAGGAAACTGGTACATTACTGACGAGGAACTATATTAAAATACGAGGTACTTTGTGCCGAGTATTCTACGGCTTCGAGTCAAGTACAAACATTTAACTGACGAGTCACGTACCTATTCAATTTTTTCTGAAACCGTTTATTAAAATAAAAAATCCGGTGTGACCAACACAATACCTCCCGCCATTTACAGCCCGAGTCACAAAAAAGATTAAGTTAATTCTTATTTTTGGATTAGCGAATTTTACTCTAATTGTGACAGTTTATTTATTAAAATATAGTCAAATCTAATCCAAGTAACTACCTTTTTTTAAACCTCTCAACAGGATTAAATCCCAATTACAGAGTGTGTTCACATTCACACACATCCATGCCTTAGTGGGATTCGAACCCAGAGCCTCGACCGCACTCATGACTTATGAGGCGTTGCTCTAACCATTGAGCCACCGGAGCTATAATAAAATGAAGATTAAATTTTAAATACCGGGATAGAATAGAATTCACTAATCCAAAAATGATGATTAGCTTAAACATTTTTGTGAATCGTTAATTTTTATTAATCTAAATACATACCTACTTATTTACGTATGCTGGAAACTGTATTGAATTCCTTTTCTATTGTTCTGTTTACTTTTTTCTTTTTAAAACGTTACTAATATTGTTTTGAAATGATTAGTTCTTTGATAGTGGCATTTATCTGTCAATTACATACTTTTGAATAACTGCGTTTTGTTTGTTTAAAGCGTAGGATCTGGGATTTAAATTATGGATAATTTTATAAATTTATCCATAAAATATATAGAAAATGTATTAATGCAAATCTATAGAAAATTTAATTATAATTACATTTGTATTATATTTGTTATAAATTTGTATTATTATTCGAAAAAGAAAAAATGTATAAATCGGGTAATAATAATTTTCAACTTTAAATTATTTTTTTTTTAAATTGTTATAAGTAGATTATTAACATGTATACTTTGGTAGAGTCAAAAAAACAACGGAAAGCCTTTAAAAAATATTTATTTCAAAATAATGTGGCTTATCATGATGTTGCACAAACTAAATTAAAACGAAATACTTAATTTTTTTTTGCTAAAACGAGAAACCACTCATATTGTGTGGCTTATCATGTTTTACTCAGTAAGTAAATATTTTTTTGTGTAATAAAATTATTTTATTAAAATTGTTAGGTGGTAAAATCGTAAACTTATTTGGGGGTTGGGGGGAGCGACATTTCGATTGCCTAAGTGCCTCCATATGCTTTAATCTGGCACTGTCTGTAATTAGGATTACATAACCTGGTGGTGGTTAATAGTAAATAATAAAAAATAATGACAGAAGCACCTTATAGGAAGGTAGATTATTATTTAAATCCACATACACTGAGTGAAATAATTTGAAATCGCAAAACGTTATTATTAACACTCGAAACGCACAATGCATCAATGCATATGCAATAAATTATGTAATAATTAGCGTGTACTATGTAACCAGTGCAATATTGCAATCATACACAACACATTGTTCATTACATTTCCACTTAGTAATACCTATAATGCTTCAATTGGCTAGAATGAAACGACAACCAGCTTGCTCTATCTCAAGACGATCAAATCAGATAAGTAAAGAGACTGTACGGATAATCCTCAGGTTTAAATTGGCGTCCATGAATGTGACCTCGTCATGTCAAATTGCGTCCGTGTAATGTGTAATCCCTTGGGGGTAATAGATTTCGGAATTAACCAAATGTATTACGCAAACCCCTCTGCGGTCAGTTTACATTGTCGTGAAAAGCTCGAGCTTCGCGAAAGAGCAGTCACTGAATGTATCACACTGAAACTACACGTATAATGATCACATACGTTTTGTAATTTATGTGTACATATGAAATAAAGTTTCTGATTAATATGCTAATGTATTATTAATATTAAACAAACAATGAAATTCTAAATTTATATGAAATATAATCTTGTAATAAATAGTACATAGCTGAAACTTCTCAAACACTCAAAAAACCTATTTACCAACACGAGTATCATTGCAAAAAATGAATCTGATCATAGTACTTTAACTAAACATTCTTTTCATACAAAACATAGATTTAAATTTGAAACTGAAATAATAGATAAAGACAATAATTACAATGCTAGATTACTAAAAGAAACTTTCTATATAAATTTAAAAAGAAATTCAAATATAAATTATCAACTTGATTTCAAAAACAATATACAATTCATGAAGACCATTATTACCAATTTTAATATTCAATAAAATATATACAAAAATTTCTGGATTTAGAGAAACATTTATGGTCCGATTCACAAAAAAGATTAAACTAATTCTTATTTTTGGATTAGCGAATTTTACTCTAATTTTGACAGATTATTTCATAAAATATAGTTTAATCTAATCCGAGTAACTACCTTTTTACCTCCCTAGGGTCATTTAGCAAAATCTCGATATGCGATTTTTAGCACGATCCCTATACCTCCCTTAACAAGGGTAGCGGGAGGTAAAAATATATCAAATAATATAGCTGTGTTTTCGTCATTGCGTTTCAAGATGTTGAAACGATTAGCTACTTGCAAATTATGTTGTTGAGAGGTTTTCTTAAAATCGCTCGAACTAAAGTTCGTTGATAACGATAATGATAAATCATTAAAATTAAAAATGTATTAAATTGTTAACATCTTGTATATCTGTGCTACTTTTTTACTTGGTAAATTTGTTATGAAAAATTTTTAATTGTCCAAATGCGATATCATCGGTTATATAGTTTATAGAACTTATGATGATTGTGGTTTAAGAAACGAACTGTCTGCAAATATTCGTCAAATAAAATGCTATACACTTAAAAAGAGGATTACTAAGGCCCTACCTTATTAAGTCATATAAATTTAGGATCCTATGAACATTTAAGAAAAATATAATCTAGAATAATTATTTGAGATCCAACCTAAATGTTTAAATCGTAGAAATGGGCTTTAGGATCCAAGACAAATTTATTTAAACGAAGAAAGAATTGTGTGTGTTAGCGTTGAGTATTTATCTCTCAAATTGTGAGAGTGTACTCGTTACGATTTGTAAAAAGGCTTGTGAAAGAATCATAGACTTCAACGGGAACTCGTGGCTCAATTGGTAGAGCGCCCGGCTAGAGATTGGGAAGCTCTGGATTCGAATCGCAGCGAGGTCCATGAATTTTTCACAATTCTTTCTTCGTTTAAATAAATTTGTCCTGCATCCTAAAGCCCATTTCTACGATTTAAACATTTAGGTTGGATCTCAAATAATTATTCTACGTGTGTGTGACGGCTTAAAAAGTTCACAATAATATAATATTTACTGCGCAAATGTTAGCGTTGAGTATTTATCTCTCAAATTGTGAGAGTGTACTCGTTACGATTTGTAAAAAGGCTTGTGAAAGAATCATAGACTTCAACGGGAACTCGTGGCTCAATTGGTAGAGCGCCCAGCTAGAGATTGGGAGGCTCTGGGTTCGAATCCCAGCGAGGTCCATGAATTTTTCACAATTCTTTCTTCGTTTAAATAAATTTGTCCTGGATCCTAAAGCCCATTTCTACAATTTAAAAATATAATCTGTTTAAGTACCTAACAATATTTGTTCAATTGATCATTTTATTAAAGATTATTTATGCATTTATCTGACTATGTTTTAGTTTCCATTTTGAATGTGTAAAAAATTTCCTTTGTGATAGTATTAGTCATTAATAATTAAATGCGAAATAAAGTTGAAATATACATCTTATGCGTCACAATAATTAATCGTAAGAAGAAACATAATTATATAACTAATAAATGAATTGCAAATACTCATAACTAGTTCAACTTAAACAAAAGTTTAAGCTGTTTATAAAGTTCGCAAAAAGCTAATTAA
Organism: Harpalus rubripes; assembly: GCA_963082715.1. Taxonomy (NCBI): domain Eukaryota; kingdom Metazoa; phylum Arthropoda; class Insecta; order Coleoptera; family Carabidae; genus Harpalus; species Harpalus rubripes. Next base: position 55,644,988 of record OY720457.1, on the reverse strand, counting down.
ATTTTAAGACATGCAGCAAAGGTATAAAATGTTTAGCAGGCTTCAGGCTTCATTAATATAATACTTGAGAACATTCGGTTTGGTATAATAGTAGAAGTAGAAAACGACGTCAAAGAAACAGGAATTATTTTAAAAACTAACTGCTGGTACTATTTTATTTTCAGTTGTCAGGATATTTTGTGCATTTAAGTGCAGTCATACCAATCCCAAATAACAAAATTTCCCCAAAAATCGTTTAAGAATTAAGCTCCTTCTAGCATCAATATGCGTGCTAGAATATGTATGATATTCTAATTCAGAGACAGAGAAAATACATTTAAACTTTGACGATGTGTGGTAGTGGCGTAACACGGGCCCGGTGCCTCAGGTGCCCGGCACGCAAGTCAAAAAATATTTTTATTTTAATAGAGCCACATGTTCCAAATATAATAATAATAATAATAATAATAATAATAATAATAATAATAATAATAATAATAATAATAATAATAATAATAATAATAATAATAATAATAATAATAATAATAATAATAATAATAATAATAATTTTATTAGATTCTGTAGACACAATAATACAGTGTATAGAACAAGTCAGATAAATATAATACAAATTACATGTTAAAAAATTCATTCAAATCATAGAAGCTGTGTCCAATTAGAAAAGTCTTCAATGATTTTTTTAAAGTTTGAAATTATTTTCGTTTTTTAAGTTTTCAGGCAAGTTATTAAAAATTTCTAAGCCATATCTGTTTGGAGAGTTTTTAGTAATATTTAATCTAGATTTTGGGATATAAAAATTGCTCTTATGACGAGTATCATAATCGTGTAGACTTGAACTCATGGTAAATGATGTTTTATTCTTATAAATGAACAGACAAAGTTCGTAGATGTAAATTGAAGTTAAAGTCATGATATTTAATTCCTTAAAACTATCTTTACAAGAAGTTCTCGAGGTTATATTTGTAATGCAACGTACAATTCTTTTTTGTGCTACAAAAACTTTGTTAGCTGGATTTGAGGCACCCCAGAAATAAATACCGTACCGTAATCTAGACTCAACGCTCGCCGAATAGAACATGACTAATTGTTTTCTGTTTAAATATTCTTTAAGGTGACGGATTTGGTAGCATATGATATTTAATTTGGTCACAAGCTCTTTGCACTGGGGGCCCCAGTTCAAATTACTAGTGAACAGTAAACCCAAAAGGCGTACAGGGTCATTAGTATCCTGTAAATTATTTTGTAGACAAATATTAAATTGCGAGTTTTTATTGCTTGCCATTTGAAATTTAACTATTTTTGTCTTGCTATGATTTAGGAGCAATTTATTGTCTTGACACCATTGTTCCATTGCTTCTACGTTTTGATTGCATTTGTTAATTAATGTGCTTTTATTTGGATTTGAAATGACTACGGAAGTGTCATCTGCATATAGTGTGGGAAAGCAATCATCAGGTAAAGCAGTAATTACATCATTTAAAAAAATAATGAAAAGGACGGGAGCAAGTACTGTACCCTGAGGTACACCGATATTTGTAAGTACTGAATCAGATCTAGAAGTTTGTATTTTTGACCTATCGCTAAAATTGATTGTCACAAATTGACTTCTATCTGATAAAAAGCTAGAAACCCAATCCAAAGGAACACCTCTAATACCCATACGATCCAATTTATTTAGTAATAGGGGAATGTTAACACAATCGAATGCTTTACAGAAATCATAAAGAATTGCGACTGGAAATTCACCTTTTTCAAGTTTTACAATTACATTTTTGTAGAAGCAGTTTAAAGCATCTACCGTAGAGCTATTTTTTCTGAAACCAAATTGTTCAATATTAATAAAACGATTTTGTTCTAAAAAACTTAATAGCCTGTCAAGAAAACAGTATTCAAAGATTTTTGAAAACCCCGAAGTTAGCGCAACTGGTCTAATAATATATTAAATGACCTTACATCTTTCAGCAGAAAGGTCCTTTTCAAAATAATCAGACATCTATTATTTTAATAGAATACGAAATTACAGAATAATAGATGTGTATAACAATATAGTCTTTTAAGCTTCTGATTTCAGTGCGCATGAATGTGCACTGAGTTCTCGTTTTATTTTCATCATACTTATATGTTTACACTTTCTTGCACTCAGTTCGCAGTGAGTGCGTCCTTTTGTGCACGAATATCAGTGCAAATATTATGGCTTCTAAAAATAAAGTCATATTGACAATTGCCAGAAATTATTAGAAAGTTATTTATTTTATTTATTTTATTCAATGTCAGATAGTGATGAAGAATTATTAAATCAAATAATAAACCTTTATGTTGTACCTACACAGTGGCGTAACTAAGAGTTCGGGGGCCCGCCCGCAAAAAGGTTTTGGGGGCCCGTTTTCATTGTAGCGTTTATCATAAGAAACTACATACCACAAGAACCTGTGGAAATTGTGACTAGGCTCACTTTCATGTGAGTTGACATGGTAAGAAGCAAAATAACTAATATGGGAGGCCTGAAAATCCAAGATTAGGCACCTTTGCATCCCACCAAAGTCATTGTATGTTGTGGCGTGACATTTACTATGAAAATGTGATTGGCCCGTGCTTTTTTTGAAAATGAAATTGGTGGCACAGTATACTGGTGATAGTTACAAGCAATTGAGTCATACATTTTTGGTATCCCAAATGAAAGAACTTGAACAAAATATGGTATTAACAAGATGAATCAGTATCATACAGTTTAAATAGTAGCAATTTTGCGAAAATCATTATCGTTATTTAATCATACGTCTTGGTAGTACACATTGGACGCCAGGTGTCCTGATTTGACAGCCCCAGACTTCTTTTTATGGGGTTATTTTAAAGGAAAACTCTGGATCAGTTGCAAGAAAATATTTGCTAAGAAATCGAAATTCTACCGGCCGAAATGTGATAGAAAATAAAGAGCTTGATTTTGCATAGAGTATCAGGAGCCCCTTAGCCAATATTATTTTTGGAAATTGACATTTAAAAAAATAATAGACTAAATAAATTTGTATGTTGCTACAAAAAAAGATTAAATTCAAAATTCCGCAGTAATAACAAAATTATAAATAATGTAAATTGGGGCCTCTCTAGAGCCGGGGGCCCGCCCGCAATGCGGGCCCTGCGGGCCCGTTAGTTACGCCACTGTACCTACATCAGTTCAATGATACTTTTCAGGTACAATGGAGTACTTCCTTGAAATTCATAGATAATTTTGAAAAACGCGCCAAAACTAACAGGCTCTCAGACTTGCACTCATTTATAGTCTCGTTTTCAACTTAAACTTGCATTAGAATAGTTAGGGTCGAAACTGATTCCATGCATTTACGTCACACAATGCACTGAGTACGGACTGACACCGCGTAAGCCGAAAACGCTAATATCAACTTTTGGCAAAAAAAAGAAATCAGTAAAAGCTGTTGACATAAACGTACAGCATTGTCTTGGTTTCATATTTATTTTTTGTAATATTTTTTGTTTTTTAAATAAATTTTATTTAAAAAAGTTTTTTTTAAAGAGTCCTATTATGGGATCAGTAAAACTATTTTCTTATCTACATAGGGGCCTGGATTGACAAGGGAACACAGGCGCATGGTTGCATTGTTACGCCACTGGTGTGTGGTGCGAGTTAAGAAGAGTATTATATCATCAAAACCTACATTTAATAAAATGATTTGATGAATTTTTTTGGTCGGTTGGGAATAATTTTCAAGCGGAACCAATAAAACGATTTGTCTCTGCCACCGAGTTAGTTCAAAATTCTATTGTGAACAAAAGCAACTTTAAGACCCGTTATTTTCATTTCTGTTTAAATTGTATGTTAAAAACACATAGGATCGTTATTATAGCATAAGCTGTAAAAATTACAAATTACATTTTTCAATTTTCAATGCGATATTTTAAAGTTTACAAGTACGTACCTGTTCGTTTGGTTCCTAAGAAGAAGTAATAGTCCCAAGTTCCTAATCAGGATCGACGGAATGACAGAAATAAAATATTAACTTAAACCCTCTGTAGGATTGAGGCAAGCAAAGAAAAAGAAAATAATTGGAAGAAGATATATTACTGTCTCTGCGTCCTCTGAAATAATAATAATACAACCCTGGAATTGTGATACACTGTAGCACAATTATCTTACAAGTTTTTAAACACATATATTCAAAATATTTTACATGTCTCGCATTACGTGCTAGATTCAAAGATTACGAGGGTAGTTCAACATGTTACTATGAATACAAGATATGTTATTTAGAGATTCCATTTCAGTTCTCCACGCGCATGACGTCACCCGATGACAAAACTTTCAATTATTTATATCAAAATTTTTCTCAAAACAAATACAATTAATATTAACTAATGTTTATTTAATAAATAACAAAAAAATAAATCATTTCGTCCATTAATTGTGAACAATAACAATCTTAATATAAATTTTTGGTTATTATTTATTAAAATTATTTTCATTATTAGATAGAGGACAAACTAAATTACAAACAAATAAGTTAGCATTACCAATTATTTGAATAGCGATAGCGATGGTCTACTGGAGTTGATGAAGGAGCTAGAAATAGTCGGAACGCAGTCTTAAGGTATTTATTTAATTTTAAACCAACGTTTCGATCATACAATGATAATCATGGTTACTACAAGGGACGCTCTGTTAATAGTTAGTAGCAGGCCATGGAAGCTCAATATGGCGCGAGCAGACACGTACCTCGAGCGACCTTGACGTGCTTGCAATCAGCTGATTTGTGTGCGCATGTCATTTTGACAAGAACAATGTCACGTTGACAAGACCAATGTTTTGATTTATTTTGATTTTTAACTGCTAAAATATTATTATTTTCAAATTCATATGTTTTACTGCCTAAAAATTGTATAATAATAACATTAAAGCAGTTCAAAAGTCAAAACATAGGTACTGTCAACGTGACATTGTTCTTGTCAAAATGACATGCGCACACAAATCATCTGATTCCAAGCACGTCAAAGTCGCTCAAGTCCAATTTCCTTGTGAATCGTAGTTAATTTTGTAAGTTAAGTAGTTTTGCAATTTTAATTCAGTTAAAATGGGCATTCCGCGAACTGCCTTTAGAGTTATGATTTTCTACGACTATAAAAGACAGTTACGATACCAGCAAAGCCATGAAAATTTGATAGCAGCTTTTGGCGATGCTGCCCCTTCATTATCCGCTGTTAGTTATTGGTTCCGCGAATTTCGAGGGCGAGAGCTGTTAGAAAACGAAGCAAGACCGGGAAACCCTGCGGACGCTGCCTGTTCAATAAATATTGATCGTGTGGCAAGCTTGATTCAGTCCAATCGAAAAATTATTCATAGGGAGATTCAGGAGGAAGTGAAGATTGGATCCTCGGCGGTTAATACCATTTTGCATAAACATCTTGAGGTAAGAAAGCTAGCAAGCCGTTGGATACCGCATTTGCTCTCAGAAAATCAAAAACAGGATCGAGTAGACTGGTGTAAACTTATGTTGCAAAAATTTGACGGAGAAGCTTCCAAGCAAGTGGCATACATTGTAACAGGTGACGAATCTTGGGTATACAGTTAAGACTCTGAAACTAAACAGCAGTCTAGTGTTTGGGTATTCGAAGATAAAGACTTGCCCACAAATGTAATTCGTGGCAGAAGCGTCAATAAGAAAATGAATACTGTTTTTTTCCGCTGAAGTGGTCCTGTTGCTGTTAATCCACTTGAAGATCGCAGAACTGTTAATTCTGAATGATACTGCGAAGTGGCTTTACCACAGATGTTTGCAAAATTACAAACAGGTCGCCAAAGGACCGGTTTGCGTAACATCTTAGTCCATAATGACAACGCATCCTCCCACACTGCTGCCAGAATATTGGATTTTTTGAAAGATTCAAGAGTTCAATTGGAAACTCATCCCCCGTACAGCCCAGATTTGACGCCGTGCGATTTTTTTTGTTTCCAACTGTTAAAAAAATGATTAGAGGTAAAAGATTTTCTAGCGCAGATGCAGCAGTTACATAATTTCAAAGAATGTACAAGTGCATTAGTCTGAATGGAGAATATTATGAAAAACAATAAAGATGTTTTGTTAAAAAATGCAACGGTCTTTTAATAGCTAACAATTTTCAGCGCAACCCTTGTATAATATTATAAAAAAGAAATAATGTACAAAAATTAATCATTAATTTTTAAAATAATTCTAACATTCAAATCAGAAAAAATATGATTAACAAAACTTTAACAAACATGGATAAAAATTTATGTGAAATACACAACATTTAAAACATTTATAGTGACAACCAATCACAGAGCTGACTTGATTCTCTATCTATTTACGGCTTGTATACCCTTCAACCGGACTCACCGAGCCGTAGTGTTTTACCACTGTATTGCCAGTTGGATTTCAGCCATTGCTACATTTATTTAAGATGTATAAGTGGCCAGCATATAGCATCCAAGTCTCATAAATACAAGTAGATGTATTTATTTTTTACGACAAATCATACATTGTCGGGCGACGGGAATCGAACGCACGGAACAAGGTTCGGGTGACGTCACTACGAGCTACGAGATATGCGGTAAGCCGCTCAGCCACCAAGCCGACTGACTTGATTGTAAGTATTATTATAATAATTTATTAATGCTTTTTGTACATAATGTCTTCTTTGTAGTAACCCTGAAGATGATAATTGTATAATCGAAACGTTGGCTTCATCCCCAATTATATTTCACTAAAAATGTCTTGATAGTAATATTTTATTATTATTTACACAGCTGCCTGTGTCACTGGGTAACGTCACAACTGTAGAAAGAGATGGAGCGTACATACGCAATGTCATAATCTTGTGTTTATAGTATCATGGTAGTTCAACATAATTGTATCAATTTTATAGGTACTAAATTCTCTTTCTCTCTACACTAAATTGTCATTCACAGCCAATATCAAAAAAATGAAACGGTTTATTTACATAAAATAGAATTAAACATATAACATTAAAATCATATTTCAATGTTAATAGTTTAATATTCATAAAATATTTAACTCTTCTAGAACATCAAAAATCCCTGCAATCTTTGAATGAAATTGAAGAAACAGTTAATATGTACATTAAATACAGATAATTTTTAACTCACAAAATTTCGTTTACATTTCATGTAGTTTTTCTAGCAATATTACAAAAAATATTAGTTAAGAAATAATTTTTTAATATGGTTAATATACATCTAAATATACTTAAATTTATTGTAATATGTCTACATTTAATTTTATTCTTCTTTATAATATTTACACCATGGAAGAATTTTTTAAAATATTACATTCATTGTTGTAATCAATGCGTATATAAAATAGAATAATAATGAGATTTTTTTTAATTAGTACAAAGTGATATCCATTTTTCAAATAAAATTAATGAAAAATTGTGGAATAGACATTTCATGTCATATTATAAGTAATAAAGAAACAAAATAAAAGCTAAAGATAATAATGCTTAGAAGCTAGATATTTTCTGGCATTAAAAAATTTATTTTTTCTAGTATATTTATATTGAATTTTAATTTAAAAAAACCTGATGTGTTTAGCATATTATCTTTTGTTAGTCTTGTTATTTGAGTAGGGTAAAAATTTAAAATTTCAATTTTTAATATAATTAACATACTTTCCTCTGTATAACTGTTTTCAGAATTTCTTTATTTGTGAAGTTAGTAACTTAGCAAGTGTCAAATGCAAATGTATCATTTTAGTTGTAGTAAAATTACTGCAATTAGAACTTTTTTAAATAAAATAATGACAGACAAACCGTAACGTATTACAATAAGGATCATTGGCATTGCCAAATAACCGAATAGGTTAACTAGACAGTAGCTTTTGGGAAGCGCACAATTTTTTCATTTCATTATAATTTTTGGGGCACTTTGATTTGGTTAGAACTTAAAAAATAAAACATCCGCAGACTAGGGCGCACGACGACCTAAACCTGGCTCTGATCTTAGGTAATTAATTAATAAAAAAAACTGATTTGGTTTATTAAAAATCTGTAAAAAAATGATAAACTTTTTGATTGACACCAAAATGATTTGTTTATATTTTAGAAAATATTTTGAATGCTATATTGTGCACGACCCACTTTCCATTGCATGCTCAACGATGACCTTGGTAGTGTTGAGGTATCCACGGAGTTATACTCTCTTTATTAAATCAGGTGGAGTATATTCAAAATCAAATGTACACTGTATCTTTTATAAATATTAAAATATTGACCTTTCAGACTTAATTACGATATTGTCAGGGATGGGCGTACCTATAGTTTACTTCACGGCGACAATATAATAGTTTACGTGTCGACAATGACGTAGACGTAGACATATTCAAAGCCATAGACAATGTAGAGAATGTAAAATATTACCTAAATTAAAAAATCTGATGTGGCCAGCACATTACCTTTCGTCAGTTCTATATATTTTGTACAAATTTCATACTGAAAGTTTCATGTACCTAAGAGATTCTATATCTCCAGTAAATTTATAACACAAACATGTCAATTGCACTTGACACTGACGTCTGTTAATTAGCATTTTCTTAAGATAGTAGCAGTTTCCATGGTTATAGCATTAACTCTATACCGTGAGTATTTTTTAACATGAAACATAGGATTTGCAATTTCCATAGTAACTAAATGACAGCAATGTTTAAGAGCGTTCCATTTAAAATAGAACATAGGCTGTCAATGTCAAGTGAATATTATCTGTCAATTAGGGTTGTATTGTTACTTCTAAGTTAAAAATAATGTATACAGTTCAAGAAAAAGTGCAAATTATTCAATGGTATAATACAGACGTTAGTCTCAGACAGGTATCTGATTTATATCGTCAATCATTTACTGATCAACCAACACCAAGTGCTTTAACTATATCACGAATTGTTAACAATTTAAGAGAGATGGTTGCGTTAAACGTGAACATGTAAAGAAAACAAGACGAAATAATGTTTTAACGGAGGTGAAAATAGCCGAAATTATTACGCTGGTACGAAATAATAATAGATTATCTACGAAAACGATAGGGCAAGCTGCGGGTGTAAGCAAAACCAGTGTACACCGTTTACTAAGGAAAACATTTTAAATCGCACCACTTTCAAAACTATTAAGAATTGGTTGTGGATGACAGTGAACATTTATTAAATGTTTATAATTCTTTTTCATTTCTAAAATGATTAAATCAAAATAGATATTTTATGTGCTATGTTCTATTTTAAATGGAACGCTCTTATACATTGCTGTCATTTGGTTACTATGGATATGACAAATCCCATGTTTCAAGTTAAATAAAACGCACGGTATGCATTGAATATAAAATATAAAATGTTATCAAATCGTATAGAGAATAAAATATTCTTTAATATTTATAATAGCATTAAATATGAAAAAATGATATTTAACGGTGTTTGTTCAAGAAAAACTGTTAAAATCTTAAAATGAGGGTACTTCCGGGTGACCAATTATAACCAAAATCTAGTCTTCTCTACACATGGATGTAAAGAAAAGGAATACGAAAGAGTTATAATTTGTTGAATTGTAGTATTTGAGTTATCGAATGCGAAAAAATTGTCACACACACACACGCACACATACATACAGACATCACTCTAAAACGTGCTTATTCATTAAAAACTCAGCACCAAATTTTTTGACCAAAGACAATATCTTCCTTATCTAAAGATGACGGAAGGTAAAAACAATTTTAAGGTACCAAGCAATATAACACATGAAATATCTCTAGATTAGTAATACCAATCATAAAAGTGTAGTCCAACATAAAATACGTTATCCCTAAAATGGTCAAATATACCTAATTTTAGGGATAAATCCATAATATGGCAACATTGGATCGAATATAACCTTACTTCATCATTATAATCTTTTATTACATTGTCTATATTGTTTACGGGTAATTTTATTGTCTACACATTGTCGACACGTACACGTAGACAATTAATCGACGTGTAGACGCCCATCTCTGGATATTGTACAATTCATTTTTATAAGTTTGTTTTTGACTTTAGATATATTAATATCTTATCAAAAAATATTTAAAAATGGACCATAAATGCAAGTAAATATCTAGCTGTAAAAAATACTAATAGATTTGTTCGTTTCACTATTTTGTGTGTACGATTTACCATCGCGTCAATTTCTAGCGTTTGTTTGATAAGTTGAAGAGTCACTAGATATGTGTTCGTTGCACTCTTACAGCGTTGGCAGCAGAGCCGCTCCGTGCAGGTGGGCAGATTGTACCCCGCACAAAGGCGCCTGACCGTGAGGGACGCCATTTCATGACGGTGTATAAAAAATAAAAGTAATATTTTTGCAAACTGGGTTTATTTATTAAGGATTATTATCCTACTAAACAGATATTTTTCTATCATTATTATATTAAAATAGTAATTGTGAAGGTGTTGACTACAAGAATGAATATTTTGATTATAGCTCAAGAATATTGATTACAAGAAAGAAATTAATAGAGAAAAGTAAAATAAATATCCTGCTAAACAGGTATTGTTATCTTGGATGAAAGTTGACGTTTAGATTATTTAATAGATGTGGTTTCTTTTAAAAACATTTTCCTATATTTGATTTGAAAGGAAACTGACCCTTATGTATTCCGTTACAGAAGATTAAAATTGTATTCAATACCAGGAGGCATTTAAAATGACCTTAGCAACAGGGATGTATTTAAAAAATTTAATACCGCAAATTCTAGTTGGTTCGTCTCAGGTGTAAACAAATCTCGATTCGAAATTACTGTTAGAGAAAATTATAATAATCCTAGAATTGCCAAACTAAATAGTTTAAAGATCAAAATATTTTGTTATAATCAACATAAACGAAAAATGTTTAAAATATTTTAAACGCACCCCTGTTTTGATATTCATTTACCCTAGTCGGCCATCTATTTTCAGCCAGACACAGTAATGTATTTCTGTGATTTCCTAGTCCAGTATTTAAATGGGTTCATGCAAAAATTTGATACCTGTATATTTCGTAAAATTCTATTCTTCTCTAGGGTTACAAAAGAAACCACATCTATAAAATAATTTAAACGTCAACCTTCATTCGCTAGTCATACCATAAAATTGTTGATTACAACAAACAATTCGATTATAACCTAATAATATTGATTACAAAAATGAATCTAACAAAGGAAATTTCATCAATATTTTAAATCCAGTATTTTACGAACAATCAAAAGTATAATTTAAACTTTAAAGCATGTGTACATTGTGGGGGGCGCTAAAACATAACTATGCACAAAGGCGCCTTTTACCCACGGAGCGGCACTGATTGGCAGTAATGGCTGCGGGTTCAAATTTTTTGCATCTGCTCCGAAAGTGGATTTTACACCCGTAGTAGGTAGTAACGATATTCATGTAAGAAGAACATGTTAAAAAATGTGAAACCAACCATGAAGAAGATTTCAATGACTTTTACGGTTGGCGTTCAGCAGTAAAATGTATTACTGCCGCATCAAAATTACACCATTTTACAGTCAAACCTAATTTAGTGAAACGAACAAATTAACGAAACCAACTAAACATTTTCAGCTCCGTACAAAATATTTCAGAAACTCTCATATATTAAATAATGTCTTTTACCTTATATACACCATCCACATTATTTACACCATCCATATCAGTCTCCGAGTTACCTTCCATCTAGGAGCACCAGGAGGCTAAGAGCTATGACGGAGATCCCCAGGTATAAGGACTGCGCTGATGACGACGTGCTTGTATTTGCATGTTGCATGGCTGCAGGTTTCTCCTCTGAAATAGAAATGAAGTTTTTGTTAGCAAACGACGAGTGATGAAACTTTAGATTGTAGATGTTGTCATGAAAACTAGGTCGACTCATGTATGTTTAGTTAATGAGGGTGTGAAGCAGTGCTTGTCAAAATGTGGGTCACAGATTTTCCTTTGTACAGCTAAAGCTAAATACATGACCGTACTTATAGTTTCTGGCGAGACATTACTGTAACATTTTTATTTATTTAGGTGAAGTGTAAAAATTAAAGATTTATTATTAATTAAAATAGATGTTAATTAAAACGATAAATAACTATTTAATAGATACTAACAATGACGATTACTAATATTAAACAAATATTAAAAACTAATATAAGACTACGAATATAATTAACTAGTTAAGCACTAACACTATTTATTTATTTAAACAATTTACAGGATATTACTGATTATTTATGTCCACTATTTATGTCACTTCACATTCAAATGTCAGACCTACCGACCTCCACAGCGTCTATATACTCAACCGACAACAGAGTGTATATTCAACTGCCCGGACAGAATTCAGGCTGGATTGCAGTTTATCCAGAATAGTAGAAATTGCAATTTTTTTGTTGTAATGTCTTATTTTAGCTACAATATAATAAGGAAACATAAAATTGGAGCGCGGGAACAGGTATTTATATATTTTTCTGGAAAAATATTTAAAAAAAAAATTCTGGCAAAAACAATACCTAACGCACAGACATGTTTTAAGAAATTTTTAAGAATATCCTGGTAAAAACAATACCTAACGCACACGTATTTTTTAAGAAATTTTTAAAAAATCCTGACAGAAACAATGCCTAACGCACACCAGGCACACAGTTCGACATCGCTCGGTCCACTATCTTCACGTTAGTTTACAATAGTTTGACAGATGAACGCAAAATTATAAATTGTAAATGTTATAAAACGTAGGATAAGAAGGAAAATAAGACAATTTTGCAAATATACATTAATTGAAACAGTATTATTCGTATGATAGCGTAAGTACCTACTTAAACATGGAAATATATGTAGTTCATCTAACCTATTTTTTTTTCAGAAATAATGCCAAAATCTCTATATATAGCTTTCCGCACCCAATTATTAGCGGTATTTAGTGTTTTTAATGGTTTATCAAATATATAACCATTAATATAAAATTCTTGAATTATGGATAAACTGAAATTTAGCCAGAATGCACACCTTTCACCTCACTATCTGTCTATGTAACTAAGTGTCTTTCTGACGGACTAACACTCTAAGTGAATGCCTAACTTCGAACACACGTACGTCGCTTAGAGGCCCCACGCCCATCTACATTGGATTAAAATAATATTGATTTGATTTTGAAATAATGTTTTTTATTACAAAGAAATCCTCAAATAAAAAATTTGATTACAACAAAGAAATGCTTAATTACAATAATGAAATCTTGATTACAATAATAAAAAATGTCAATCAATATTACAAGACCCTACTATTACACCTCGATGGGATAAAAGAATGTGGCTTATCATTTTTTGCACAAACTAAATTAAAACAAAATACTTGATTTTTTTGCAAAAACATGACAAGTTCATATTTGTGTGGCTTACCATATTTTATTAAGTAAGTTAATATTTTTTATATAATAAAATTATTTTAATAAAATTGTTTGGTGGTAAAACCATAAACATATTAGAGGGGGGGCGAGATTTCGGTTTATTCCGGGACTGTCTATCCTGTATAATGTACAACGAATTTAAGATGGTGTCCGTCTTTGTAACAAAAAAAGAAAAACCTTGATAAAGCAGATAAAAAGAGCACATTGTAACAATTTTGATATTCATCCATTTATAGTTAATGGTATTGGGTACTATCGTTTAAATGAACTATTAAACTCGCTATTTAAATTTATAGTGTAGATTTGAACCATTGTAAAGCCCCCATGGCAATTACGTTAACACGATAATACGAGCAGTAAAAATGGAAATATGGTTATAAACATACATATAAACACAGAATCAAACAAATATTTAAACACAAATGTGAAACATTTATAGTAACATTTATACTACTATTGTAACTGTTTCTGTATGAATATGAAACATTGAATAAAATAAATGGAAATGAAACTTATACATAGCATTAGAATAACTAGCAACTATATACAAAAACTATCACGGATCATGTTAGTTTTATTGATATTTTTTATAATTTTATTTTAAATATGTTCAAATTAGTTCCATTCGCTATAATACCCTTTACCATTCCTATTTTCCACCTCTTAAAAGCTCCCAACCAATATTCTTGCTGAATATTTTCTAAATAATAAAGAATTTCAGCATAAATTTTTCCTTTAGACAAACACCTCCAACTCAAATTTCAGTAAATGTGCAACAAATAGCTAAAGTCCTTCTATTAATTTTGTCTCAAAACCAGGGATGAATAATGAAACGTATTTTACCACGGTGTTACTTTACGGCTCTGCATTTCACAAAAAAACTAACCAGTAATTTTCGTATCCAAAACAATACTGATCAAGTCAAAAAATTATTCACCATAATAATAATAATAATAATTGTAGTCTGTAATTTTCGTTATAACACAACCCAAGTCAGTAATTAAATCAATAAACACAGGCAAACATCTGTAATTGAATTTAGGGGATTAAGTGACCTTTTAGGTGTCACTGAATATATCCGGGCATCACACTCACTCTAAGCATGGTATTAGGACCATCTCACAACACATTTCAAACCTGCAAAACAATGTGCGCAAAGCGACCACTATCTCTAACTTTCACCAAGTTACTGTAATTATAATCGACGTGATGCAAGCAATAATACTACAGCTAGGACTCGTCCGCCATATTGGAGCCCAGATGAACGTTGTAAATTATGAATTAAAAGTGTGTTTTACAAGTTTGTGTAGTACCTACGTAACTATTTTTTCATAATTAAGAATAACTACCATATTTGACGTATTATGTTTATTAATAATAATTCAATATATAATTCAAATTTAATTTTGAGTTGAGTTTTATTGAAATTTACAACCATTTATCGAATGAATTGTACAATTTGGAGCAGAATAACCCGTCATTGTGTACACTTTTTATAATTAATAATACTATAATACTGATATTGAACAGTACCGACTTATGACATTTTGCCGTCCGGGGCTAATTTTTAAAAACCGCCTTTCTCAACAAAGAAAATTTTTTTCCCAACATCAAACTGCCAAGAGCCAGGGAAAAAAGATAAATGTTACAAATTTTGTTTTTTCAGTACGTGAATTTTAAAGTTTGAAACCCCATCTAATGCTTGTGGAATGACAAAGTGTATTAATCTTATTTCGAAACTCAGATTGGTTATTTCTGAAAATTATTATACCCACAGATGGGTCAAATTTCAACTTATGTGGGATCTAACAGAATTTCTCCGTTATTTTTGTCGGTTTACGGTTTTTGATTCAGCTCCGGTTCGAAGTCCTGGTTTAATGAAAGGTCTCGTGGACTAGACTATAGGTAGAAATTATGAAAGTCCATGAACTCCCATATTTTTGAAATTCAATGACAAGTTATTGGAATTGGTTCTGAAACATTGGTCAATAGAACATTTCAAATGTTCGCAGGAAAAATCTTCACCAGTTTCATGACTTTGCAGTCGGAGCTTTTTCGCTACATCACTCACTCGTCCAAACTTTTGCTTCGTTAAGTGGTTTTATTAATTGTGTAATTCAGTGGTTAATTTTTAACAACTGTTTAAAAATTGTATCCAATTGTTTGTTATATTGTCAACATTGGTTAAACTTGTAACCAATTGCTAAAAATTAACTACTGAGTAACGGAAAGCCACTGACACCGCTCTTAGCTTAACAAATTTCTGTTCAGTATGAGTACTGAACAGAAATCGGCTGACCAAGTTATAATTTGCGCATATCGCTGTCGAACATTTATCTTTTTATACCCTGACGTTTGGACCGTCATCCTTTTTAGATCTTGTCACAATTTCTGAGGCATGTATCTTAGGATTGTTACCGTTTTGCCTTCTTTACATATATTATTTAAAAGCGCCTACCTTCAATTTATAAGTACCAATCATCTCATTTTGCTAGAAAATGGACATTTCTTTTTCCCCTGGCTCTTAAATTTGCTTTAATTAAATTTTTTATTTAAAATAATTTAAGAACGTGCTCTGCTCGGTGTACCGCCCTGTACGTATCTACCGCCGGGGGCTATAGACCCCAAAAGCCCCCCCGTTAAGCCGGCACTGATATTGAATGATAGACGTGGGCTCCAAAATGGTGGATGAGTCAGCTGTATTTTATATATTGGTTATAAATAATACTCATTAATTATGTGGCGAATTTATTATATTAACAAAACAAAATGCATTTCAGAGAAATTTAGAACAATGCTGCCACTTTATCATATTTTTTTATCAAAAAATGAAGAAATGCTCTCCGGTTATTTCCAAATTTTCAGTGGTAACGATACTGGAAAAAAATAATTAACTAAGATCTCAATCTTGACTTTCACACCTTAATTCATATGACAGATAAATAATTTAATGATAGTTCAAATTTTGTTCTTCATTGCCTTAAACTCAATAATTCTAGCTTGATCCTCGTATAGATACATCAACGTTAAAATAAATAAAAACATGTAAAAGTTCTCACCCGCAGTGGCGTTTAACACATGCACATTGATGCTCGCAGGTTTGGCGTTGCTAGGCGAACAGGTGTAGTTGCCATTGTCTGTCTTCTCCGCCTCCTTGATGACGAGGATACTTGACATCTTGTCCGCGAGGACAGAAACCCCCCGGGTCGCGTCGTAGTTGATCATCCGATCCTCGTGGTACCAGAACACGTACACTGGGGGCTCTGTGGACTGCCGCATGGTACATACCAGCCGGAGGGTGGAGCCCGACTTGATGTGGAGGTCTGGGGCGCCGAGGATTTCAGCGGCTGCCTCTGAAAAAGACAAACGAGAGTTATATTATTACATATTTTACAATGTTTTTCTATAAAAAGAAAATTTATTTTCTTTTTGTGTGAAACTGTTTTTAAATTTATAATATTTATATATTATAAAAAATACAGTTCCCTGGTTGATCCTGCCAGTAGTCATATGCTTGTCTCAAAGATTAAGCCATGCATGTCTAAGTACAAACTATATTAAAGTGAAACCGCGAAAGGCTCATTAAATCAGTTATGGTTCCTTAGATCGTACCACAATTACTTGGGTAACTGTGGTAATTCTAGAGCTAATACATGCAAACAGAGCTCTGACCGGAGACAAAAAAAGTGTTTTTATTAGATCAAAACCAATCGGCGTCAATAGCATTTCGGTGTTATTGTTCGTCGTTCAATATATGGTAAATCTGAATAACTTTATGCTGATCGCAAGGTCTTGTACCGGCGACGCATCTTTCAAATGTCTGCCTTATCAACTGTCGTTGTAATAATAATAATAATAATAATAATAATAATAATAATAATAATAATAATAATATATATATATATATATATATATATATATATATATATATATATATATATATATATATATATATATATATATATATTTACTATAAGAGTATTCGCTTATAGTAAAAATCTGATGTGGCCAACACATGACGTTTCGCCAATTCCATGTTTGAAATAGCAATGAAATTTAAGTAAAGTATCATTCGTAAACAAAATCTAATTTGTTGTTCCAATAAATAGAAAAGTCTCTAATACCAAATTTTGGATTATATTTTATTGTTTTTCCTCGAAAATCTGTTAAGAGCTCCAAATTAAGTACCACTTCTGGTTTATCATAATCAAATTATACACGTGTTTTAAATACCAAATTTGAGAAGTTTTGGATCATGTTGTAATATATTTTTCAAGAAAATCTGTTTATAGCGTCCTGTAAAGTAGTACTTCCGGTTTATAAATTTTAGAAAACATCTAATATGTCGTTCTCATTAATATAAAATTCTTAAATACCAAATTTGAAAAGTTTTGGATTTTAATAATTTATTTTTCACGAAAATCTGTTCAGAGCTTCAAATAAAGTATCATTTCCGGTTTATCAATTGTATCCAAAATCTAATATGTTGTTCCCCTTCATAAAAAAAATTGTAAATACTAAATTTGATAAGTTTTGGAGTATAGTATATCATAATATACTTTTCACGAAAATCTGTTCAGAGCTTCAAGTAAATTATCACTTCTGGTTGATTCATTGTAGCCAAAATCGAATATGTTGTTTCCCATGATATAAAAGTCTTAAATACTAAAATTGAAATGTTTTGGATTATATTTTAATATAATTTTTCATTAAAAACTGTTATGGGCTTCAAGTAATGTATCACTTCAATTTATCTAATTTTATTCAAAAGCTAATCAACTCGTTATATGAATGCAGGAATCTTAAATACGGAAACAATCTAACAAAAAGGGCCTGCAGTATTGCTTCCAACAGTGGAATATTCGCATGAGGCGGCGTAGGGTTTGGGGAAGAGAGTACATTGAAGACGGCAATATCTTTTTCCTACAACCGTGCGTGAAAAGTACTTTTCACGCACTCATTACAGTGTGAAAAGTAAATAAACGTTGCTAGGCAACATTAAAATTCGGTTAATTTACCTGTCAAGTATATAATTAGATAGTAAATAATAATGAAAGTAATAAAATTTATTAAGAAATATGAATATACATTGTAAATGAAACAAATCTAATATTTTTAACAGATTGAGAACTATTCTAATTTTTAAGAACATTTTTTTGACATGTATTCTAACCTAACCTAATTTTTAATATTAATATTTAATTTTCCAATGTACATTATAAAAGACTAATCATCGTCTGTCTGAGATTCTTCCAAGTGTTTAAGTTACATTTTCTACAGTGTTATGAGAAAGAGTACTAACAGTATTTGAAGCTGCTGGATGCCTGTACACTGAATATTATGAGAAACATCAATACCATTTCGGCTGTAGGAAAAATGTTGTATGCAACACGTGTGAAAAATAGTATTTTTTGTCTCGTGCTACAAAACATCGCACTCGACCAAAAAAGTACTACTTTACACACTTGTTACATAAATAACTATTTTGCATAATATTTTGAATAGTCATTGTTTTAAGATCAATCTCGTTATTTTATAGCCACATAATGAGAATGATTAAATGAAAAAAATCTATTTGTGAACAAATTCTATTTGAAGTTCATAATTTTCTTTTGCTAGTAAAAGCAACAAGCAAATCCAATAAACAAAGTTATGAATTTGAAGGAAAACAAAGAACTATACTAAAATACATTTCGTTGTGATATATTTACGAAAAGCATCGTGCAATTATTTTTATTCATTTCTATTTCTCTATATGGCATCGGTAGATTATTCAGCTATTTTGCATAAGATATATTTTCCACGAATGCAAAAAAAGGTAAATGCCACCATTACCATTAATATAAAGAAGTGGTGTGTCTGTATTTGGGTCAAGTATTCTCTGGTTAGATTCTAGTCATTTTTCTATGACATATTACATAAAAGAATGACAGCAATTTCTTCAAAACATCATTCACGACACGAGTTTATCTCCCGGGACTCGTATTAATGATATTGATCGTCTAGTTTATTTTATTTTTTCGGTTTGACGTTTTACTGCACCACATGTTGCATCGATTATTAACAAAAAATTGCTATTCACTAGGCAATCAATTGTCATGAATATTTTACACTAGATTGAAATTCTAGGATTTTATTTATAGGGTTAACGTTGGCCGATATAATAGCTATTAACATACCTAAGAATGTTATGTACATCATAACTGCTGAAGATGTCGGTTTGAAATCCGAGCTCGTAGAGCGAGGATTTTAAGTCATCTAAGGCTTGTTATGATTAATAACATCCGTGGTTTGTTCAATATTTTATCGGTTTCAGAAAATTATAGTTATTAACGTTGGCTGATATGTAGCAAATAACAGATGAGGTTTAATGTTGTAAAATCGAGGCGATAGCCGAGATTTTATAATCAACCGTTATTTGTATATCAGCCGTGTGACGTTCAGTATTTTTCATAATAACATAAAATATCTTCTTAAAATTCTATTTTCTATGGCATATTGACAGGTGACACCTCTTCATGACAATTTCATGATGCTGACAGTGGCGTAACTAAGAGTTCGGGGGCCCGCCCGCAAAAAGTTTTTTGGGCCCTTTTAAATTGTAGCGTTTATCATGAGGAACTACATACCACAAGAACTTGTGGAAATTGTGACTAGGCTCACTTTCATTTGAGTTGACATGTTAAGAAGCAAAATAACCAATAGGGGAAGCCTGAAAATCCAAGATTAGGCACCTTTACATCCCACCAAAGTCATTGTAAGTTGTGGCATTTACTATGAAGATGTGATTGGCCCGTATTTTTTTTTTTTTTTTTTTTGAAAATGAAATTGGTGGCACAGTCCACTGGTGAAAGTTACAGGGAATTGATTCATACATTTTTGGTATCCCAAATGAAAGAACTTGGACAAAATATGTATTAAATTAACAAGATGGATCAGTATCATGCAATTTAAATAGTAGCAATTTTGCGAAAATCATTCTCGTATCGTTTTTTTAATCCCACGTTTTGGTAATACACATTTCAGGAAAATATTTGCTAAGAAATTGAAATTCTACCGGCCGAAATGTGATAGAAAATAAAGAGCTTGATTTTGCATAGCGGATAAGGGGTTCTTTAACCAATATTATTTTTGGAAATTGACATTTAAAAAACTTAGGCACTAAATAAACTTGTATGTTGCTACAAAAAAGATTAAATTCAAAATTTCGCAGTAATAAGAAAATTATAAATCGTGTAAATTGGGGTCCCTCTAGAGCCGGGGGCCCGCCCGCAATGCGGGCCCGTTAGTTACGCCACTGGATGCTGAGATTTTTTTAGGAACACATAATTTTTAATAATTGTACTGAATATTCTTATTCTAGTAGGAATATTTCTGACACAAATGATGATGTCATGCGTCTATTATAAATCATAACGACAGGCGGCTGTTAAGGACGCCTTTTCACTTTTGTTTTTAGTTCTGCTAAATCATGATAACGGTATGGTAATACGAAATAGTATTTTATGTACCAAGTGCGTTACGATGATGATAATGCCAGGAGGCGACGAGGATCTAGTTCGAGGGATAGATGTCGTCCGATGGGCATTATCATCTAGTAACGCTCGTGGTGCATACAAGATTTTGTCACACTAGAATATATGAAATAAGTTTTCATTTATAATAATTTTGATTACAATAATGCTTAAGCTTTGGCGTTACTAAGGATGTTGTTTAATTGTTTTGTTTATTATCAACATTTATTTATTTTTAAAACATCAACCTTCTAGGCAAGTTCTAGGTATATCGTTTGAGATGATGGAATGGATAAATTTGTTGTTTCGGAAGATATTTTATCGATGGAAAGAAATTATTTTGAATGCATCTCCATACTTTGAGAAAGATTAACGCATAAATGTTCCCCTAATTAATCCATTCTCGTCTGTAGAAGATGTATTATATTTTGAGGTTTGTTTTCGCATGACAGGTCTCAGTTCTTTATTTCATATGTACTTATTTCTGAACATTATTACATTTTAGAGAGTTTGTACTGCTTTGGATGTGTCACATGTGACGGTAAATATCAAAAATGAATTCAAACGTGGATAAATATCGTCCATCAAAAATCAATGCGAAACATTGCAGCCTGCAATTCGACGTACCTACTTACTATTTACATGTGTGGTGAAAGTAAATTGCATTTTAAGACCCTTTTCATAATCTATTTTACGTATTATAATTAAATTACTAATTGTTTTTGTGTTGCGCTTTCAAAGCTGTTTTCTTATTATATTAATTGTTGTAATCAATTAATTTATTAATTGTTGTAATCAATTCTTATTATTATTATTATTATTATTATTATTATTATTATTATTATTATTATTATTATTATTATTATTATTGTATTGAATTATAATTGAAAAGAAAATAATTTTCATTATATACCGTTCATATTATTTCTAATTTAAATTTCATAAACGATGATCGGATTATAATGAGGGCATAATGGACGATTATGCCCTCATATAATGCCCCGTTTGTTATAGATATGTTTATATACATCGTATCCTAGCAATAAACAGTTCATAATACTTTAGTCAGACATAAAAGATATAATGTGATATTTATTTATTATTTAAATGGTTTGCATGGTTTTGTCTAACCTCAAGAGCTTTTTAAAATAAATTTACTTAATCAATAAATCATTTTTCATATATTAATAAAATAAAAACAAAGCCACTATCATAAAATAATTTTGAATTAATATAACTGTAAGATTCAAATTAGTTTACGAGAGGTATTGTGATGACTCTATCAGATTTTTTATTATTTCTTTTAAATTTTTTATTTTACCTTAACTAATTCTTCCACAAAAACATGTGGTTTTTTACCAATGCGTTTATGTGAAATATGAAACAACATAATAAATTTTCAATAATGTGATTCAACCAATAACGTAAAAAGCGTAACAGGTAAAAATGCAATTAGTATCATTAATGTTTCCCCCTTTTGTTTTTTCATACCTCGCATCCACAAAGTGTAAAATTTCCAATTAAAACTGCAATTTTTTTTAACTATAAAAAGAACATTTAACTCTTAACCGGCGACATACTGCTATTCGAAACCATACTAAAGTCTCGTGGCCGCGTGTCTGAGTGTCAGGTCGCGAATCTGGGAAACCGGATTCGATCACGAGCGACGCCAAATATTTCGAATTTTAAGTGGCACAAAATTGACCCCTGTGGTACACTCTCCACGCCAGCAATGTGTGCCCGTTAGTGACGCCTGGTAAACGCCCGCACGGTACAAATATGTCATCATCATTATCGAAATCTGCGTACAAAGCAGATTGGCACACCCAGCAATGGGTAATATGTCGTGATGATATATTTATTTATTTATTTTTACTAAAATAAAGTTTTGTACATCTCGAGTGAGTTTTTCAGACACCAATCATATTTTATTTTAATTTTTCCATTTCATATTTTACTTTTTCACTGAACATGAACAAAATTTTTGTACCAAATGAAAAATCAATAGGGTCCTGATAGACCCCACGTCATCAATTCAATCATGTCACCAGTTACGGGTTCATACTTTTAAATTTAATTTCTCCATTTCAATTTTCATAAATTGTTAAATACAGAATAAAATTTCGGGAACCTATACCTGTAACTTTAAGCTCCACGAAGATGCTGGTCGGTGGATGCGTAGATACTTGACACTCATAGAGCCCAGCATCTCTCGCTTGAACGAATTTGATCTGCAGACCCCAGTTCTGCAGATGACGTACATGCTCCACTAGGAAGCGGCCGTCACCACTGTAGGTCACGAGGCCCACGGTCAGGAGGTGATAGTCTTTACGTCGTATCCAAGACACCTGAAACAAAGAAAAGAACGTGAATTCAAGAAATTCGTAAATTTGTTTATAAGGTGTACTATTCTATTATCAAAAAGACATTGAATGATTCAAAAAGTGGTGGCTCGTGCATCAAAACTTTGGTGAGGCATTGCATCCAGAGAAAAAAAATTTTTTCATTCAAGGTCAAATGCCTTATAGTTTAAAGTTATATTTTTTAAGGGATGTGCAGCTGCATGTTTTTCCCTTTCATGTACAAAAATAAATTGCCAGACCATAAAACATTTCTTCCACCTTCGAATTAAAATTTTGAATTTCAATTTTTCTTGCACTATCAATTGCGGTAGACATATTTTTCTTCCTTAAAAGTACTAATTTACAAGTTGAAGTAATGTGATCTTTACGTACGTTAGTAGTACTAGTAAAAAGTATGCACGGCCAACAAAATAATTTATTAAGTACTTTACTGCCGACAAGCCAGTTATATTTATCATAGCAGGTGTTAGTTGCATCTTGCCTCCTTCTCCAATATTTATTAATGGTGTAGTAAGATCAGAACAAAGCAGAGATGGCCTGTTTGTTTTAATTCTTTGACAAACAGTTTATCTTCATAAGACAGTCGATGAAATGGATTTTTGTTAATTAAAAAAATAATATCTTTAGAATTATTCCTTATATTATTATAATTTAATTCAAAGTTCTTATCTTTTAAAGTCCCAGTCGAAGCCATTACACTTGTTTTATTTTCAACTAAAATTCAAAATACAAAAACCCTACGTAGGTAAACTATAAAAACTACGAGAAAAATAAAAGAATTAAATACTTACTGCCATACGTATCAAAGTCGCAAACTAGGGCTTATTATAATAAAAATGATAGACAGGTTATGTTATGTTTATGTCGTTATAGCTATTAACATACCTAGGAATATTATGAGTATCATTACAGCCGCAGATGTCGGTTTGAAATCCGAGCTCGTAGAGCGAGGATTTTAAGACATCTAAGGCTTATGATTCATAACATCCATGGTTTGTTCAATAGTTTATCGGTTTCAGAAATTTAAGACATTATTGATAAATATTATTTTTTGAAATTCCTTCGTTAATGCTACTTTCAGAATGCTATGGTTAACAAAACAATTTTTTTGACATATGTCAATATGACAAATATTTAAATTATGTGCGTTATTCCTAATGTTTATTATTTTAGAATAAAGTAAACCGTATTTAGAACGATACACTAACGTTATCTGTATGTATTAATGAAGAGCATTATACTTTCATTTTATTTTATTTTCATTTTGTAGACCGTTGTTGACAAGTCAGTATGGTAATAATATTACCATACAGAGACAGTTATTACTTAGTTACCAGCCTACTTTTTTACATGTAAACAATGGATTAATATCCTGAAACCGGTAAATATTATTTAATCTGGCTTGCAACATGTACAGTAGATGTCGTGAACTTATTTACAAAATTTGTCAGCATGCCGCGTTTGATTGTATTCACGTACGGTCTCGGCCTCTATAGGGCCGTGTGGAAAGTAAAGTAACTATCTTTTATCCTCTCATTGCATTTTGTATTTGAAGCACTGCCTCGAACAGCGCACGTTTTTATGAAAGCCGTATCAATAACATTAGGCAATATTAAGCATTAAACTACTCATTTCGAGAAGCACTTCAAAGGGTGTAAATTAGGTGAACTGCATTACAAATCTGTAATTAGTAATGGTGGTGGCTTAAATTATTCTTTTGATATTTATAAAGACAAGCATTAAAGGAATAAGTTGATATTTAATTTACATACTACTTTACATTATTTACAGCTTTATTTCTTTTCTGGTGCGGCACTGCCTCACCTGCCTACCCTGACAAGCCGCCACTAATATATATATATATATATATATATATATATATATATATATATATATATATATATATATATATATATATATATATATAGGATGCCCCAGAACGAGCTTACGCTATCGTTATTTTAAAAACTATTCAAAATTATTTTACGAAATTTAACGAGCCGTGAAAATCACGGGCCTTAGAGTAACAAAAATTAATTAAACCTAAGAAAAGGTATTATCTACAAATTGTAGTGCCTAAAAAATGCTTCAATTTTAAAAATTGTTGGTTAAGGTGTAAAAGTTCCATGTTTTAAAATCTATAACTCGATTATAATTCTGCTTGCAATTTATGCATGCAAGCATATAATTTATGAAATGGAATGCAAATTGTTTGACCGAGGTGAAAATATAATTATGCAAAGGGCACGCAAAGTCAATGACACATTCCTTTGACAGCACAGAAACTCGGAAGATGCTATCAGGGTTGAAATTCTTACACAGTTTGTTTTGGGCTGATTAATTCAGCCTATTTAAATAACTATGCAAGTCATGAATACTGCCCCATACACGGGATATGCATGCTATTAGCCGGACACATTAAAATTTATTACGTGTAATTTCATGAAAAGGAGCGCGTATAAATTGTTGTTAGATTCCCACATGACTTCCTGAACGTGAAAAGTTTACAGCCACACAGTGAAATGGTTTTCCAATAGAGCTATGTATTTTTTATTTAATTACTTGTCAATTATACAAGTTATTATGGATGTCTCGCAGTATTTTTAAAAATTTTCACAATTCAGATGGTTTTTAATCAGTGCCGGCCCGAGCCTTTTGAGCGCCCCAGGCGAAAATTGTAAATTGCGCCCGTCATTTATTACAATTTTGTTCAGATTATATAGGTACAAAAATTAGAAAAGAGGCGATTTGTGTCCATAACTCGCGAACAATCACAGAATCTTAAACTGAATGATTTTTTTTTTAAATGTTTGGGATATTTAATTTTTTTTCTTTTGAGTTCTAAAGAGTCGCTTTATTTTTGTCTAATACCATATACAGGATTAGTCACGGGAGAGTTACTTTCAAAGTCCGTTTGTGTGTAACCCGAAATACAATTTACAACAGCGTCTATACTATTATTCACGAAAGATGACTATTCAAGATCATTTGTTCGAAGAAAGAATACACATCACTTTACAGCAGTAGCTTAGAAAGAGAAAGATTATTTGACCTATGTCTATTTAATTTATGTGGTGTGACAGATTTACGTAAATAGTGTTATTACTTTCTAACACACTATAAATAATAATGCCGTATGTCGTAGAATTACAGATACCTAATTATCTACTACACTGCCCTCTGTGCTAATATTTACCCAGTGGCGTTGACGTTTAAATCAAATTAATATTCCTTGCTTTATAGTTAAGTCTATGTTTTTGAATTTTGCAAAAACATAAGTGAAAAACAAAAATGTGCGCAGAGAAAGAACGCATTAGGGGGAAAAAAGACAGATAGTTACGCGCGAGAGTATACTACGAGATACAAGTTTCAGTACCGTGCGATAACATGTGATAGTATAAATACTTCTCCACGTTCACTTTCATGATTTACAAATTCGAAAATATATCCAATAATTTGCCGACTTTGGCATGAAATTGCGCGTCCACCCAAATGGATTTAAACTCCATACTTCTGCCGCGAAATGTACTTTCTCGATGCTAACTCTATGGCTGCTAGCAAGGGAATGAAATCCCCACCATAATTTTAGGCCAGGCTACTGCGCATCCAAACTAATCACTCACGAGTCGCTGATCGGACTGTAGGAAGTATTGTATAGTATGACTAGCGAATGAAAGTTAACGTTTAGATTATTTAATAGATGTGGTTTATTTTGAAAACATTTCCCCACATTTGACATGAAAGGAAACTGACCCTTATGCATCCAGTTACAGAAGATTAGAATTGTAGTCAATACCAGGAGGCATTTAAATTGACCTTAGCAACAGGGATGTATTTAAAAAATTTAATACCGCAAATTCTAGTTCGTTCGTCTCAGGTGTAAGCAACCCTCGAGTCGGAATTACTGTTAGACGAAATTAAAAATAATCCTATTTCATAGAATTGCCAAAATAAATAGTTTAAAAATCAAAATATTTCGTTATAGTCAACATAAACGAAAAATGTTTAAAATATTTTAAACGCACCCCTGTTTTAATATTCAGTTACCTTAGTCAGCCATCTATTTTCAGCCAGACATAGTAATGAATTTCTGTGCTTTCCTAGTCCAGCATTTAAATGGGTTCATGCAAAAATTGCATACCTGAATATTTCGCACAATTCTATTCTTCTCTAGGGTTTCAAAAGAAACCACATCTGTAAAATAATTTAAACGTCAACTTTCATTCGCTAGTCAAGATTATGTTCAAACGCATCGTGTTATCCCCACTTCTCGCTCTGGCGTATACCGAACGACGTCAGCTAGATTCGTTCAAATTCATTCCCGTTGATTTCCATACTCTTCTTCTTTTAAATTTGTTTTATTTTATTTAAATACATACTATAAAACAATGCCTTCTTGTACTGTATAACGATGTCCAAATATAACTGACATTCTCTCTGAGACCTAGGGCGGTTGCAAGAATTTTTATATGAATTCCAAGTACTAAATTTTAAGATATTGTTCCTTTAAAAGCATCAAATTTGAAAATATCACGAAATATTCATTCGTTGAAATTTGTATAATATTAAAGAACAGTGTGAATAAGACCGGTTTTTTTTTCTTTTTTAAAAAAAACCCCTTTCCATCCTTGATTTACTTTCACACTTGGGTGTACCTTCATTCAATATATATTGAAAAAGTTACCTGATCTAAAACTATCGCCTACTTTTATTTACATAAATAGCGTAGGTGATGAACAAACTGTTTTCCTATTAGCTATGAATAACGTACTGTATATACTCAGACATCAAAGGAGTGGGGGGTTGTTTTTCATAACTATTTCTGGCGCCAGTATTTCTATTAAATTATTTACGAAAATAATAATTTTTTTATTACTATGAAAAATATTGCATAAAAGAATCCTTTTTTAAAAAATGTGAAACAGGCTCATTCATTGATGATGATAATGATGATGATATCGGTAACATGACAATGACAATTTTTAATTCTGAACATTTTTTGTATTTACACTTTTATTCTAATATAATATTTCCTATGGTCCATAAACAAGTACACACCCGGTATAAATAATTATTATTAGATACAATTACATTTATGATATTGAAATGAAATGAGTTTTCGTATATACTGGGCATATTTACTAAACAAACTGTATACACAGAACATGTGGGTGTATTTTAGAAAAATATTTACTTTTTGGATGTATTTTCCCCCTACACATACAAACATGAATAATTCAACATCACATTCGGAAATAAATACAAGCCTTGATTTGGAATCAGCATTTTTATGAATGAGCAAAACCGAATTCGATTTCAAAAGTACTGATTTACATATCTTTCTACATATTCTCTGATATATTGACTTCAATCATAAGGTTACTAGAATATGAATGCATACTTTATTCTTTGGAATACAAACCACATTTCTGGAGTAAAATCCTTTCAGAAGAATCAGACGGAGTTAATAAATTTCAATTGTTAAATATTATCTATAAGTCAATCTATTTCCCACACTTGTCCATGAAACTGATTGAGCTTAATTTTCGTTGTACAATAGCTAGTTTAAGCTTTAATAATAGGGCTGTTACAATTTTTTTTATATGACTTCTAAGTACTAAATTTTAAAAGATATTGTTCTTTAAAGAGCTTCAAATTTGAAAATATCACGAAATATCTATTAGATATTTTAAAATTAATTATTCAAATTTGCGTAATATTTTGAAAAAGTTACGTGACATATATACACTCTATATCACACAGTTGATATCCTCACGTCATCAGTTTCTGATGCAAGAATTACAAAAATTTATCTAGCATCTTTGTCGTACAAACATTGCATATATGAGACTTTTATTCGCTACCTCATTGTCGTCCGTGTTTAGCAGGGGTATAAGCTATCTCCGTCTAACCAACTGCAAAAAATGAAATAGAAACTGTATTGTAACCGCGGTAACGAGGGTCATTTTCAAATATTTGAATTATTTAAATATTCATGTCATTCTGTCATTCATGTGATTAAGGTGATTTTGGCATCGATAATAATTTGTGCTTCGTTGTGTGTAGGTCATTTTGTTAATTCTTGGGATTATACATATTGTGTATTTTGCTATTGCAAAGACGGTGTTCTTAAGATTTACGACAATTATTGCTACATATTGTTTTTGGGCAATAAAAACAGGTATATTTTATCCATTATACTTATATCGTATTTATTCAATTGGTTTATTATTTATAAATAACTTTTTATTTCGAATTTTGATGAATGACGAAATTGACACAAGCGACACAATATAGGTCGTACCGTCAGTTTTTACCAGTTTTGATATTACATCATAATTATTCAATTGTTTGTGAAATATGTATGCTGTGTTCCATTTAAGCCATTCAGTAGATGGCACTGGCAACAGCGCAAATCTGAAGTAGCCGAAATTACATTGGGTAAACTTGTCTCTGGTCTCTACTTTCACCCAATCAGAAAGGTCAAAACTATTCCCCATGCTCCGCAATACTGAATGGCTTAAATGGAACAAGGTATAAGTGTCACTTCGAATTTTGGTGAATAATACTATTCTCACAGTAGGTATATTAGCAAACAACAAAATCATTGCAAATAAAAAATTGAAAATGTCAAATATAACAAAGTCCTGTCATTCTCTATCTTATATCAAATTGGAAAATCAAATCCCTATAATAAAACCATGGTAACAATATGATGTCATCAATTCCCTCCCTACCCTGGCAATTTGAAGCATATGTTTACTATTGATAACGTGAGGATCAAGTCGTCAATACTTCCCGATATGAGAGGCTGAAAAAGGACGCGTAAGACAGATTATCTTGGAGACATTTCGATTGTGACCTGTTGAAGGACAGAATCTACAAAATGATGATTTAATTTTTATTAATTTAAATATACATACTTAGATATTTAGTTATGCTGGGAACTGTATTAAGGTGCATTCCATATAACTATGGTTCTGTTTACTATTTTTTTTTTAAAACGTTACTATTATTAATTTGAAATGATCAGTTCTGTGACAGCGACATTTTTTTGTCAGTTACATACATTTGTGATATGAATTGAATAACCAAGGAGTTCTGTTTGTGTAAAGCGTAGGCTCCGGGATTTAAATTATAGATAATTTTAAAAATTTATCCATAAAATATATACAAAAAGTATTTATGCAAATCTGTAAAAAATTTTATGATCTTTAATTTTTATAATAACAAATCTCGAGAAAATAACATGTGAAGGTATTTTTCGAAGAAAAACTATTTTGAACAAGCATCTTTTGATGTCTTTGAAGTACTGTTCGTTGAAGTCATATCAGTGCTTTATTAATCAGTGAAAACGCATCTAAAATGCACATAATGGGAAAACAGATTTAAACTTAATTTATAAATGTGGGTAAAGTTCATAACTGTAATGTAGATTAATTTGTAAAAATACAACAAAAGTAGCATACATTTATATTCAGTGTAAGAATCTTGTCTGAAAAGTGAAGCTGAAGAAAGTGTTTTTATTTCTGAATGACATACCTCGTGTATGAAAGTTTGTCAGGTGACCGGGTGGCATATATTAAGATTACGTACTTCACAAAAAATCTCATCTAAAGTAGCCGGGATTCCTCCCGTCTTTTCAGCTTAGCATTCATGGCCAAGTTGCAAGCGAAGAAAATTAATGACTATAACATGAAAGTTTGGATGCCAGCCTACACCATTAAAGTTAAACGATAATCGTTATCACACACTAGGTCTGACAAACATCTTTACAAGCTCAATGGTTCGAGCTAACTGGTGGCAGGATATGAAATTATCTAATGATGCGGAGCTGTTCTTCCGGTGGAGGCTCCATATATTTTCCTTTTAACGTCCTCTTTCCTTTTTTACCGCAGTTCACAATGCAGTAGATAAAGATGGCGAGAGCTGGACAAGATGCCAAATGGTCCGAGACGCCCACGCATCGCTGCAGCGCTCTAAATGAGCGTGGATTACGGCCCTGTAACGCCAGGGCCGAATCCATAATTTTGTAAAAGAAAAACTTTACTTCATAACTTTAGCAACCATATAACGGAGAAGATATTATATAGTGAGGTATTGCAAAAAATAATATATCTTTTTACCTTCCGTCACCTTTAGGTAAGGAAGGTATTGTCTTTGGTCAAAAAAATCGGTGGTGAGTTTTTGATGAATAAGCACGTTTTAGGGTTCCTAGAATACGATTTTACTATTTTTACGATGGTGTCTATATGTATGTGTGCGAGTGTAGGTGTGTGTGTGTGTGTGTATATATATATATATATATATATATATATATATATATATATATATGTGTGTGTGTGTGTGTGTGTGTGTATGTGTGTGTGTGTCTGTGTGTGACAAAATTTTCTAATGCGATTACTCTAATATTACAATTCCAAAAATTATAATTCTTTCGTAAACCTTTTCGTTACATCCATGTAAAAAATTGATTAGATTTTGGTTATAATTGCTCAACCGGAAGTACCATCATTTGAAGATTTTAACAGTTTTTCTTGAAAAAACCATGTTAAATATCATTTTTTCACATTTAATGTTATTATAAATATTAAAGAATATTTTATTCTCTATACGATTTCAATGCATTTTATACTTTGTTATAAACATAGATTACTATTTATAATTTTGTTCTATCTTTTGAGAAGCATGTGTCATTAGTTCGCCAAAAAAATGTATTTGTTGTTTTAAGGAAACGTTATATTTTTACAAATTAATCTACACCACAGTTATGAACTTTACCCACATTCATAAATTAAGTTTAACTCTGCTTTTCCATTCTGTGCATTCTAGATTCGTTTTCATTGATTAATAAAGCACTGATATGACTTCAACGAACAGTACTTCAAAGATTTCAAAAGATGCTTTTCTATGAAAATCTAAAGATGAATTCAGTGCAATTATAATATATCCTTTAGTTGTTCAGGATATATAATATTATTGAGTAATAATTTCCTAACACTAAAACTCAAATAACTTGAATTACCTACCTAAACTGAAATAGAACTTCAAAACTTTTGAATCTAACGACACACATTTGATTGTCTTTTTATTATATTCCGTTGCTAGCACTATGCAATTTTTGAAACTTTCATATCTGATTTTTACAGTTACTAAACATAGAAAATGAATTTTAGACTTAGATTAGCAGAATATATAATACTTAAGGTGCATTCACAAATAAAAATAAGGTTTATGGTTTTTTTAATTTTAAAAAACCTCTCAACAGGATTAAATCCCAATTACAGAGAGGTTTACATATTCAAACAGCCATGCCTCAGTGGGATTCGAACCCAGAACCCCTAGCGTACTCATGACTACGAGCTGTTGCGCTAACCATTGAGCCACCGGAGCCGATGTTTAGATTTAAGTAAGTTATTCATAAATGCAAGTTTAATTTAACTCTAATTTAGTTTTGATTATACTGACCTATGTAAATGCTTCAAAAACAAGATTAAAATATCGGTAGAGCAGTTCTTAATAGACACCCGTGCGCCGCGAATTGTCATTCGCTTGGCATTATTGGTTATATTTCAGCAATTAAATTTTGACAGTTCTATGTTCTCCCATTTATTTAAAAAGCTGATTCCACCAAGTGAATACTAAATAAAGATGGGTGTATATTTCTATATCGTTTCAGATTCGTTCTCATTGGTGAAGTTTGTGACGTCAAACTAAATCATAAACCTAAAGTTTGGACCTTGCAATGTTTGGCTTTATGATTAGGATTTAGAGACACTGAATTCTGAAGTGTGAATTGAGTCATTACATAATACGCGGCCAAAGTCTTTACATCTAAAGTATAAACCATAAATCTAAACCTATATTTTCATTTGTGAATGTACCTTAAATAATTATAATGTTGGTAAAAAAATGACATTGGTTGTTTTTGCATGGAGCTACAGAAATAAATAATAATTTAGTGTTTCTAGTCCGCCTCTGGTACAACTAACTTTCATGCTTTTCATTATTATGCTGGCTCCATTTCTTTTACGAACCGTCAGTCCTTCGTTACACATTTTTTTATCTACCTAACACCACTAAAAAGATAACTATAACTGGAGCACTAACTCTTCGTGTGTTATCAGCAGACAGAATTGTCTTTCAAAGACGTAACTATTATGTATTCTAAAGATAAGACATTCCAGAAATTGAAGTTAATCTTTCGCGAAACTCAAACGACGAAATTTTTTTTTTACTACGGATGGTTTTTTCGCGTGATGAAATGTTTGTTTTATTTTTAAATGAAAATGTTATATGGGGATTTCTGTGACAGAATGATGTCACAGCAAAATGTTTTTGAATTTTAATGTGGATACGAGGACACTTAATCACAACATGGACGTATGAAAATTGTAAAAATTTATAAAACTAATTCACCATGAGAATGATAATAATTGCCAAGGTTTGTCCCATTGCACTTGACAATATGTACTACAAAATGTATCATCTAATATTTATCATTTTCGAGTGACAAACTCGTTTTTAAATTAGTTTTTTAAACGACTGTTTTTATTCCCTTGTTTCATTAATATACAACACAAAAAACAAAAATGATATGTAAATATTTACGTTTGTATTTACCACTTGCACAATGGTCAGAGATTTTTTTAACACAAATTTTGTAACGTCCAACGATGAAATTTTCGTTGACATAGCGATATTTTACAATCTCACTAGTCGTCAAGGCATTTTTAAAACGATAATCAGCTTACGTAGCTCTATTTCTATAAATATAATAACAATAGGCTAACATAGCACTCGGTCTATATTTAGAGAAATATACAATCTAAGTACGATGTTCGTCGTTTTATAAAATGCCAAGACAAAATGCCAAATTGTAAAACATTGCTAAGTCAACGAAGATTTGACAATATGGCTGCGTTTCACCTTTCACCCTCGTTTTATTAAAAGAGTTTTACAATCTGGCTACGACATAATACAGGGTGTCTCACAACTCGCGCCCCAGACGAAATTGACATTTGCCGACGACAATAGATTGCCAACAAACAGAAGAAAATAATTTGCGGCTGCTTGCATAACGGAGTTACAAGACTTTTTAATCCACCAATCCCGGAAGGATATCTTGAGGTGTGATGATATTATTACAAAATAAAACTGGTTGCTAGGTTTTAATGAGTTACAAAATTTGTTGACTTACTGTAATTTTGACACTTTAGAGTTGACTTTTCACTGTCAACAAATTTAGGTTAGCGAAGGTGTCATCCGAGATCATCATTTATATCGTACAGTGCAACGTGTTGTAAAAGCTGTGTAAAATGTGTTAAACGAAAATATTATTGTCATTTGATCTGGCATAACTTGACCGGTCTCATGCGTCCTTGCGATGGCTCTCAATATCACTTTATGATCCACAAGATTTTTACCCGGAAAACGGCCCGAATAGACTCGTGCTGCCTCTCTGGCGTTACGTCCACATTCTCCGAAAATTATTATCATTTCTAAGTAATCAGCGGCTGAATACATATGGTAAGAATTTACCATTTTTATTCACCTTGTCAAATTTAATTTGACACTGACATTTTTCGAAAACTACAGTCGCCCACACATTTTAAAGAAGATTTGATTTGTATAAAACCCTAGTAACGTAAAATTACGGCAAACACACGTTAAAAGTGTAGGTCTCTGATTGGTCAATTTTAAGACGTCTTTTCTCGAATATCTTTTAAGCTAGATTTTTTTTTCTTCGATATTACACATCCGAGTGCAGTCTCGTGTTTCCTCATTCACTCTGGGGCGCGAGTTGTGAGACAGCCTGTATAATATTGGACTACTGTATAAATATTACTTGCTCCAGTAACTAATATATACAGTTTTCATAGATTAAGAGAAAAATGATGCTGATATTAAATAAGACATGCAAATTCCTAATAATATAAATCATATTTATGTCATATATGTTACATTACATGTAATAATATGTAAAATACTCATTATTGTATCGAATGTTTTCATATGAAACAATGACAAATTCATACATTTTTAAACAAACAAACAATAAATAACATGTAAATTTTATCTTTTTTTATTACTTATTTCAGTAGTTCTGGTACAATGAATTGGATATTTTATCTACATAAATGTAATCAAATTTATCGTATGTGTATGAAATTTCTTAAAAATTTGAACTAGAATAATCTTATTATTTATTTATGTATTTTTCTTGAAGAATTCAACAGTGTATGCTGCCGAAACGTCGGGTATTTAATAAAAAAAATTTGATGTGGCCAGAATTTTACTTGGTTGTACGCATAAAACGATAAATATTTTTAAATATACAAGTACATATATTCATGTCTCACTACAAAATAATTCTCACATATATTTGCGAAATCTATGGGATATTTTAATATAAATTATGTACAATACATACATTTTCTTTATATTCAATATCCTGTAATTTTCTTTTTCTTTATATTCGTCATTTTTTCGCAAATTCCTTTTATATTCTTTCTTACGTATATTCTTTTGCTTTGTTGACTTTATTTTATTCATAATAATGTACAAATATTTTTGACAATGGCATACAAATATTTTTGACAGTGATATTTATGTGTCAATTCCAAACATTTGAATTTCTTGCCTTGTAGTAGTTTGATCTGAGATTTTTTACATCAAATTATTTTATATGCATTTCTTTATCTCTAAATCTATAGAAGATATTAGATTGAATTTATATTTATCGAATAAAGAATTTAACGTTCTTTAATATAAGTATTTACATAAATTTTCGATAAATAATATTTAGAGGTTTTTTTCTTGTAACTACTACTTTCGGTTGTCCAATTGTTACCAAAACTTAATCAACTCTTCCCATTATTGTTAGATTGAGGAATCCGTAGTTAAAAATGTCTTAAGTATTATAGCATTTGAGAAATCGTGAATCCAACATCCACACATCCACACACACATCCACACACACACATCCCCACACACACACACGCACACACACACGCACGCACGCACGCTTCCACCCACACACGCACGCACGCACGCACGCACGCACGCACGCACGCGCTGACACACACTCACAAACACAAAAACACACAAACACACAAACACACACACACACACACACACATACACACACACACGTACGCACATACACACACACACACACACACACACACACACACACACACACACACACGCACACACATCCACACACGGACATCATCGTAAAAATGTTATAATCGGATTCTAGGGAACTTAAAACGTGCTTATTCACTAAAATCTGGATATGCGATTTTTAGCATGAATACAATATCTCTCTTAGCGAGAGGTAAAAACAGAACATTAACAAAGTTTCCCGTAAACAATAATTCATAAATTACCTTATTTACTAAACTAGTTCTATTGTTAATTGATGGATTATAAATGTATGTTACCTATATTTAGAAATGCAGCGCAAATGTAAGATGTTGTGAGATAAATGACTTAAGACCTAGAGGAAGTAAAATCAAGTTACGCTACATACCACGTAATTTGTCGAGCGAAGTAAGTTCAAATGAGAGCTGCAAGTTGAAATGAATTTACTCTTACCCTTTCACGAACTCCTTTAAACTGAACAAGCGAACATAACGAAATTCAAAACTTGTCCGGAAACTGGAGAGCAAACGTAAACAGGTAAAAATTAACTCCAGTCCAGAATCCAGATTACTTCTAGTTCGAAGTACATGGAACTCGTTTTTACAATTCAGTTACAAATAACGAAAGGAGCAAAAAAGCCGATGTTCTAGTCGGTTGTTTTCTACCTACCATTTCTAACTTCGTAAGTTACGATAGTGCCAAAGCGAAAAAGAAGAAAATGCGGATTGTGGAATAAATCTAGCGGTTCCTTGTAAACTTACCGCTCGTTCGTTCCGGGTTAGAAGCCATTTCCGGATTCCGCAAAGATTCGAACTGTTCACCCTAACGTCTCCAGAGTAATTATGCGTCAAAGTTATTGGATTAGAGAAATCCGTTGCGAAATCTAGTGACAAATAATCGAAGAGTGCACTGCACTGCAATTTTTACACTCAATCTGTTTTTGCACACCACTAGGTTATACAGTTCGGGAACTACATAGAGTAGATCGATCATTTACATTTTAAAACTTCTTATTAAAAAGAAGTTCGGTGATCGATGGTGTAATTAATGGAGCTGCATTTCCGAAGTTTTAGAAAAAGATTCGTTTTTGTAAAGAAAAAGGTTTGAAATATGAAATTGAAATAGAATACTTCATTTGCAATTCTAAATAGTTCTTTTTACCTCTCGCTAAGAGAGGTATTGAATTCATGCTAAAAATCGCATATCCAGATTTTAGTTAATAAGCACGTTTTAAGGTCCCTAGAATCCGATTATAACATTTTTACGATGATGTCCGTGTGTTTGTGTGTGTGTGTGTGTGTGCGTGTGTGTGTGTCTGTGTGAGTGTGTTTGTGTGTGTGTGTGTGTGTGTGTGTGTGTGTGTGTGTGTGTGTGTGTGTGTGTGTGTGTGTGTGGGTGTGTGTGTGTGTGTGTGTGTGTGTGTGTGTGTGTGTGTGTGTGTGTGTGGATGTTGGATCCACGATTTCTCAAATACTATAAGACTTAAGACATTTTTAACTACGGATTCCTCAATCTAACAATAATGGGAAGAGTTGATTAAGTTTTGGTAACAATTGGACAACCGGAAGTAGTACTTACAAGAAAAAAAATCATCTGAATATTATTTATCGAAAATTTATGTAAATACTTATATTAAAGAACGTTAAATTCTTTATTCGATAAATATAAATCTATTATTATATCTTCTATAGATTTAGAGATAAAGAAATGCATATAAAATAATTTGAATTAAAAAATCTCAGATCAAACTGTGTGTGTGTGTGTGTGTGTGTGTGTGTGTGTGTGTGTGTGTGTGTGTGTGTGTGTGTGTGACGATTTTTTCTCCGTCGATAACTCCAACACAATTCTAAAAATTATAATTCTTTCGTATTCCTCTTCGTTACATCCATATGAAAAGCAAATTAGATTTTGCTTATAATTGGTCGACAGGAAATATCCTCATTCAAAATTTTTAACAGTTTTTCTTGAAAAAACGCTGTTAAATATCATTTTTTCACATTTACTATTATAAATATTAAAGAATATTTTATTCTCTATACGATTTCATTACATTTTATACTTCATACTCAATGGATATTGAGTTAAAAATTATAAAGAAATTAAATTTCATAAAGCAGCCAGCTATGCAATAACATTGGTAACAGCTAATACAATTTTAAAAATTCTGACAGACAGATGTCAATGTCAAGTGCGAGTGACAAAATATGTTTGTGTTATAATTTTACTGCAAATATAGAATCAATACTAAGAAAATTTCTGTATGGAATTTGTACAAAATATATAGAACTGAGGGAAGGTAATGTCCTGGAAATATATAACTTTTCGCAAGAAACTGTCTGTATGGAATTTGAATAAAATACATAGAACTGACGGAAGGTAATGTGCTGGCTACATCAGATTTTTGAATATAGCTACAATGCAATTTATTCAAGTTTTACAAGTTCGATATACTAATGAATAATCTCTTTAATTCCACAAAATTGTATTTTTTCATGCATTTTATTTTTAAATATAATTTTTATATTTTCAATATATAAATATTATACATTATGATTTGTTATGCATTAAAATATTTTAAAACCGCGCGATAATATATAAATCATTTGTTTTATAAATAAACAATTCCTGTATATTTTTCTCATATGGCACATAAATAAAATAAATAAATAAATGTAAATATACCATCATGGCTTATTACCCATTGCTGTGTGTGCCAATCTGCTTTGTACACAGATATCAGTAATGATGAAATATTTGCACCGTGCGGGCACGTCACCTCACGTGCACTCATTGCTGGCGTGGATTGTGCACCACAGGGATCAATTTTTTGCCATTTTAAAATTCGAAATATTTGGCTTCGGTCGGTATCAAACCCGGTTCCCCAGATTCGCGACCTGACACTCAGGCACGCGGCCACGAGATTCCATGACATAAAAAACAAACTATTTTAATAAAATATAAAGTTACCTATTAATATATTTCATACTGTCGTTTAATTTTACTGTGTGTACCTACAAATATATAAAAATGTCAAGCGAGGATAATATGTAGAAAAACATTTCAGAAAACAATGTTTTCAGCAGTGAAAGAATTCTCATCTTCCAATTTTTATAGCATTTGATTTGACAGGATCAACAGTTTCTGCTTTTCTCTTAGTCGTAAAAGTTGGAATACAAACTTTTTTACTACTTTCAAATTTTCTAAAACACTTGTGGTTGCCGCTGAAATGACATGTTAAAAAGAACCTCTCTTGCTAAGAGCAAGCGTCTAGACAACACATTAGCTGACACGCTTGGTAAGAAATTCAAGTACGTCTCAATTGTTAGGAAAATATATTTGCCAAAGTGTCAACGTTTCTAGGTTTTTCAAAAGCTTTACATATATAAACACTTCAAAGACACAAGACTGAGAGTGCTTCTCGTATTGCATTCAAAAGATAAAAAAATTAAAATGCATTGATAGAGAACTAAAGAACGTCTAAATGGTTAGAAAAATAATCTGCCAGAAGTGTTTCTCAAAAGCAAATATTATGCAGAAACATCAAAGGCATATAAAACTGAGATTGCAACTCATTTCTTTATGAAATTTTATTTAATACAGTAAAAGGAAATAGTTATTTTTGATAAAGATAAGTACCGTATTTTAGGAACCACTAGTCGAATTTTTTTTGTTCTGTTGCTTACATTAGTGTCTCATGTAAATTAAAAAAATAAATAATTTCCAGGACTGCAGTTAAAAAGAAATTTTTGTTTATTTATTTAATTATACACTGCCCAACAGAAATACATCCAATAATGGGGCAGGAAAAGTAGACATAATAAAAACAGACAATAACTAGAATACCTAGAAAAAATACATATATTACATTTCTTTCATGATAAATATTTTGAAGCACTTTGGTTTGTGGAGAAAAAC
Organism: Harpalus rubripes; assembly: GCA_963082715.1. Taxonomy (NCBI): domain Eukaryota; kingdom Metazoa; phylum Arthropoda; class Insecta; order Coleoptera; family Carabidae; genus Harpalus; species Harpalus rubripes. The sequence goes on along the minus strand of OY720457.1, from coordinate 55,604,619 downwards.
ATCAACATTAGCGTATTTAAATAAAACAAAATAAATATAAATATATCATCACGGCTTATTACCCATTGTTGAGTGTGCCAATCTATACCTTGTTCCATTTAAGGAATTCAGTATTGCAGAACATAGGGAATAATTTTGACCTCCCTGATTGGCTGAAATTGGAGACAAGAGACACGTTTACCCAATGTGATTTCGCCTACTTCAAGTTTGCGCTGTTGCCAGTTCCATCTACTGAATGGCTTAAATGGAACAGAGTATACTTTGTACACACATATCGGTAATGATGAAATATTTGCATCGTGCGGGCGCTTACCAAACGTCACCTCACGAGCACTCAATGCTGGCGTGGAGAGTGCACAATAGGGATCAATTTTGTGCCATTTAAAATTCGAAACATTTGGCGTCGGTCGAGATCGAACCCGGTTCCCCAGATACGCGACCTGACACTCAGGCACACGGCCACGAGACCCCATAGATTGGTAAATATGGCACCTACGATGAATTGGAGACTTAAAGCGGATATTTGTACATGGTGTAGATAGGTAAAAGGTATAAGAGGTGCAAGGAGGAAAGAAAGGAGTCTGAAAACAAATGAGACTAAGGCATTTAGGATCATCTACTTCACCATGATCAATTTACAGAGCTGGTGAATAGTAAGAAATTCACGCCGTTCATATAAGGTGTTGAAGTTAAATTGTTGAAGTAAATCTTTGTAACTGACATGAAGGTCAGGGTATTTTTTAAAAAGCTTGAAATATAGGAATTTAAGAATTTTTGTAGACTGTCAATGCGGTCCTATAGTTGAGCAATATTCTAATTTCGAACGTACAAAAGAAAAGTAAAGGGAAAGAATAGAAGAAGTATCATGGAAGGAACGCGTAGAGCGAATAATGAAACCTAATATTTTGATAGCAGATGTGTAAATACGAGCAATGTGATTATTAAATGTTAGTTTGCTATCAAATGTGACACCGAGATCACCAATTACGGAACAACGTGATAATAATATTGTAACGTTTTTATTTATCTGGGTGAAGTGTAAATATTAGACAATTATTATTAATTAAAATTAAGTGTTTATTAAACTATAATGAAAGTTACTATTACTAATATTAAACAATTATTAAAGTCTAATTAAGACAAACTATAATTAACTAGATAACACTAACATTATTTATTTAACAAATTAACACTACTATTTATTACCACGATATTACAAATTATTTATTTCATTACGCGTTCCAATCTTAGACTGCCGGTCTGTTGCAGACTCTTGTAGACTGTTTACGACTATATACTTATATCATGTTCAACTGTACCCCTACCGACCTCCACAGCGTCTATATACTCAACTGACACAACAGCATCTGTATATTCAACTACTCGGACAGAAGTCACCTCTTTTACAACACTATCTGTCTATTTATTTAACTCTCTGTCTAACTTCTACAGCCTCAGTATCACCGACTGTCCGTATGCCACAATTCTTTAACACCACTGCCGAGTATTCTCTTCAACTCTCTGTTACTGTCCCCGTATACCTACCTACTTAACACTTGTCAAGATTTAAAAATAAATTATTAAGGAAGCACCATTGGTATAATTTGTGTAAATCTTCTTGTAATAGTTGACAGTCATTAATACAAGTTATAAGACAATGTAAAATATTAAAAACGTCTTTTATAATTAGAAGAAATAGAAGAGGACCAAGGTTAGAACCCTGAGGTACTCCGGAAGTTGTATCCTTTATAGGTATTAACTGAAAGACAATACTAGTTTTACAAAATATGATACGGTTACATGGTTTACTTTCATTAGGCCTATGCAAATAGATTACAATAAAAATATATTATAAAATAGAAACGACAAACAATAGCCACAAGTTACTGTTATTTCTTGACTGTTGGTATGATGTTACGGATTTTATTAAAATGTCATTTATTTAACAATCCGACGTTTCGGTTCCTAATAAACCATTGTCAGGGCTCTGGAATACATTTTAATTAAATCAGTTTACAAAGATTGCTGCTCCAATAATTTTTCCCTAACAATAGCCACAAGATTTAAAATAACTTTTTCGTGAGGAGTTACCCGTAGGTAATGCCAAGGATGTGAAGATTTTAATACAAAGTCCTGGAAATAAATTTGTAGCGATCCAAAAGTGTCCCTAGGGATGTTCTATTGCTGCACCGATTTTATGTGCAAACTTCAGTTCCAAGTGTTTCGCTACTTTTGCGCGCGTTTCAAATTATATTACCTAAATTCTGCTGGAAAAGTGGACGTAAAAATCAAACTTTCAAGTCGCTCAATTTGTTCTTTAGTAGGAATTTGTTACCTATTCCTTTCTCTTATAAATTCTATTGTAAAGTGAGGACGGGGATGGTAAACTCCGAATGGAAAATGCTCGTTTCGTTGAAACGGAATAATATTTCTATTTTCATTCCGAAGAGCTTGGATGGAATACGTGACAGATTATTCAATCAATCTGGAATGGAGATTGGGTCACTTTATTCTATTTTCATTTTAATTAAAATTTAAAATGTAAAATTATGGTACAAAGTAGCAATTTTATCATAAAAGTTAACTGGAATATTAAAAAAGAATGCTTTTAATAATATAAAAATAATAAATGTAGAAAAATTAATAATACTTAATACTTATTTTTACCTTCCGTCACCTTTAGGTAAGGAAGGTATTGTCTTTGGTCAAAAAATTCGGTGGTGAGTTTTTGATGAATAAGCACGTTTTAGGGTCCCTAGAATACAATTTTACTATTTTTACGATGATGTCTGTATGCGTGCGTGTGTGTGTGTGTGTGTGTGTGTGTGTGTGTGTGTGTGTGTGTGTGTGTATGTGTGTCTGTCTGTCTGTCTGTCTGTCTGCCTCTGTGTGTGTGTGTGTGTGTGTGTGTGTGTGTGTGTGTGTGTGTGTGTGTGTATGTGTGTCTGTCTGTCTGTCTGTCTGTCTGTCTGTGTGTGTGTGTGTGTGTGTGTGTGTGTGTGTGTGTGTGTGTGTGTGTGTGTGTGTGTGTGTGTAACAAAATTTTCGTCTACGATAACTTCCATACTACAATTCTAAAAATTATAATTCTTTCGTATTTCTCTTCGTTACATCCATGTGAAGAGCTGATTAGATTTTGGTTAGAATTCGACAACCGGAAATACCCTCATTTGAAGATTTTAATAATTTTTCTTGAAAAAACTATGTTAAATATCATTGTTTCACATTTAATGTTATTATAAATATTAAAGAATATTTTATTCTCTATTCGATTTGACTGCATTTTATACTTAATATTAAATGGATATTGAGTTAAAAAATTATAAAAAATTAAATTTCATAAAGTAGCCATAGCTATGGAAATAACTACTATATTAAGAAAATTTTGATTGAAAGATGTCAGTATCAAGTGAAATTGACATGGTGTGTTTGTCTTATAATTTTACTGGAAATATAGGATCTTTTGCTATAAATTTTCTGTATGGAATTTGCATAAAATACATGCAACTGCCGGAAGGTAAAGTACAAGAAATATAATCTTTAGCAAGGAACTTTCTGTATGAAATTTGTACAAAATACATAGAACTGACGAAAGGTAATGTGCTGGCCACATCAGATTTTTTGTTACTTAGTTCCGTTTGAATTCATTTTTTTATATCACATGTTTAAAACGGTAAATATTTATTTATATTAACATTGCACCATTTAACATACAATATGAAATTTGGTTGTTTGTTACATTTTAGAAAGTATTAAGTTTAAATTCACACATTTTTATAAACTACATAATCCATACAAAATATACATAATAATAAACTATATTTCTTTTGAGTATATGCATGTACATACATAAAAATAATTAAATTAACATACAATAATGTTTATTTACACAACGTTAATAAATCATATTTGCATGTTTTAAACAAATACTTATTTGAACACTCCTGTGTCTATTTCGTTGAAAAAACTTTTAAACTTTTCTTTTTTTATCGAAATTCAAATGTTTTATATGGAATAAATGGTACATGCACAGAAAAAGAAATATTTATAAGTAAGCAAAAGTAACCATCCGCTACTTGCGCATAATATTCTGTAGTATACTACAAAGTTAGGAAGGTAGAAACAAACACGAACATATATTCAAATTAATTACTGAAATAAACGAACAATTAAAATCTCTGGAGTCTCACAGACTCCACACTACCACAGTAGGGTTAAAGGTAGAACACACGTAATATAAATAACGCAAGGAGATTACTATTGTTAAGACGCATACGCAAATACTGCGTTACCGCCAATGCTGGTTTGGCCGGCTGACGTCGGTATGACGTCACAAGCGGCGAACGCGTTGTTTAAAACTCTTATAATTCTGCTATATTTTGATAGTTGGTTTAAGCGCTTCAATTATCTCTTTCAATTCAATACACCTATTTTTACCTCCCGTCATACCGAAGGTACGGAAGGTAATGTAATCGTGCCAAAAATTCGATGGTGACTTTTCAGTAAATAAGCACGAATTAGGGTCCCTACAACACGTTTTTACTATTTTTACGATAATGTCTCTCTCTCTCTCTGTGTGTGTGTGTGTGTGTGTGTGTGTGTGTGTGTGTGTGTGTGTGTGTGTGTGTGTGTGTGTGTGTGTGTGCGTGCGTGCGTGTGTGTGTGTGTGTGTGTGTGTGTGCGTGCGTGCGTGCGTGTGTGTGTGTGTGTGTGTGTGTGTGTGTCTGTGTTTGTGTGTTTGTGTGTTTGTGTGATTGTGTGTTTGTGTGTTAGTGTGTTAGTGTGTTTGTGAGTGTGTGAGTGTGTGTGTGTGTGTGTGTGCGTGTGTGTGCGTGTGTTCGTGTGTGCGTGTGTGCGTGTGTGCGTTTGTGCGTGTGTGCGTGTGTGTGCGCGTGTGTGCGTGTGTGCGTGTGCGTGTGTGTGTATGTGTGTGTGACGATTTTTTCGTGCACGATAACTCTTATAACAAACTTCTAAATATATCTATTTTCCGTATTTAAGTTTCCTGCATTCATGTAACGAGTTGATTAGATTTTGGGTAAAATTGGATAAATGGAAGTTATACTTTACTTGAAGCCTATAACAGTTCTTATTGAAAAACTATATTAAAATATAATTCAAAACTTTTCCACAATATGAACATGTTTACGATATTTATCTTGATCAAAAAATATAAATATTGTAGAACTCCTATTCATTTGTGTGTTGTGTCGTTGTGCTTAGTTGGAGGAAATGATTGTAATATCGATTCTCAGAAATATTTTTCTATTTTGTAAATGTGAAAATCAATCCTCCAATTTGTAAAGGCAAATTCTAGAGCAAATCTGCATGCAATAAAGAATTCACGTTTTCAGGAAAAACGATATTTCTTGTATTAGTTTCATCATCAGTAGGTATTCCGTTATACTACATTTTTATTATGTTTTACTGCATAACGTTTTGTGTATGTTATTTAACTAAGATGAAAAAAAATTAAAGATGTTATTTGATTAGCATCATTTGACAAGATATATGTTACAATTAAAGCCAGAAATTAGTAAATGCTAATAGCAGGGATGTAGTTTACGTCATCAAAATTTGTATATTATCTATGTAGACTACATATTCTTTTAATTTTTTGTTTACTAGTTGTTGTGTATGGGCTTCAAATTATAATTTAATTTTGTTAAAAATTATTGTTTTCTCTTCTGACGGTCAAAAAGTGTGTGTTTATACTTTTACACTTCCACTGCACATGTGCAATATACATTCTATAAAGTTTTTTTTTACATTCTCTACGCATTGTCTACATTTAACATCATTCTTTACTCTTTATTTCTTTATCGGGTCTCGTGGCCGAGTGCCTTAGTGTCTGATCGCGAATCTGGGGAACCGGGTTCGATCCCGACTGACGCCAAATATTTCGAATTTTAAATAGCACTAAATTGACCCCTGTGGTGCACTCTCCACGTCAGCAATGAGTGCCCGTGAGGAGACGCCTGGTAAACACCCGCACGGTACAAATATGTCATCATCATTACCGATATCTGCGTACAAAGCAGATTGGCAACCCAGCAATGGGTAATATGCCGTGATGATATATTTATTTACTTTACATTGTTTACGCATTTTTTGCGTATGTTAAGTCGAATAAAGAAAATTAAAATATGATTTGAGTATAGATAGTGTTTGTTTTGAAGTTATCAGAACTACTAGTGTAATAAGTTATTGCCATTATGTACTAATGAAAGCTAACAACAGGCACTGAATTTCCTGCTTTCACAATATCATATACAAATTTTTGCTTCTTTTATGTTTGAATAACCCTAAGATTTAGCCAATGTCACTTGAAGCTTGAAACGAGTTGATATCCTTGAGTATTCATCCATTTTTAATTCATTTCCATAAAAACTTTAAAAAGGTCCTGCATTGGGAAAATTAATCCAGATTATCCCATAACATTTTTCTTTGTATGAATGGTCTCTTTGTGCGTTTCCCTACAGGCTGTTCATTTCCAATTACACTGATCCTTCTATTTCTGAGACTCGGGCCGCCTTTATTCTCACATTTTCTCTTTACTCTGTAGACCTCTTCATCAATCTCCAACGAGCGTCTGTCAGCACGTCCGAAACAAACCAGATACGCACGACTCATTCCGCCTCGCAGTTGGCTTACCACGCTTTATTTACGACAAAAATGAAAAGAAATATGTGGAAATTAAGTACTTAATTTCTTAATTGCACAACGCAAGAGGAATACTGGAGGAGCTATGCCAGTGGCAACCAATCGAAGATCATCAAAAGATTTGCAATAAGAACTTGGAATCACTGAAACTTGCATCCTGTGTTATGTTAAAACCATTTTTTTTTACCTTTTTGCAGCGTCTGATTCAACTGCCCGGACAGAATTCAATCCTTTCACTTCACTGTCTATTTATGTAACTAACTTATTGTCCTTCTGAGGGCCTAACTGTCCTAACTTCCACAGCTTCAGTATCACTGTCCATTACAAGGATATCTATGATCGAAGGATTACGCAAGACTAATATGAAGTATAGACTCAATTATAAAATTGCACGTATTTGACGTAATTTGACATTAACATCTATTTTTTATTTTATTGTTATTTTTTGTCCTAATCCATAGCAAGCTTCATTATAAAAACCAAAAAGTATATAAGTTTTAAATTTACATATCTCGCTTATACAAAGCAGAATTTAATTCTCTAAAACTCTTATTTGAAGCATTTATTTCTAAAATCAAAATGAAACCATTTTATTCAAGAAAAACTGTTTACAACTTCAGGTAATATATCACTGCCGGTCAGCCTGTTTTAACCAAAATCTGCTATGTTACTCCAATTGATATAAAAGTCTTATATACCAAATTTGAAAAGTTTTGGATTATATTTTAATATTGTTTTTCATTAAAATCTATTATAGGCTTCAAATAAAATACCATTTCTGGAAATTATGTAATGACCAAAAAGGGAGGTGCACAACTAGATGTTATAAAAGTTCTAAATACAAAATTTCAACTTTCTACGGCTTACCGTTTTTGAGTTATGCGAGATACGTACGTACGTACGTATATACGTTCATACGTACGTACGTACAGACCTCACGACTAAATTAGTCAGAATGGATTCAGGGATGGTCAAACTGGATATTTCCGTTGAAATATGAAAACCGAAATTTTTCGCGAATACAATACTTCCTTTACTTTGTACAAGGAAGTAAAAAGAACATGCAGAGATTATTATTTCTTGTAGTACAATTAAAAAATCTGATGTGGCCAACACATGACCTCCTGTCATTTCCATGTTTGAAATAGCAATGAGCTTTAAGTACAGTATCACTTCCGGTTGATCGTTTGTAAACAAAATCTAATTTGTTCCAATAAATAGAAAAGTCTGTAATATCAAATTTTAGATTACATTTGATTATGTTTTTCCTCAAAAATCTATTAATAGCTCCAAATTAAGTGTGGTACTTAATTTCGGGTTTATCATATAGGTATAGTCAAAATATAATGTTGTTTCAAATTATATACAAGTTTTAAATACCAAATTTGAGAAGTTTTGAATCATGTTTTAATATATTTTTCCAAGAAAATATTTGGAAGTTTATTATAAGAGTTATCGTGGACGAAAAAATCGTCTCGCACACATACGCACACACACACACACACACACACACACACACACACACACACACACAAACACAAACACAAACGCACACGCACACGCACACGCACACGCACGCACGCACGCACGCACACACACACACACACACACACACACACATACGCACGCACGCACGCTCGCACGCACTCACGCACACATCGTAAAAATAGTAAAAACATGTTGTGGGGACCCTAATTCTTTAGTGGATGTTATGATCACGTCTGATAAAAATATTTGCTTAACTTCTGGAAACATTGATTGCAGTAAGATCTCTGATCATGATAGCATTTATTGTGTTTTAAACCTACCTAAAATAAATTCTCCAAGGAAAATTTTTACTTATAGAGATTTTTCTAATTTTAACAACAGTAACTTTTTAGAAGATTGCGAAACAGCGAATTGGAATCATATTATTAACATACATAATATTAATGAAAAAATTTCATTTCTTAATAGTGAAATTACTAAACTTTTCAACACTCATGCTCCCATTAAAACTATCTCCACTACTAAACAATATACGCCCTGGATAACCCCAGTAATAAAAATTATGCAACGTAAGCGAGATAAGGCATTAATGCAATATAAGAAGTTTAAAACGGAGGGAAAATGGGAGTATTATAAGCAATTAAGAAATTTGACAACAGCAGCAATTAGAAGAGAAAAAACTGCATTTTTAGATTGTTGTATTAATAATAACATACACAATTCTGGTTCTCTGTGGCGCAATCTTAATCGCGTAGGAGTCAATAAAACTGTTATTAATCCACTTAAAGAAAATTTATGTAAACCACAACAATATGGACAACATCTCATAAACCAAGTTGAGGCGACACAGATTAATCCTGACACTTTACATTTTTACAATACAAATAAAATTCAAGGAAATAATACTGATTACTTTAATTTTAGTTGTGTGGATAGCAATGAAATTGAGAAAATATTAAAAAAATTAAAATCAGATGCTATAGGTCTGGATGGAATATCTAGGAAAATGATTTTGATTATTTTTCCTGTTATACGTAATATAATTACACATATAATCAATACATGTTTGTTAGAAGGAGTTTTCCCGGACATATGGAAGTCAGCTATAGTGAAACCGCTACCCAAAAACACAAATCCTTCTACATTTGATGATCTTAGGCCTATTAGCATTTTACCAACATTATCTAAAATTTTGGAAAGAATTTGTGCTGATCAAATTACAAAATTTTTATCTGATAATGATATACTACCGATGAATCAGTCGGGTTTTAGAAAATTTCATAGTACTAATACTAGTCTTCTTAATATAGTAGATAACTTAATAAAAAACTATGATAACTCTAAAATTTCATTTCTGATTCAAATTGACTTTTCTAAAGCGTTTGATATGGTTGAACATAATTTACTCATTGCCAAATTGCGGTATTATAAGTTTTCTGACAGTGCTCTGCGCTGGTGTATTAACTATTTTTGTAATAGAAGATTCATTGTTAATATGGTACAAGATTCTAAAACAATACTTTCAAACGAATTTTCTTTATCACGTGGTGTGCCCCAGGGCTCAATTCTCGGACCATTATTTTTCCTAATTTATGTAGCTGATTTACCACAAACTTTAACTTTTTGTGAAATTCATTCATACGCCGATGATACACAAATCTTAGGTACATCAAATCATGATGATATAGACAATTCATGTGACTTAATTAATAAGGATCTTGCATCATTAACGCTTTGGGTAAAAAACCATGGACTTAAAATTAATTCGAGCAAATCATCCTTACTAGTTTTTGGAGCACAAACGTGTCCCCCAATAAAGTTAAACGACATAATTTTAAAAAGAAGTGATTCTTGCAAGAGTTTAGGGATGCATCTCGATGAAAATTTAAATTTCAGACTGCATTTGCAAAACAGATTAAAAGCAGGTATGATTAAGCTTCGACATCTATATCAATTTCGTAATATACTGTCAAGTAGTGTTAAATTAAAATTAATAAAATCAATCATTCTACCTCTTTTTGATTACTGTTCTTCTGTATATGTTCCTAATTTAACACAAGCAGACAAGAAAAGAATATCATTGTTCGAAAACTCCTGCCTAAGATATGTGTATGGAATTTCTAAATACGATCATATTTCTAATTTCAGACATATGGCTCAAATTGATAATATAGATGTACGAACTAGAAAATCTATCTTAATGCTCACACATAAAACAAAAGTATCAGGTATTCCTATTTACTTGAATAATAAACTAGTACCTAAAAAATACAGCTATGGTTTACGAGTAAAAGATTTATATGTTGTGCCTACTTTTCATAAAACAAAATTTAAAAGTTGCTTCTCATACTTGGCTCCTATGCTATATAATTCGTTATCTGAAGAATCAAAAGCTCTATCAGTAGCGTCGTTTAAAACACATATAAAAACTCTGGTGTAAATTGTAAATTATATATTGGTGAAATTGTAATTATGTTGACAGTCATGTTCCTTATCTTTTTATGTTAAATACTATGTATATATTTCGTACTGGTTGGGTGGAAGAGCAGCCTTTGGCTGAACCCCGCCATTGACAGTGGTCAATAAAGATTATTATTATTATTATTATTATTATTAATTCGTGCTTATTTACTGAAAACTCACCATCGAATTTTTGGCACGATTACATTACCTTCCTTACCTACGGTATGACGGGAGGTAATAAAAAACAAAACTAAGTACATAACACAAAAGTAGCATTTAGATATTTTTGAATTTAAATGCTGTATGTATGTAATAAAAATTAAAGCATGTCCTTCATATACAATTATGCATTATAATTATGCCCGTACATTAATACCATTTATAATAATACAAAATGCATGCATGACTGTCACATGAATCCGGAAAATGCACAACTCTGCATACAATTATCATATTTGTAAAATTTTAAATAGGGTAGCATTAATGTTCTGTAATTTTCCCTGCAGTTAACACAAAAAATAAACAATGTAAAAAAACATTTGAAAACCTTTTTAAAATTATTTTCAAATATTTTCCCGAAGTAAAATCAATATACCCTCTGATTGCAGTGACAATGGCACTGGCACATATCTCGCAAAGAAGATTCCACTGTGCCCTACTTTTGTCTGATTTCGTTCCATATTTAACCACCGTGAAAACAATTTCCATTCCTTTTACCAATCCACATTCCCGCAATTTTCTTTTAGACCCGTTACAAATTCGTTTACCCGCGGAACAAAAACACCATCAATTATTTCACATCTGGGGCAGTCAATATTCCGCAAAGCCTCCACTATCGCCTGTCATTTTCTACTTTCGCAGGTATTGCTGCACGACCTAAATTATAAAGTGTTTTTGTAAGAGAAAAAAGCTTTTAACGATACATCCTATGAATCTACAATAAGAATATTAATATCAACATACGTGTATACAAGCTCAACCAGTCTTAGGTGACAGTGTTCGCTTGTGTGACTAGTATTGTTTTAGCTCTATCAATCATTTATGGATTCTTTTACAGAAAAATGCGTAGAATTAATTTTTGTGTGTACTGAAGGTTACATACAATTTTTATAATGTGATATTTTCAATTTAATATTAACATTGTTATCAATAAGAATGTATAACTTCAATATTTTACTTCGTTTTTAAATAGCTGAAGATGGACCACTATGGTCCGAAACGTCCTAAAAACAATAAACGTTATTAACTGGATCAGTAAGGCCTTTCTCACCATAATTCTTGAAAAAATCTCAACTTGATCCTTTAAGACTTCAAGATAATTTTGAATAAATTCATTACTTTCAATAATAAAATTATTATAATCGAAAAATTAAAGTTACTTTTTTTCAGACGTCGTAGAAATGGAACTTTTCGTGACTTGATTCCGGCGGAGTAGAAATAAGCTAATTTCTACGCCGCCGGAGTAGAAATAAAATAAACAAATATCCATAGCAACTACATAGAATTAGCGAATAAAAAGAAAAGTAGAGCGTTTGAAAAAAAATTTAATGTGTCATTCGGAATAAAAGTGTCTTTGTGTGCCTCGCATGCAATTGTCCGACTCGCTTCGTTCGTCGTGCCATGCTCGCCACACAAAGTATCACTTTTACTCCTAATAACACAATGTACTATTTTCCCACTCTGGTGATTTATTTGCTTCCACTCCAGTGCCGGATTAAGGAAATATGGGGCCCTAGGCAAAGAGTTTACGTCGGGCCCCTACCCTCCGAGCCCAATTTTTTACTTAGTACAGTTAAAAACGAAAATAAATAGGTACAACATTGAAATTCTGATTAGTTTATGATCTAATGCACATACAAAATTTAAACAATAAAAAATAATCAAAAATGAAATAAAACCTGTACCTTTAACTTTGCAACACAAGTTAGAAAATTATAAATCTAAAATAAACTGCATAAAAATAATATCTATTATAATATAAATAATAATATTAATTACAATTTATTTATTTTTGTATACTTTTAATTCAGTATTAATCAAATCTTCATAATTTAAAAACTCGCTTAAAAATTAATTTTCAATATACAACGTAGATAAACTATTTAATTTTTGTTGTCCTATAGTACTTCTCAAATAATTTTTTGCTCTTTTGAGAACTGAAAATGTCTTCTTTCCACCTGCATTGCTTATTGGCAAAGTTAGAAATATTCTTAAAATAATATCCAAATTTGGGATTGTTGCTATTATATTATTTTGTTGAATAAATGAATGCATTAATTCTGGTGTTGATAATTTGCAACAATAATGCTCGCATAGTCGCACCACCAGATACCAGATGGCAGACGAATGTATAGACCATAATTCCGTACTTTTAATTCAGTTCTATGAATCTACATAAATATTATTTTCAGTTAGCTTTAGCTAAAATGTATTACATTGTGCTTACAAAGTAAATTCAAAATAATTGTTAATGATGCATTTCTGATTTACAGGCCCTATTCATTACGGGCACTAGGCAATTGCCTAGTTTGCCTAGTGGTTAATCCGGGCCTGTTCCACTATACACGATTATAGAAATCTTATTTTTATTTCGTAAATCGTTAAAATGTAAAGCACCTGTACTTCTTATTTTTTTCTTGTGTGAGATTGCTGTAATTTCGTCGCTTTTAGCGAAAGTTACGAATAAAAATTTAATTTGAAAGTTATTGTCAAATTTTCTTTTAATAAAAGTGATGGAAAACGAAGCAGCGTAAAAGGAAACTCAAATATTATTAACTTTTTGGTTCATATGGAAAGCTGCTACTCGTATTTATTTAAAAACAAACTTTTTGTTTTTATTTAATAAATTATTCATATTTGTATACATTACTTGATGGAAACCTTTCCGCTCGCCTTGTTTAAAATCAAGTTTATTATATTTACATAATGCTGTTGTGCGGTAAACAATATTATTTCTGTATTTTTTGATGAAATTGAATCTAGAGGAAAATCAAGTTGTGGATTTATCAAAATTATAATTGGGCCTATTCTGTAACTCACTGGTTAATTTTTAACCACTGGTTAACATTTTTATTCAATAGATACTGATTTGACAACTAAAATAGTATATTAAAGAACGTGTTTTATAAGACATGTTTTTTCGCACGCGTCAAAATTTAGAAAACGAGCGTTAGCGAGTTTTCTAATTGACAAGTGCGAAAGAAAGTCTTATAAAATGAGTTCTTTATACTATTTTTTATATTTTGCGCCTTCTACAATAACATTTACTTACTCAATTTGTGATTATATATGTAATCATTTGTACATTTTCATGTAAATAATCTTCCCTAAATAAAAAAAAATAATAATAATTTCGACATTATATTATTAAAATGAATTGTCAATTAACTAAAAATAAATTAGGTACAAATGGGTTAAAGAAGTCATCTAGTACCAACCGTCTAAAACAAAAAATTGCGTATCGAAATGAAGGTCATTACGAAGCGCAATTGCGTATCGTAATGACTTCATTATGAACGCAAAATATAAAAATATGTTTTTTTGTTATATGTCGACATACTTGATTGGTTAGAAAATTTAACCAGTGGTTAAAAATGAACCACTGAGTTACAGAATAGGCCCGAATATCATATTCGAGTTAGCGCTAATTCTGCAACAGTATTTAACCAGTTGCTCTTAATATGAATTGATTACAACAAAGAAAATATTCCAAAATTGATTATAACAATACAAAGTTTACTTAATATTTTTACCTTCCGTCACCTTTAGGTAAGGAAGGTATTATATTGGGTCAAAAAATTCGTTTTTAATGAATAAACACGTTTTAGGGTCCCTAGAATACGATTTTACTATTTTTACGATGTCTGTATATATGTTTGGATGGATGTATGTATACCACCTTTCCAAAAATTATAATTTTTGCATATTCCTTTTCGTTACATCCATATGAAGAGCTAATTTGATTTTAGTTATAATTGGTCGACCAAAACTACCCCAATTTGAAGATTTTAACAGTTATTCTTGAAAAAACGCTGTTAAATATTATTTTTTCATATTTAATGTTATTTTAAATATTAAAGAATATTTTATTCTCTATTCGATTTGATTACATTTTATACTTCATGTTCAATGGATATAGAGTTAAAAAATTAGAAAGATATTAAATTTCCTAGAGCAGCCGGCTGTGCTATAATAACCATGGAAACATCTACTATATTTAAAAAATTCTGATTGACAAATGTCAGTGTCAAGTGCAACTGATATAGTATGTTTGTGTTATAATTTTACTGGAAATATATAGAATTTCTTACAAGAAATAAAGAACATAGAATTGACTGAAGGTAATGTACTGTAAATATGGAATCTTTTGCAAAAAACTTTCTGTCTGGAATTTGTACAAAATACATAGAACTGACGGAAGGTAATGTGCTGGGCACACCAGATTTTTACCTTATGTATTCATATTCCGTTTCTATATTATGAATATAATATTAGCAATTATTAATCTGCCTGTTGTACAGGATGCGGCAACCCCCCCCCCTAATTTTACTGTGGCATTGTGGAGCGAGTAGTTATCGTAAAAGGGTGGTGGTGGTGTCTAGAGGCAGTTGGATGGGTACTTTCTGTTACATAATCAATTCAATCTTAAACATACTGTGAACGAAGCAAGAACGCGCTTTTTCCGTGGAAGCCTACATCTGCGCATATGTGACTGTAACCGCCGACCAGGGTGCGTTCGGTACCTATTCGGTTCCAAATATCCCTTCGCCAAGCAGTTCTGGTCCGAAATTGCGTTGTTGGAAAAAAAAACTATAGGGAAACAGGATCTGTTGTTGGGAATGGTCTTGAATAATCATGGACCGCTTGAACACCCGAAAACATCGATGTAGGGAAATCGGGCAGTTACCATCAATTCGAAGGTGTATGAGCCTGCTCCAGACTTTTTTGTCCCAGTTCTTGAAGAACTGGGTCTGGAGAATGTCTGGTTTCAGCAAGATGGGGCCACGGCGCACATATCAAGAGGGCGCTTAATCTCCCGCAGAAGCGATATTTCTTGGACTGTTCACTAACTATATTTAACACCGTGCGACTTTTTCTGTGGGATAATCTCAAAGCCGAAGAACGAGAAAACCCTAAAGGAGGCAAGCCGCACAAAAATCCGACGTATACCCAAGAATTGCTCGTTTGTAACAGTGTTTGGACAATGATTGATGCCACTTTATTTTTTATTTTTTTTAATTCACCTTCAGAATTAGGGAGGATGTTTTGCTGCACCTGTACAATTTATAGTCAGGGCCGCTCCGTGCGGGTGGGCAGGTTGTGCCCCGCACAAAGACGTCTGACTTTAAGACAAAATTACTATAAAACTTAGAAATTAACGTGATAGAAGCGAACAATATATTTTTTAATTTGTTTGCATTAGAGTTCTAGTTAAAAGTAAAATAATTATCGCACCAATCGGTTCGTTATTTTTTTAGCATTGTTATATTGAAATAATAACTGTGGATATGTTGATTACAACAATGAATATATTCATTATAACTCAAGAATATTGATTACAAGAATGAAGCCCACAATGAATCCAATATTTAAATACCTACTACCATTTTGCGAAGAATCAAATGCACATACAATTCTGAAATCTGATTACAACAAAGGATTTTGATTATAACCCATTGATTACAAGAATGAATCTAAGAAAATTTCATCAATATATTAAATCTAGCATTTTTAAAGAACAAAAACTATAGTTTAAACTTTAAATTGCAAAGGGGAAGGAGCGCTAAAATATAATCGTATCACAAAGGCATAAGGCGCCCACGGAGCGGCCCTGTTTATAGTAAAAATAAATATAAAATTTTGTTAATTAATCTAATATTTATTCAAATCATGTTTAATTTTATATGAACTGAACCATCTTCATTCCGGATTCTTGACATCCCTGTTGTGTAATTTGAACATGGAAGCGTTATTGCAAACAGTGAACATGAGCAGAGTTTCGCTCTGACTGATTGTTCTAGCGCTATCCTAGAACCTAGGACACACGAGAGACATCAACAGCGAATCGATGTTTACTTACGGCTTTGTACTAGCTACTGGTATACTGTATACTCCGGACTACATGGAACGGTACTCTAGGAACGTTTTACACATATCAATGCGATGAATTCACCAGACAGATTGCTAATTATTTCCATACCCTTATTTATAAAAGGCGTAGGGACACAGTTTACTAATTATTTCAAAAGGAATAGGTACGAATAGTTTTTAAAGTTTTAAACTAATAAACAATTATTTGACTCTGCCAATTTGACTTAATTTATCTAAAAATTCGTATCTGGAATTTGATTTAATTTTTTTAAAAATTCTTTTCCGTAATTTGAATTATATTAATTTTAAATTATTTTTTCGATTTGACTTTGTGGGTGCGTTGATGTGTATTTTGGTAGGAATTATTAATTGAATTAAAACGTTGTATTGTTAGAAGGAATTTATTTACAAAAGAATGAGAGAGAGAGAAAGAGAGAGTAGGATAGCAAGAAAAGGAATAGATGTCCACGTGACGGAGGCTAACATGTGACTATATATGTAGCATGTAGTATGCAACATACATAAGAACAAAGAGCCACCACAAATGATAGAATATTAAAAACAGATGTTTAAAAAGGCACTTGAGAAGGAGAAGAAATACAATGGTAAAATTTTATATATACTCTGTTACATTTAAGCCATTCAGTAGATGGTAAAGAGTTAAAATGAAATACACCTGTTGTGTGATGATGCAGAATGTATTATTCATTTATTTATTTAAGTGGCGATCGATGTCGGACGATAGTCCATCATCAGGTCGACGCGTCAAAATAGTAAAAATATATAATCGTCGAAAAGATTTTATTGATAAACGGAGAATTCTAAATATAACGTGTGGTACTGCCCAAGAAGGAAACCACAATGTGGTTTACAAAAATTTCATACCTGAATATTTCGTACAATTCTATTCTTCTCTAGGGTTTCAAAAGAAATCACATCTATAAAATAATTTAAACGTCAACTTTCATTCGCTAGTCATACCATACGATATCTCAGTACAAAGCAGATTGGCACACCCAGCAATGAATGAAGCCGTGCCGTGATGATATATTTAATAATTAATACCCAGAAATTGAAAATAGCATCCGGAATTTAATTTAGTGTCTCTAAAAATTCATTTCTGGAGTTTACTTTAATAGTCGGACTATAGGCATTTGGTCACAGCGAAAATTCAAAATATTTTTATTTTTAAATGCCCGATTCAATTAAACAACATACAACAAACGTAATATATACATTTGCACTGTTAAATACATAAAGAACGATCCTGAAAAAGGAAATTGATTAGAACAATCAGTTTTTCCATTAGTCCTCTTGAAAGATTAATCGTGAAATGTTATTTACATTGACGAAGCTTATTTACGCAAACGGTTTCTGTTTAGGTCACGTAACTTTGTGAATTGGAGTAAAAAGAATTAAAAGTAAATTTTTGTGCGCACGTGAGAGGAAACGAGAGTGGCCAAAATCAGGAAATCAGGGTAAATAGATTACCTATTAGGTAGATTTATGTGTGGAGATTGAAGAACTTTTCGAATTAAACCTTGAAGATCAGAGAACCATAAACATTGTAAGTGTCTCATCCAGAACGGTCTGTTGTTTGTAAACGCTCCACGATTTCGTGTGTCTGACAGGAAGCACATCGATCTTAGAAGAACACGAGCGTGCAGACAAATTCTCCACAGGGTCACAATATAACAGCGACGGATCATTTTCATACGTATCTACTCCACTTTCAACTCAGAACTCCTGTATTTGTTCATTTATTTGTTGATGCCAATTGCCTTTTGTCACGCTACGGCAGTAAATATATATACACAGCGGTTGGTACACTTACAGAGCTTTATTTTAAATATATGCATCTGGAAGTTCCATTCCAACACGTTATTTTTAACACATAATTTGCTATTATTATTTAATTTTGTTTTTTAACTTTCTTCATCTATTTTCGTATGTAATATAACAAGTGATATGATTATCAGGCAAAAACGGTCTACTATTTCTGCTTTAACATCATACTTACATGAAATATATTTAAATTTGGATAAAAATGCACATACTCTTGGTATATTTCTAGATTTATCCAAAGCGTTTGACCTTGTAAATCATGATTGATTATTATGTAAACTTTATTCTCTCGGCATTAGAGGCAATTGTTATGAATGGCTAAAATCTTATATTTGTAATAGGAAACAAGTAGTACAAGTAGATGATATTCTATCAGAAAAAAGATTAATTTCAGCTGGTATACCACAGGGATCTATTCTCGGACCAGTCCTATTTATCTTGTACATAAATGATTTAAAAATTAAAACAAATATACCCAATTTTATAGCCTACGCTGATGATATTTCTTTATTTATTCATAGTCACGATATTAATAATCTTATATCTGATGCTAATATACAAATAAATAAGCTTCATAAATATTTTGAGGAAAATTCTTTACAAATTAATGTAAAAAAATCAGTTTTTATGCGTTTCACAATTTACAATAAGGATAAAGTAGGAGAAGATGAATCAGTGATAATTAAATTTGGCACCAACAATATTGAGCAAGTAGAAAATACTAAGGTACTTGGCCTTACTCTATCTAAAAACTTAAATTGGGAACTGCATATAAACACACTTTGTAGCAATTTGTCAAAAATATGTTTTGCTATTCGTAGATTAAGCTACTTATGTAATATAAATATTATTTTATCTTTTTATTATGCAAAATTTGTAGCATCCTGTACATATGGCATTATATGCTGGGGTACATACTCTTCATTACTGAGGGTATTTAAACTTCAAAAACGTGCTATAAGATATATGTTTAAACTAAATTACAATGAGTCTTGTAAAGATATTTATGTAGCAAATAATATTTTGACGGTTCCAACATTGTTTATTTATCATATATTAGTTTTTGTTAAAGAAAATATGTCTAAATTTCCGAAACTGAGTGATGTACATAATTATGTAACTAGAAATAAGAACTTATTACAAATTCCTCATCATAGAACAGCCTTTTATGAAAATGATCCACTGTATTTTGGCATTATTCTTTTCAACAAATTATCGGAAGAGTTAAAACAATGTAATGATGTTAAATCTTTTTAAAAAATATTAAAACATAAATTACTACTAAATTGTTATTATTCTGTTCATGAATTTATGTATAATCCATGTTAATATGTACTGTTGACTTATCCTATATCATGTATAATGATCTTTGGACAAATAAAATTATTATTATTATTATTATTATTATTATTATTATTATCATCGATGATATTCTCGAGTGAAACCGAGTTGCAGATTTCGCGAGTCCGAAGGACGAGTGAAATGTGCTGCTTCGGTTTCACGAGCAATATCTTCGATTATTAATCATATCAGGAGCTTATATTTAATGAGAATATAATGAATTTTTGTGACACATTTTGTGCGTTGCTAACCTAACTTTTAATATATTGTATTACAACATGGTTAATTTGACAATTTTCATCCTTGTTGATATCAACTCAACGATTGCCACACATTTATATACTCAAAATTAACTGTCAATGTCAAATAAAGATTGCAAATCCCTTAGTAACGAAAATAAATAAGGTGATAATTTCTTTGTTTTTTATCATCGCTGTGATAGACATGTAACTAGGGAGATTCTGAATGTTGATTAGCAGAAAACATGTCACGTGACTCATGAATTATATTCTCACTTGTATAAAATCTTCATTTTTTACCTTCCGTCATCTTTAGGTAAAGAAGGTATTGTCTTTGGTCAAAAAATAAGGTGGTGAGTTTTTAATGAATAAGCATGTTTTAAGGTCCCTAGAATACGATTTTACTATTTTTATGATGATGTCTGTGTGTATGTGTGTGTGTGTGTGTGTGTGTGTGTGTGTGTGTGTGTGTGTGTGTGTGTGTGTATGTGTGTGTATTTGTGTGTATGTGTGTGTGTGTGTGTGTGTGTGTGTGTGTGTGTGTGTGTGTGTGTATGTGTGTGTGTGTGTAACAAAATTTTCGTCTACGATAACTCTACAAGTTCAAAAATTATAATTCTTTCGTATTCCTCGTCGTTGCATCCATATGAAGAGCTAATTAGATTTTGGTTATAATTGGTCAACCGGAAGTACCCTCATTTGAAGACTTTAATAGTTTTTATTGAAAAAACGATGTTAAATATCATTTTTTCACATTTAATGTTATTATAAATATTAAAAAACATTGTATTCTCTATACGATTTGACGATTTGATGTTGAAGAATATTTTATTCTCTATACGATTTGAATGCATTTTATACTTCATATTAAATGGATATAGAGTTAAAAAATTATAAATTATTAATTATCATATATTAGCCAGTTATGCTATAACAGCTGCTATATTAAAAAAATTCTGATTGAAAGGTGTCAGTGTCAAGTACAGTTGACAGTATTTTTGTGTTATAATTTTACTGGAAATATAGGATCTATTACTAGAAACGTTCGGTATGGAATTTGTATAAAATACATACAACTGCCTTAAGGTAATGTACAAGAAATAGAATCTTTTGCAAGGAATTTTCTGTATGAAATTTGTATAAAATACATAGAACTGACGAAAGGTAATGTACTGGCCACATCAGATTTTTTATTTTTAAACCGGTTTTAAAAATTAAAATAAATCATTGTAAAATATAATAAAAATTGTAAAACTATTGCAATAAAATTAAGGCTTGCCCAAACGAAAAGTGTTTTCTTCATTCGCCCATACCTATTTCTCTTCTTTGCATGTTGTTTTGCCATTCCCTCATCCTCAGAATATGATTTATTGTAATAGGTGTTCATGACTTATTACGAAAACACCACGAAACAAAACGAAAACAAAGCAAATTAACGCTTCACTATCCGACATTAACAGTCTGTTCTTGTAGACTTCTCAATTTATATCTCCACACAGTCCACAGTTTCTAATAAATTTGCATGGTCAGATTCGAAACAGAATCTTAAAATATACAACCGGCCACATATTGTGTTCGACTATTGATCCCATAATAATACTTTTTCAAATAATTCAGAACGTATCATTGCTAAAATTGCATACATAAATTTATATTGTTCATTGAACGAAGGAGGTAAAGCAAGCAACTTTATTATTTTCCTGGTTCTTTCCCGAAATAAATTGGTTATTTTTTTCCCGCAAGGAAAGCAAATGTTGCAGGCAGAAAATTTGTTTTTGCTGTGCGAGACCTGTGTGTAAAATAGCTTTCCTTTGACCCGAGTGCGATAATATCAAAGAGTAAACCTTTGGGAACGAATTAGCAGCGTGAGTGGGTGAGTCTTGAGTTTCCCTATCCCCAGCCAGCTTTGATTCAACTTTACAACTTGTGATGTTTTATTAATTATTTATTCATTTGCCGTATGATATTTAAATAGAGCGTATCATATGAATAAATTATTTTATACGTCGTTACAATATTAATGAGAAGTAAAATTGAAAGTGTTATTATTCAAGGGTATTGTTTTACATATTTATTATATTTCTGAAATTTAAATTATTAATTCGGAAGGTCTCGTGGCCGCGTGTCTGAGTGTCTGGTCGCGAATCTGGGGAACTGGGTTCGATCCCGACCGACGCCCAGGGCCGGGCCGATGCTTTGTGGCGCCTGAGGAAAATTTCAAAACGTCGCCTTTTAATTTTTTTAAAAAAACTTATATTGTTGTTGATTAATAATAAAAGCAAGAACGAAAATTATATTGAGCAAAAAAAATAAACCTCATCTTATTATTTTCATGTGACCCATCCCAATATTTTGAAATACCATATTCAAATTAATATGGCAACGGGTGTAAGAGAAAAATTATGGCTTAATTAACATTGAAATTTTTATGTATATCAAAATATATTTAATATTTAAATATAAAAAGTCAATGAACATCAAGAATGAAGAAAAAGGAACTAGAGGTGGGCGCGGGCCGTGATTTTATCGGGTCACGATGGGTCACGACGTGACCCGCGTGATCGTGAGTATAATTTAAATTTTGCGTCGTGATTGGACGTGAGCGTGAGGCACTAAAAAATTATCGTGCGTGATCAGGCGTGATTTAAATTTAATCGGGGGGGAGTACATGTTTTCTTCTATTTTTTATTAAAAAATTGTCAATTTCCATCTTTACTTTACATTCTTTTTATCATTATTATGTCCAAATATGTTATCAACAGAATTTTTTTGCATAAAAATAATGTTATTGTTGTACCCAAAACTGTATACACAGTTGCTCCGATTTCACTAAAGATATACAAATACGATCATAATTTTGTTAACAAATATGTTACCAAATTTATAATGATATTTGTGAAGGAATAGAATAACCTATTTGTACATAAACATTCGTTTCCAATGAAACCAATTTGTTACCTAACTTATTACCAATTTGTTAACAAATTTGATAACTTATGACTGTGTTAAGCAGGCTTAAATGTACATAGAAACAATTACGTGACACGAACGTGACCCGCCGGGCGTGATCGGGCGTGAGTGCCAAAATAAAATCGTGAGCGTGAGTGATCGTGAATCAAACATAAAAAGTCGTGCGTGATTGGTCGTGATTTCATTTTTAGTTCCGTGAGCGTGCGTGATCGTGAACAAAAAGTTACTCACGCGCCCACTTCTAAAAGGAACAAAACATTTAAAACAGTACTGCATAGTAAAAAAAAACATTTATTAAATAATTATTCTAGCTGTTTTTACCACAAATAGCTTGATAGCATCTTTATAGTTTCGTTATCTATTGCTTCTATGGAAATTATGCCTAGATCATTTAGTCATTCTTGTTTCTTTTTCGAAAATAATTCTTTATAATTGTCACTTTCGAAAAACTATGTTCAGCTTTTTGCTGGTGCTAGTTACCGGGAATATTAAAAATATTCTTAAAGCTATAAAAACATTTGGTAATATAATCGTACCTTCATTGAAAATCATATTTAGAAATACAATTCAATTTTTCTTGTGCACTCTTTAGTACCTTTGATAATATTAGACAAATATTTATTAGTTCCTCATTGAGATCAATTGCAGATATATCGGCTTCATCGTTATCGTTTAACATTAACTATAAATTGTTTAAAATTTAAATCATCCAAAGAATTAATACGTGCACAGTTTAAAATTGAAAAATTCTTTTTAAATTTTTTTCTCTTGTACTTTGCTTCGTATGTTATCGCTACAAAAAAGGCAAACGATGTTAGAATGCTCATTGGCAAACGAAGAATCGATTGTAATTATATTTAATATATTTCTATAAATGTTATAAGTGCATTAAAATATTAAGAAATTTTTCAGCTGTTTATTAAAATTTTATATTCTTAGTATGTCGTTTTGGCGCCTTTTCAATGATACAAAATTGACCCCTGTGGTGCACTCTCCACGCCAGCAATGAGTGCCCGTGAGGTGACGCCTGGTAAACGCCCGCACGGTACAAATATGTCATCATCATTATCGATATCTGCGAACAAAGCAGATTGGCACACCCAGCAATGGGTAATATGCCGTGATGATATATTTATATATTTATTTTATTTAAATTATTAATTATTATTATAAAATGAGAGTAAGAAATATTATATTAACAAGATTTTTGTTGTGTATCTAGTTAAGAAAACGATAGGAAAGTATCACAAAATTTTGATATTTTATATATCTACATAGTATCTATAAAGTATCAGTTACTACCAAGAAAACAATGAAATAAAAAGGTTACAGGAAGTAGGTGTGCGGCCCTAGTAGTTGCGTTTGAAAGTAGCATGACAAACGTTAGTGATTGAAAGGAGAGAGAAAAAAACTCTTACGAGCAATTTCTGCAAGTTTCTATGTGAATATTTTCGTAGTCAATGTTCTACATTCTACGAGACTATTAGGAAAATTGTTAGCGAATGTCAACTCCGTAATATATCCTGTTTAATATTTAATTTCCTGTCTGACATGTTCTCGTCTACAACTATGTCATATCTAATATTTTGTGCGACAGATTCATCTCAGCGCGAACAGAATATCGTAGTGGAATAAAAAGTCAAAAATGTTCGTTGTACACTACAAGTATTTAATAACTTTTATAATTAATAAACATGTTCATGTAGTAATATTGGCAATTGGTAGTCAAATGAATAATAATGGATCATAAATTCAACCTGCGGTTTATTTGATATAATTAGTGACTGATATAAATTATTGGTATTTTAATAACAACAATTTGCATTTACCGGTAAACGTTTAAAATAATTGCTATTAAAATTAATTAATACTGGGCTTTTATTTTAATGGGAAACCCAAAATTCAGTAACATTTCTCGTTATTTCATCAAAGACAAATACTAATAGTTTTCAATAATACTTTTTACCTTCCGTCACCTTTAGGTAAGGAAGGTATTGTCTTTGGTCAAAAAATTCAGTGGTGAGTTTTTAATGAATAAGCACGTTTTAAGGTCCCTAGAATACGATTTTACTATTTTTAAGATGATGTGTGTGTGTGTGTGTGTGTGTGTGTGTGTGTGTGTGTGTGTGTGTGTGTGCGCGTGTGTGTGTGTGTGTGTGTGTGCGCGTGTGTGTGTGTGTGTTTGTGTGTGTGTGTGTGTGTGCGCGTGCGTGTGTGTGTGTGTGTGTGTGTCTGTGTGTGTGTGTGTTTGTGTGTTTGTGTGTGTGTGTGTGTGTGTGTGTGTGTGTGTGTGTGTGTGTGTGTGTCTGTGTGTGTGTGTGTGTGTGTTTGTGTGTGTGTGTGTGTGTGTGTGTGTGTGTGTGTGTGTGTGTGTGTGTATGAGTAACAAAATTTTCGTCTACGATAACTCTTATACTACAATTTCAAAATTATAATTCTTTCGTATTCCTCTTCGTTGCATCCATATGAAGAGCTGATTAGATTTTGGTTATAATTGGACAACCGGAAGTACCCTCATTTGAAGATTTAAACAGTTTTTCTTGAAAAAACTATGTTAAATTTCATTTTTTCACATTTAATGTTATTATAAATATTAAAGAACATTGTGTTCTCTATATGATTTGACTGCATTTTATACTTCATATTGAATGGATATAGAGTTATAAAATTATAAAGAAATTAAATTTCATAAATTAGCAAGCTATGCTAGAAACAGCTACTATATTAAGAAAATTCTGATTGAAAGATGTCAGCACGGTCAGTGTCAATTGACATATTCGTAGATAGTATATTTGTGTTATAATTTTACTCGAAATATAGGATATTTTTGCTCGAAACTTTCTGTATGGAATTTGTATAAAATACATACAACTGTCGAAAGGTAATGTACATACAAGAAATTTAGAATCTTTTGCAAGGAATTTTGTGTAGGGATTTTATAGAAAATACATAGTCATTTACGAAAATTCTACTGGTAGATACCGCGTCTACTGACTATACAAAAATATGAGTGTTAAAAAGTTACCGTGTTCGAAAATTGTACAATATCTACCAGATCCGTCTACCGGATTCATGATGAATCTAATCTCAAAAAAAAGGTAGTGATGCAAAGCGAAGCGCGCGCGTTAAACGTTTGTTAACTATATCAAATTTCTAACCTGTTTCAAATTTTCAATTATTTTTATAGATTATGGCTCTACCCTGTTTAGCACTTGCGTTCTTAAAATATCGATTCCGGTAGCTATAACCTGATAAACAGCTGTTTACCGGTAACAGTTCATCGGTAGAATTTTCGTAAATGCCTCACTTAACTGACGGAAGGTAATGTGCTGGCCACATCAGATTTTTTAAATGCATGTAAGAAGTAGATACGTCTAATGTTGAATTTTTTAAAATGTACAAGAACAATTTATTTGAATTTTCGCTTTATATTCCTCTTAGGGCCGGTATTTCCATCTTCGGATAAAGTGCTGGATAACTTATCTGTCAGATAAATGAACAATATCGCATCAAAAAATGACATTCAATATAATTTACCTCATTTATGCTCTTATTTCGATGCGATATTTTATCATTTATCTGACGGATAGTTATCCTGAACTTTATCCGGAGATGGAAATACCGGCCCTTAACCGGGTATTTTAGAAAGCACAATCCCATTGAATTAAGGATTTGTGATACACAAAATTGCTATTTATATCGCTTAACATGCAGTCGTTGCTATTACGTACATAAGAAATATGCAAAACCGTGTTTTATTCAGTACTTAGGCAATAAGAACGAATTGCTCTTAAAATTACTTTGAAACTTTCCTCTGTTCTATTAAGTTAACAATTCCCATATGTTCTCTCATCGCAGCTGTGGAAAGGTTTAATCATCTTAACTTTAAACTCCATTCGAGTTTCCAGAAACGAAATATAAACACAGAGTTGAATTATTAAAATCCTTCGCTAAAATTCATTTGATTATAATGTTCGCCGAAGCATTAGGCGGGCGATACGTGATACACCCGCGACAATTGTCAATTAAGGCATCGAAATATGCGCATGCGCGTCAGCAGAGCAAAGATTTCGGCAGCTCCATTGTGACAGGCGAAGCCACATCTTAATTAATTGTTTGAACTACGCGCCAGGACCAAGGATGGAAATGGTCGGATATGAAGTCGTGATACGTCGTAGGGTGCGCTGACTGGCTGACTAGTGTCTACTGTTTTACAACCTTGAGATGAAAGGGATTGCTACGTGATAATGATTATAGAATTGTGCTAAGGGTTATGCAAGTATCCCGAACGCGGGATTGCTAAAAAATTAAATCCCGATGAACCGTGGTTTACGTTACTTAACCTAACGCACAAAACTCACGCATGGAAAACTCGGGCATAGTTTTCAAGCTAAGTATACTGTTCAACAACGGTTTATTATTCGGGTTTAAATATATTTTAACCACGTTTCGTCGAATTTTTATTTTACTTTTTAATTTGTTGATGAGTATGTATGAAAATCATTAAGGAATTTTTTATACATATTGATATGAGAGTTTAATTAATATTCTAAAAGAGATAAAAGTAACAAAATTTAGTAAGTTTGTCATTTTTACCTTCCGTCATCTTTAGGTAAGAAAGGTATTTTCTTTGGTAAAAAAATTCGGTGGTGAGTTTTTGATGAATAAGCTCGTTTGAGGGTCCCTAGAATACGATTTTACTATTTTAACGATGATTATAATTCTTTCGTATTCTTCTTCGTTGTATCCATATGAAGAGCTGATTAGATTTTGGTTATAATTGGTCAACCGGAAGTATCGCCATTTGAATATTTTAACAGTTTTTCTTGAATTTGTATAAAATACATACAACAGCCGGAAGGTAATGTACAAGAAATAGAATCTTTTGTAAGGAACTTTCTGTATGAAATTTGTGCAAAATACATAGAATTGACGGAAGGTAATGTACTGGCCACATCAGATTTATTCTTTTCAGTTTTGTTAGTTTGTATGCTCTAAGAAGCCTAAGCAATCCATTTCAGTAGTATGTATTTTTAGCAATTTGAATTTAATACAATTATTAAAATAAAGGTTTAAGGTATGTGTAATTAGATTTCGTATGAATTCTGCATTTAGAAAAAAAGTTACGGACAAAAAAGTGGCCCTTTAATTGTTTTTAGCATTGTATAATTTATTAAAAGTAAACTTTTTGTTTCATTTAAAAAAATTCTTAGTAGAAGTTGAAATACATAGTTATTTCTTTTGTTAGCTGTCCTAAATAAAAGTTTTGTTATATAGTTATTTCTTTAATGAACGAAGCTAAAGTTTTGTCAGTCAAATTTATATTTTTGGTTAATTTGAGTGAAGTGTAAAAATAAAAGAATTATTATTAGACGATAAACAAAAATGACTATTACTATGGTTAAACAAATATCAAGTAGTAATTTAAGACTAAAAATATAATTAATTATTCAAACACTAAGATTATTTATTTAGTTATATCATTATTTATTTCACTATTTATTTATATCATATTAATATTATATTATATCATTATTTATTTCTGTCCGATCCAGTATCACCAACTGTCCGTATGCCGCAATTCTTCAACACCGTTGCCGAGTATCCACTCCAACTCGCTGTTTCTGTCCTCGTACTATAGCTTCTCAATACTCGTCAACACTACCGAGTATTCATTTTCACAGCTATCCCAATATACCAGTATCTCCCCGATTTGCCGTTTCTGTCCTCGTATACTATAGCTTCCCTATACTCGTCAACACTACCGAGAATTCATTTCCACGGCTATCTCAATACACCAGCAACTTCCCGATTAGTCCACTTCACACTATACTACATAACTTCCACAACTAACAGGACTCCACAGCCTCTGTCTACTGAACTCAGCTCCACAGCCTCTGTATACACAACTGAGCTCCACAGCCTCTGTATACACAACTGACCAAGTTCACTTTCCTCACGGGTCTTCATTCGCCCGTCTTCACTAACGGAACCGAACTATGTGATTCTGTAACTAACTCTCGGGCATAGCTACGTTCTTTTTGTATAGATGCCATTACCTTCTAGAGAGTTCTAGAATATTCGACCCCAAAACAACAACGAACACAAAAGGTTCAGGCGACCAGAAGTAATTAAACACGCCGCGACTCGTTTGTTTACGTCGCCCGGCTGCTAGCGCGATGACGTCATCGCTATACTTAGACGCTTGCTATGAGTGTATCACACTATCGGGTTTTGAAGCGGTCGGCGGGTGGGGGGTGCATGTGCGGGTGACTCCTCGACCAATAGGAGCGCGGCAGCTAGCGTCGATTATTCCTTCACTCGCCACCGAACTCACAGCCAATCATCGAACCCGATACTGTCACGTGACTGCCTTGGTTTGACATGTGCTGTAGTTTTCGTCTATGACGGCAGGCCCGAATTAACCATAAGGCCAACCTAGGCCATGGCCTAGGGCGCAGGCAAGGAGGGGGCGCACATCGAGTAGTTGGATAAATGGGAAATGGAAAGAGATAAGTGTCTGTAGTTACTAGACGACGTAAACAGTCACATTTGTTTTAATTATACAAAATCAGTATAGTAGAGTAATAGGTAAATCCTGTTGAGCTATGACAGTTGTCGAAGATTTTAAATAATTCTAATTTTTATATACCGGGTGTCTACTTATAAATCTTAGCAAATACAATGGTAAAATTTTAGAATAAAATTATAAATACGAGAAATGTCCAGAATTAAAAACTGCATCTAATAAGTCCAAAATTATTATTTACATGCGTTTCATTCGAGAGATAGAGAAGCAAAATAAAAGTTGTAATCCTTAGCTACTTATAAAAAGATGGTAAATTTATTAATGATGGCTGATAATAGTAAGTATATTGAAAGACAAATTTCATAAGGCAATCTGTTAACCCGCACGAGTCCAACTTTAGAAAACGAGCCGCTTCGCGGTGAGTTTTACAAAGGACGAGTGCGATCACAGATCTTATGAAACATGTTTTCATATTATTTTTTCTTTTCGGATAATTTTATAATTCTTTTTTTTAATAAATGCGACTTGTAAAATTAGTTACGTTGGTAGCACTTCTCGCTAACAAATTAAACTTCAAGGATGAAAATTCTTTGTTGACTGACAGCAATTTGATGTTGATATGTCATATATGTATCAATTTTAAAAGCAGTAAGTCATACCACATCTACAAAACGAAAAGCCCCAAAAACAGTACGTTTATAGATCTTCTTAACATGTTTTCAGTGCGTTTATAGACTCATAAAGGCACCGATATAGAACAAGAATTTAATGAAATCAAGCATTATTAAAACTCGGCATATATTGAGAGGGGGAGGGGGGAGGAGGGGGCGCAGTCATGAATTTTGGCCTAGGGCGCAAAGAAATGCTAATCCGGGCCTGTATGACGTGCAGCATTTAACTCTTAATATATCCACTGTTTTTTCACTGCCGTCTCGTTCGATAAAAACGTAAAGACGAATAAAAAGTGGGCGGTATGGCAGAGCGGGATGAATTTAATATAACAAAAATGGTATAATGACAATGCCGATTTCGAAAAAAAAATTCATAACGGTTTATTAAATAACAGTACGCTTTTGTCAATTTTTCACATAAATAAAACAAAAATAAATATTAAATTTCCGATTTGATGAGCAGTATTTATTGTTTCAGAGTAAATAATATTTTTTCAATTCTAAATCAGTATTTATATAAAAAATTACTCATGCATTATTCATATTATGAGTATTGAATTTTACTCTGCGAAATGAATTATTTATTTGAGAAAATAAACTTCCTCAAAAAAATATTAAAAGGAAGAAAGTAGTCTAGAAGTTTTTATTTGAAACAGAAAAAGTTTTGATTCAGCGATTCACGCAATAATTAAAAGAAACTGTTTTCAATTCAGAGTTCATTTCCGGGCTTTGATGTTTAATATCGTCTTACAAAAAGAAATAAAAAACACATTTAATGATATTAAAAAAGGAAAAATTTACCTTCATATTTGTCGATTGAATAAGAATTTCGAGTAACTTTCCAAAGTTTTTATGATTACTGCATACAACTTTTTTACCTCTCGCTAAGAGAGGTATTGTATTCATGCTAAAAATCGCATATCCAGATTTTAATGAATAAGCACGTTTTAAGGTCCCTAGAATCCGATTATAACATTTTTACGATGATGTTCGTATGTGTGTGTGGATGTGTGTGTGTGTGTGTGTGTGTGTGTGTGTGTGTGTGTGTGTGTGTGTGTGTGGGTGTGGGTGTGTGTGGATGTGTGTGTGTGTGTGTGGATGTTTGTGTGTGTGTGTGGATGTTGGATTCACTATATCTCAAATACTATAAGACTTAAAACATTTTTAACTACGGATTCCTCAATCTAACAATAATGGGAAGAATCGAGTCAGTTTTGGTAAGAATTGGACAACCGGAAGTAGTAGTTACAAGAAAAAAATTATCTAAATATTATTTATCGAAAATTTATGTAAATACTTATATTAAAGAACGTTAAATTCTTTATTCGATAAATATAAATTCATTATTATATCTTCTATAGATTTAGAGATAAAGAAAGGCATATAAAATAATTTGATATAAAAAATCTCAGATCAAACTACTACAAGGGAAGAAATTCAAATGTTTGTAATTGACACATAAATGTCACTGTCAAAAATATTTGTATGCCTCTGTCAAAAATATTCGTACATCATTATGAAGATTATGAAAATAAAAAAAGTCAACAACGCAAAAGAATATACGTAAAAAAGAATATAAAAGGAATTTGCGAAACAATGATGAATATAAAGAATAAGAAAAGGAAAGTAGAAAAAGAAAATTTCAGGATATTGAATATAAAGAAAATATATGTATTGTACATAATTTATATCAAATAATTATTTTGTAGTGAGACATGAATATATGTATTTGTATTTAAAAATATTTTTCGTTTTATGCGTACAACCAGGTAAAATATCTGGCGAGAGGTTATGTGTTGGCCACATCAGATTTTTTTTAAATAGACCAAGAAGTTCCTATTACAGTTATCAAAATCAAATTAGAATTGTGAAACAAATAACATTGTAATTTGCTTCATGATTCTATTGATTATTTAAATGCACTTCATTTATCATTTTGCAGAAAATGTCGGTGATATCATTGTTCTCATCAATATTTATTTGTCATATTCATTGTGTTTTTATTACCGCAAATTTACATTCGAAGTGTGGGGCAGTTACCTAGTTTTAGGAGACGATCAATACTTTGAAACATAAAAGATAGTTACTGGAAATTGGAATGCATTTATCTTACTGCATTGCACCTTCATAAAAGCAGAGAAATTCCACAGCTTCGAACATTCTGTTAGCGCAACGTTGCACAAAAATAGAACAAAATAAGGATTTGATTTTCATGAGCGATACTTCAAAAAGTGTTATTGATATAGTAGGTACATGGAACAAATATGATGCAATAATAATTATTATTTAATAGTTTGTTTCTTTTCAAAGAATTTACATTATTTTTCCACTTCTATTCAGGGAAGTGTTTTTTTGCTTATTCAAGAATTTTTTGTTCTGTCTGACATTCTTGTAAAAATAAACTATAATAATGTACATTGCATGAGGTTTAGACTGACAATGAAAACAAATAAAACGAACGTTAATAATTAATTGTGTGCGTTACATATCGCCCGAGATATGTACTATATTATTATAATCTAATAATCCTGTAGAAAAGGGCATTTAAAATGCTACAAAAATCGTTAAAATCGGTCCACAAATAAAAATTATTGTAACGTTTTTATTTATTTATTTGGGTGAAGTGTTTATTAAACTATAATTAAATATTACTACTACTAATATTAATTATTAAAAACTAATTAAGACTAAAACTATAATTAACTAGATAACACTAACACTATTTATTTAACCAATTAATACTACTATTTATTTCCACTATATCACAAATTATTTATTTCTCTACGCGTTCCAATCTTAGACTGCCGGTCTGTTGCAGATTCTTGTAGACTGTTTACGCGATATTTATATCACTATACTTATATCACTATATACTTATAACGTTCAACTGTCCGCCTACCGACCTCCACAGTGTCTATATACTCAACTGACTCAACAGCGTCTGTATATTCAACTGATCGGACAGAAGTCACTTCTTTCACAACATTATCTGTCATTTTTGTATAACTCTCTGTCTAACCTCCACAGCCTCAGTATCACCGATTGTCCGTATGCCACAACTCTTCAACACTACTGCCGAGTATTCGCTTCCACTTCCCGTTACTGTCCCCATATACCTAGCTTCCCAATACTCTTCAACACTACCGAGTATTCTCTTTAAAAGCTATCCCGGTATACCAGTAACTTTCCGACTCGCCGTTACTGTTCTTGCACACTATAGCTTCCCAATACTCGTCAACAGTACCGAGTATTTACATCCACAGCTATCCCAATAGACTAGTAACTTCCCCAGTACCTACTCGACACCAACTGCATACGCTCACTACGATACTGCTGTGCTTCTCACTAACACTTTACTCTCTAACACTCCATGTCAATGTCTCTATGACTCTGTTTGTAACTGACTGTGTTTCTCGAGCATAGCTACGTCCCTTATATACAGCTGCCATTATTTTCTAGAACAGCTCTAGAATATTCGAACACGTAATAACAATGAACACAAAAGGTTCAGGCGATCGGAAGTAATTAAACACGTCGCAACCAGTCTGTTTACATCGGCCGGCTACTAGCGGGATTACGTCACCGCTATAGACACTCGCTTACAGGGGCGGCGACGGCGGGCGTTCCACTTTATAATACTTACTCTCCGCACTTGAAGAATGAAATGGCGAAATTCCCTTTGCATGATCTGTTTACATATCGCGGGCGATATGTATCGCTGTTAACGTGTTAAACAATTGTCTAATTTCTGATATGCATTTTTAAAAGGTTCAAACCACTTATGAATTATGAATAGTCATAAAATCCCTTACTCACCACTCCTTGACTGAATTTTCTGACTACACAGGGCAGAGTGGCCGTTCCTCCAATTTGTGCAGTGACCACCGTAGAATTTTCCGTAGCGAATATACTCGAACGGTCTCCTGGTACTGGCTTCACTTGATTGGTGCCAGTGCTACCTTTGCGATGACCATCGTAGCTTCGCTTTTCCACGCTCAGCAGAGATGACTCGGTTTCTGCAAATAAAAGAAAATTTGTCAATAAGGAATGTCAATTAACTTCTAACACAACGCTCAGAAATTTTTATTCCTAATTAAAAATGATAAAGGATTTACGAAAAAGATTGCTTTAATAATAAGTTATTACTGTCGTAGTTATTTTTTTACCTCTCACTAAGAGAGGTATTGAATTTATGCTAAAAATCGCATATCCAGATTTTACTGAATAAGCACGT
This sequence comes from Harpalus rubripes, assembly GCA_963082715.1. Taxonomy (NCBI): domain Eukaryota; kingdom Metazoa; phylum Arthropoda; class Insecta; order Coleoptera; family Carabidae; genus Harpalus; species Harpalus rubripes. Next base: position 55,570,086 of record OY720457.1, on the reverse strand, counting down.
TTTAAGGTCCCTAGAATCCTATTATAACATTTTTACGATGATGTGTGTGTGTGTGTGTGTGTGTGTGTGTGTGTGTGTGTGTGTGTGTGTGTGTGTGTGTGTGTGTGTATATGTGCGCGCATGTGTGTATGTGCGTTGTATGTGCGTGTGTGTGTGTGTGTGTGTGTGTGTGTGCGTGCGCGTGTGTGTGTGGATGTTGGATCCACGATTTCTCAAATACTATAAGACTTAAGACATTTTTAAATACGGATTCCTCAATCTAACAATAATTTTGGTAACAATTGGACAACCGGAAGTAGTAGTTAGAAGAAAAAAAACATCTAAATACCATTTATCGAAAATTTATGTAAATTAAATTAAAGAACGTTAAATTCTTTATTCGATAAATATAAATTCATTATTATATCTTCTATAGATTTAGAGATAAAGAAATGCATATAAAATAATTTGATGTAAAAAATCTCATATCAAACTACTTCAAGGCAAGAAATTCAAATGTTTGTAATTGACACACAAATGTCACTGTCAAAAATATTTGTACATCATTATGAAAATAAAAAAAAAGTCAACAATGCAAAAGAATATACGTAAAAAAGAATATAAAAGGAATTTTCGAAAAAATGACAAATATAAAGAAAAAGAAAGTAGAAAAAGAAAATTTGAGGATATTGAATATAAATAAAATGTCTGTATTGTACATAATTTATGTTAAAATATCCGATACATTTTGCAAATATATGTGAGACATGAATATATGTATTTGTATTTAAAAATATTTTTTGTTTTATGCTTACAACTAGGTAAAATATCTGGCGAGAGGTTATGTGCTGGCCACATCAGATTTTTTAGCATGGGAATTCAATCTGTTTTGTCATGACACCGAGTACAGTTGATTTTGAGAGCCCTAATTGTAGGCTACGAAGAATATTGTATTTCTTTTAATTTAATTGTCTTGGGCTTTTCCGGTAATTTTTTTCTTTCCACACAAACTCTCTCCTTGAACTGTGGTTCTTCAATTTAATCTTTATTTTCACCTGAACCATAGATTTCAGTTCGGTTAACCATAAAACACAAGCGAACTTTTCTTGGAAAAATGTCATTGATAGACAAATACCCACTGAAGTGTAACTTTAAACCTTAGATTAAAAAATATTTAAACACAATAGACATCAAAGTATGACGTTTATTCTAAAGTATCAACAAAAGTTCTAGAATAAAAATTAAACAAACAGAGTTTATTTAAAACCAAAGCAACCTTTCTCGAAAACCTGTACTTCATTATCGGGTAGGTATTTCGAGAACTAAGTTATATCCTACTAAAACATAATGTGAAAATAGAGACGTTAATATTATACAACATGTCCACCATTCCAGAGGTCCTAATAACGCTGGCATATGTTAGTTACGAACAATAAAATATATGTAAGTAGAAATGTGTTGAAATACAGTGCATAGATCTATTAATTTAATGGTGTTATATCGTTAACATCTAATTTCTCATAATTTGTTGGAGGGTTATTAAAACTTCTAGATAACAATCTATAGTACATACTATAAAAATGCAGTAAAATAAATAAAGAATTTAGATTAATAGTATATTAAAGAACGTGTTTTATAAGATATGTTTTTTTCGCACGCGTCAAAATTTATTTATTAATTGACAAGTGCGAAAGAAAGTCTTTATATTTTGCGCCTTCTACAATTAACATTTACTTACTCAATTTGTGATTATATTTGTAACCATTTGTACATTTTCATGTAAATAATCTTCCCTAAATAATAAAAAAAAAAATAATAATAATTTCGACATTATATTATTAAAATGAATTGTCAATTAACTAAAAATAAATTAGGTACAAATGGGTTAAAGAAACGTCATCTATTACCAACCGTCTAAAACAAAAAATTGCGTATCGAAACGAAGGTCATTACTATACGCAATTGCGTATCGTAATGACTTCATTATGAACGCAAAATATAAAATATTATATTGTGTTATTAGGAGTAAAAGTGATACTTTGTGTGGCGAGCATGGAAGTTTGCACGACGAACGAAGCGAGTCGGACAATTGCATGCAAGGCACACAAAGACACTTTTATTCCCAATGACACATTAATTTTTTTTTTCAAACGCACTGCTTTTTTTTATTCCCTAATTCTATGTAGTTTCTATGGATGTTTATTTATTTTATTTCTACGCCGTATTAAAAATAAAACTCTAAAAACTATAAATCTTGTGTTTTACTCACAATAACTCTAGCACAATGAGAAAGTTCATATCAATATATGATAATTAATTATTTATATTTTTATAATTTAGTTAAATATTTCATAGATGCAATAATACTATATTGTTAATCAAAAACGTTAATATTATTGTACATATTTGCAATGCAAAACATTTTCCAAAGCACAACCTGACAATCATCAAATTAAATGCAAATATCAAATAATGCTAAATAAATACTTATGCAGAATAAACAATTCCTACAATGTACTCGTATTTTAATATTGTTACTAATAATGTACATATTTTGCATATAGATATTATTAATTCTAATCAACGGACTCACTATTACATTAATTAATTTTATGTAGAGCATATGCCGCATGGAAAGCTGCAATCCGGTAATTTGCATCTATTTATAATATAACGTTGAACAGTAACAGAATGCCATGTCCATCTGTTTATATCTAAAACAAATCACGGAGAATCGTATCTGTTTTGTTTGTGTGGAACGGAAGCTTGAACTGATAGCAAAAAGCTATTTTTTGTGAAACAATATTTGAATTTTTTCATAACAGAGTTGATTCTGGCAAGCTGGAATATAACTAGGGTATTTGATAACAAAAAATAAACGATTAAATAATCATGAATTATTAGTTTGCAGAAATAACAATGATGCGAAAAGCTGGAATTCTCAATGCAATAGTCTGTGTAATATCTGAGGTTTCATTAATTCTTCAACTTTATTGAGGAATATTATAATTTTATCTTTTTATTTATATAATATAATAATGATTTAACAGCCAAAATAAAAATTTAATGTGGTCAGCATATGACTTCCCGCAATTCCTTGTTTAAAATAGCAATGAGCTTTAAGTATCACTTCCGATTGATCGTTTGTAAACAAAATCTACTTTGTTGTTCCCATAAATAGAAAAGTCTGTAATGGGGTATTTGGGATTATATTTTATTGTATTTCCTCGAAAATATGTTAAGAGTTTCAAGTAAAGTACCACTTCCGGTTTATTAAACAGGGTGTTCCGCGATTCGACCAACAAACTTATTCTATCCTATATATTCCGGGGGTCATTACGATCAAAAAATTATATATGACTTATAGGTGAATTCCTCTTTGTTTCAGGGATATCAAAAGAAAATTTTTAAAAAATTATAAAAGAAAATTTATTCATCAATGAATAGCTAATTAACACAAAATTACAGCAACTGTTCAAAATAAGAACCGCCATTTTCTAAACATACGCTCTCCTTCGAGTAATAGAATGTTGCCAGTTAATTTTTGCCAATTCATTCTTTAGAGAATTAGTAGCTTCAACTATACGGTGTATCTGGTTTACCATTACTCTACACACGAGATTTGAGGCAACCCCACAGAAAAATATCTACAGGCGACAAGTCAGGTGACCAATGTACAGGATCACCTCGTCTTATCCACCTTTCCGGAAAACTTTCATTAAGAAACACTATCATTTGTCTCCCAAAACGTGGTGGTGCCCCATCTTGCTGGAACCACATGCTTCCAGAGGAATATCTTCCATGTAATTCGGCAATTCTTCTTCCAAAAAGTGAAGATAAGTTTCTGCACTAAAGACGTTTGAAAATGTGTGGTGAGGAACAATGCGATCTGGGTATCGCCTGCAGCACGTCCAATTCCATTGCAAAAACCATACACGAAAACCATATCGGCATATTCTCCATTGGTACAATGCGGCATAATGGCTTAAATTAATAAGACAGCACAAAAATCATTCATTTGTCAAAGATACGTTCATTCATGAAGGCTATCTCAATTATCATTTTTACCTTCCGTCACCTTTATAGGTAAGGAAGGTATTGACTTTGGACAAAAAATTTGGTGGTTTTTGAAGAATAAGCAAATTTTAGAGTCCATGGAATAAGATTTTACTATTTTTACGATGATGTCTGAATGTATGTAAGTATATATATATATATATATATATATATATATATATATATATACATATATATGTGTGTGTGTGTGTGTGTGACGTTTTTTTCGGATCCGATAACTCAAATACTACAATTCAAAAAATTATAATTCTTTCGTATTCCTTTTCTTTACATCCATGTGAAGATATGATTATATTTTGGTTAAAATTGGTCAACAGGAAGTACCCTCATTTTAAGATGTCAACAGTTGTTCTTGAAAAAACACTGTTAAATATCATTTTTCCACATTTAATGTTATAAATATTAAAGAATATTTCATTCTGTATATGATTTGATTACATTTTATATTTCATATTCAATGGTATAGAATTAAAAAATTATAAAGAAATTAAATAAAGCAGCTAGCTATGTTATAACCATGGAAACCGCTACAATATAAAGAAAATGCTAATTGACAGATCTCAGTGGCAAGAGCAATTGACATGTTTGTGTTATAATTTTTCTGGAAATATAGAATCTCTTAGGTACATGAAACTTTCTGTATGGAATTTGTACAAAATATATGGAACTCACGGAAGGTAATGTGCTGGGCTCATCCTATTAATTCCTTCGATATCTCCAAAACAAAGAGGAATTTTTGATCGTTAAGACCCCCGGAATATATGGTATAAGTTTATCGAGTAGAGTTGTCAATCATATACAAAATTTGAGAAGTTTTGGATTATATAATAATATATTTGTGCAGAACTTCAATTAAAGTATCACTTCCGATGTATCAATTTTAGCCAAAATCTAATATGTTTTTCCTATTGATATAAATTCTTAAATACTAAAAGTTTTGAAATATATTTTTTCATTAAAATCGAATATATAAAATAGAAATATTTGGAAGTTTTATACAAGAGTTATCATGGAAGGAAACTGGTTGCACATAGACAGCTATACAGACATCTTTGTAAAAATAGTAAATACGTGTTCTGGGGACCCTAATTCGTGATTTTTCACTGAAAAATAACAATCGAATATTTTGTTCAAAAACATTACATCCCTTACCTAGGTATGTAGGTCGGCGGGAGGTAAAAAAAGACGAAGACGAGCAATAAAAGATTGTAACAAGATGCGAAGAAGTTCGTTCGTAGTTGTACATACAAAACAATAAAACTTGTACAATCAGAGGTTCTTGTTTAAAAATATCCTATTTACAAGTTCTCTCAGTGGTTATGAATATTTTATCCACACACAAGAGAGTTGCAGCATCATTAGAAATGATTAGAGCAAGAATAATAAAAACATACGCGGTTGGCCACATACGCATTATAATTTAAAAACTAATTATCAAGTTTTAAGTTGGGTCGGCAGAGTTGCGCTGCTCGGGCATTGTGCCAGCCTTGTATCAGACAAGGTAATTTTATTAAACATGGCGGACAACAGGCATCAAAATGAAGCCAGCCAACTTTTACATGAAAGATACTCGCCAGGGTTGGCTTAAATCTTTTGCGGAGCCAGGTGCAACATTTTACCGTGGGTCCGCTCTTTTTACAGAATTTACAAATTTCAAGAGTATGTCATAGAACTAGATATACAGTAATATTAACAATGAGTTAACAGTTTGTATATTTGAAATAAATTGTGAAAAATTGTCAGCCATCGGGATTCGAACCCGAGACCCCTATCTTGCCGGGACAGTGCTCTTACCAACTAAGCTATTGGCTGCTCTCCTCTCGATGGCTGAACAATCTTTCACTTTTAAAAGTGAAAGATTGTTCAGCCATCGAGAGGAGAGCAGCCAATAGCTTAGTTGGTAAGAGCACTGTCCCGGCAAGATAGGGGTCTCGGGTTCGAATCCCAATGGCTGACAATTTTTCACAATTTATTTTAGATATACAGTGTCATCAAATTAAAAATTTCTTCTTCAATGTACATTCCTTCTAAATCAACATAGCAACTTCAAGAATATGACATAGTTCAGTTTGTTTGGTATTCTACTAGATAATTTATTCTTCAATATATGTTTTTAGGTACATTTCTTCTATGTCCACAGCCACAGCGCTTGACTTGGTCCTACAGACCAGTTGAGTCGTTCTGGAAGACTAAAACTGAGATGCTGTTCAATAGTTCCATACCTTTGTCACGATGATTTAAGCGTGTTATATCATCGTAACGGTTCCCTTTTAGCTTCAAATTTAGTTTGGGGAAGAAGTATAGTTAGCCGGGGCCAAATCCGGAGCATACAGAGGATGATGCAACATATTTGAAGAACAGAAATTGTCCTACGACTGATGCTTTATAGGCCGATGCGTTATCGTGCGCGCGCACAACTTTTTTTTTCTTTAAATCTTCGATATTCAATCCAGCTGTTTCGTTTTCGATGTTCAATTATACTGCAACCATCTTAATCGTAATACGTCGATCGAAAACCAGCAATTGTCGTACTGCTTCGATGATAGAGCGGATTGGGTCATCTTTGTTTGCATCTCACAAAATTTGATTGCATACCGCTATTCGACAGATACATATAAGACGAGGCAAGACTAAGTGGTCAACTAACTACGCCCAAACGAGAATTGTACTGAATTAATAATAAAAAATCTGGTGTGGCCAACACAATACCTCCCGCCATTTACAGCCCGAGTCACAAAAAAGATGAAGTTTTTTGGATTAGTGAATTTTTCTCTAATTTTGACAGTTTATTTCTTAAAATATAGTCTAATCTAATCCAAGTAACTACCTTTTTTTAAACCCGTCAACAGGATTAAATCCCAATAACAGAGTGGGTTCACATTCACACACATCCATGCCTTAGTGGGATTCGAACCCAGAGCCCCGAGAGCACTCATGACATGAGGCGTTGCTCTAACCATTGAGCCACCGGAACTATAATAAAATGAAGATTAAATTTTAAATACCGGGATAGAATAGAATTCACTAATCCAAAAATGATGATTAGCTTAAATATTTTTGTGAATCGTTAATTTTTATTAATCTAAATAGGTACATAGCTACATATTTACTCAAATGTATTCAATTCCTTTTCTATTGTTCTATTTACTTTTTCCTTTTTAAAACGTTACTAATATTATTTTGAAATGATTAGTTCTTTGATAGTAATATTTATCGATCAGTTACTTACATTTGAATAACTGCGTTTTATTAGTTTGAAGCGTAGGCTCTGGGATTTAAATTATAGATAATTTTATAAATTTATCCATAAAATATATAGAAAAAGTATTAATGCAAATCTATAGAAAATTCAATAATCTTTAATTTTTATAATACCATTAATCTCGAAAAAATAACATTTAAAGGTATTTTTCGAAGAAAAACTATTTTGAGCTTCTAGTAAAGTGCCTTTTTCGGTTTTCTGATTTTCACCAAAATCTAATGGGCTCTTTCCAATACAGAAAAAGTTCGAAATACATGATTTCAAAATTTTCTGAATGACAGTATTCGAGTTAGAGTGGAGGATTCACACCCACATACACAGACAATATCGTGAAAATGTTAATTGGATTCTAGGGACCTGAAAACCCGGTCATTTACCAAAATCTCGATATGCGATTTTTACCACGATCCCTATACCTCCCTTACCAAGGGCAGCGGGAGGTAAAAATGTAGATTCTAAACCAAATAAAAACCAATATGTTGTCAAAATATTAAAATCTGACAATTCATTTAGCGGATATACGACTTGTTTATAAACCACAACAATGGCCCTGCCTCAAGCCTACTCTGTAGTCAACAGGCATCAAAATAAAGCCAACTAACTTTTACACCAAAGACACTCACCGCAGTGTGGTCACAAATTGAGATTTATTTTTGCAGCAGCACTATAACAACATAATTCGCATTACCTACTTTCTGTAAAGTAAATGACATTGTTGGCTCTGCTGCTCCTTTGCCCTCAAAATTAATGTCGGCTTGCTTTGTTCTCGCTTTAAATAACAACAGAAACAAAAGAAGAAAAACTTTTCTGGGTAAAATATTTGAATGCAGTTGTTTGCGACGAACACTCGGGCGGAAAACTGTGATACTTTGACTCTGATTCCTGAAGTGGGTAACACATTCTAATTTTATTCCAGGAAATAAAGAACCCGCGTAAATCAAAACTGAAAATGAACAGCAGAATAGCGGTGGCCGCGGGAAAGATGGATTGTTGCTTTTCAGGTTGTACTACATTCAGCTGTTTCTGAATATAGCATTTTAAACTCCAACTAAAAAGCAATTACCATGCCATTTATCTGTGTATCAAATCTGGATAATTAAAACACACTTCACTCTGATTTACTGCTAAAAATTTCCGAAACACTTTTTCAGCAAGGAGCAAAAACCTTAAATTATACAGAAATATATCATGAGAACTTTGTAAATTAATTAGATCTAAAATACTTCTGGTATTTTTAAATAATGTTCATTAATTATTTAATTAAGTACTTTCGGAGTGGTTATGGGGAAAACAAAAAACATTTAATGTACATACTTGCATTTATGCATTAAAAAAACATACTATAAAACACCTTCAAGGATAAAATTTACCAGACATTCTTACCTCTCGCAAAGATAGGTATTGAATTCATGCTAAAAATCACATATTCAGATTTTAGTGAATAAGTACGTTTTAAGGTCTCTAGAATCCGATTAAAACATTTTTACGATGATATCCGTGCGTGTGTGTGTGTGTGTGTGTGTGTGTGTGTGTGTGTGTGTGTGTGTGTGTGTGTGTGTGTGTATGTGTGTGTGTGAATGTGTGTATGTGTGTGTGTGTAGGTGTGTGTGTATGTATGTATATATATATATATATATATATATATATATATATATATATATATATATATACACATATATGTGTGTGTGTGTATGTGTGTGTGCGTGTGTGTGGATGTATGTGTGAATGTGTGTGTGTGAATGTTGGATCCACGACTTGTCAAGTACTATAAGACTTAAGACATTTTTAACTAAGCATTCCTCAATCTAACAATAATGGGAAGAGTTGATTAAGATTTGGTAACATTTGAACCACCGGAAATAGTAGTTACAAGAAAAAAATCATCTAAATATTATTTATCGAAAATTTATGTCAATACTTACGTTAAATTCTTTATTCGATAAATAAAATTTCATTATTATATCTTCTATAGATTCAGAGATAAAGAAATGCATATAAAATAAACCACAAAATAATCACTCTCTCTTTCAACAACATTCTTACCAACCTGACATCATATAACAAATATTCCTCACTCTTATAACATATTAAAGTGACCGATTTTCGTTAGCGAAATATCGCAACCGGACTACATTAATAGTTACGAAGCAATCATCCTTCGCTACACATTCCTGTCTAAGCACACTTCTTTCGCCTCGGCCACATTCATTTCATAATCGCATTCAAACACGCTCTTCTTCGCTTCTCACTCGAAAACTTTCTCTCTTTAGCACCTTATCAATCACATCCATCCACTTACACACTGGAAGGCCACGCAATCGAACACCCTCAATATCACCAAGATATATACGCTTTACAAGCCGTTCACTCTTCATTCTCTCCACATAACCAAACCAGCTCAACTGGCTTATTCCTATTCTTTTAACAACATTTTTCCTAACCATACATTCTTCATACACCAAATTATACCTCACGCGGTCCCGTCTTACATATCCACATACACCACGTAAATACTTCATTTCCACGGCAGTCACTCTCTTTTTATGCCTAACATTCGCTTCCATACATTAAAGCAGGCCCTAGCACTCCATTATACACACTTAACCGAGCTTCTCTAGATACGTTTACGTTTTAAGCAAACGTACCCAGAGCACCCATTACCTTACACCCCGCACTCACTCTCCTTTCAATTCGACCATCCCTTGACATCATGCTACCCAAATATGTAAATTCATTCACTTGCTCGAGTTTCACTCCATCCACCAACACATTGCATACAGTTACCAAGTATTCAGCTTTACTGAAATGAATAAATATTTATTCAACAAAAGTATGTCACCCCATTTTAATATTAAAAATGTCTCATTCCATATTTCCACAAATATTGCGAGATATTTCGCGAAAATGCTACAAAGTGATATATTTTTAACGCCAACTACAAAACCATAAAATTTTCAGTTTTCTATTAGTGCTCTGCGGGAAATGCGCTCTACAATAAATACGTTCCACAATTTCAAGAGTAAAAATAACCAGTTTGAGGGGATAGTCCACGTTTGAGAGGTGATAAAAATATCGGATACAAGATACAAGTGTAAGATGATCGCTTCAATTTGATCCTGGTTTATCCAGAGCGATTACTCTTTGAACTGAGCTCATACCTTTGTATTTGGTACTTGGACTGCCTTTTGTGAAGGATAATACAAAGTATACAATGGGAACTCTGACATTCTTGCACTATACACTTTTATCTAACTTTACAAAATGTTTTCATGAAATAGTACTTGTAATATTTTCTATGTTTACGTAATTTGTAAAAATGTTACTGAACAAATGATAAAAATAAAAGGCAACTTCTATGAGATACCATGATATATTTACTTTGATGATGAAGTAGAATATTCAGATAACAACTAATATATAATGTAAGAAGTTTTCTTTGAAAGTTTTTAAAGCAGTGTTTTCATATTTAATTAAAAAATATCTAGTGGTTCGTTTGAAAAACGATCAGAGCTTTTTTAATTAATTAAAGTGCTGTTAATTAATGCCAGAAAAGTTTAAATGATTAAAAAATGCCCTAAAGAAGTTTTATATTATTTTACCGCCTTAGTTATTTTAATGATATTAATAAAAGAGTAAAAATTGTTACAGTTAACTAAAGTTAATAAATATAAGATTATTATAATTTTTCATTGCCAAATTCATGAATTTTAATTTAAAGATCAAAGTCATGTACCAAGAATATACCAAACCTCTCGCTATTTAATTTTTATTAATTTAAATATACATACTTATATATTTAGTTATTGCGGAAACTGTATTAAGATCCATTCCATATAACTATGGTTCTATTTATTATTTTCTTTTTAAAACCTTACTATTATTAATTTGAAATGATTAGTTCTATGACAGTGACATTTATCTGTCAGTTACATACATTGAGATATGAACTATGTAATCAAGGTGTTTTGCTTGTTTAAAGCGCAGACTCCGGGGCTCCGGGATTTAAATTATAGATAATTTTATAAATTTATCCATAAAATATATAGAATAAGTATTTACGCAAATCTGTAGAAAATTTAATAATCTTTAATTTTCATAATAACACAAATCTTGAAAAAATAACATTTGAAGGTATTTCTCGAAGAAAATCTATTTTGAGCTTAAAGTAAAGTGCCATTTCCGGTTATCTGATATACACCAAAATCTAATGGTCTCTTGCCATATTAGAGTAAGGTAGATATACAAAGTTTCTAAATTTTCTGAATGATAGTATTTGAGTTAGAGTAAATACACACACACACACATACATACACACACACACACACACACACACACACACACACATACACACTCACTCACACACACACACACACACACACACACACACACACACACACACACACACACACACACAGGGGGGGCAGCCCAGAATGGCCATAAATCCCCCTAGGAAAACTACATATTAATATATTTTTTAATATTTTAATTATTGATATAATTTTGTGAATGGTGTGTTTTACAGTTTAAATTGATTAACCGAGAAAAATTTAGGTGAGTAGTAAAAAATTTAGTAATTTTTCAATGTGAAAAATTCTGATTAGGTAATAATTATTCAACAAATTATTCTCTATTTTTCAACAGTAAAATAAGCGCTTTGTGCTTTACATATTCACCACATTATTCTTAAATACACTGTATTTAATGACTAGCTAAAGTTAAAAAATCCACAGTATATTCATAAAAGTTTCAGAAGATTTTTCATGAAGTTCTAGAGAGTTTAGGTTTATATGTATACCTACTTTTTTAAGTTGCCTTGCCAGAAATTTATAGAATATTTTGGAATCATCCACCGAACAGAGCATGAAAACATTCGGATCCAATAAATTTTTACACATTTTCTAGTTTTTTTTTTTTTTATTGTAATTCAAGACACCTTCTTTAATGCGTACTTGCGACAAAATGGGATTTCCTATCTACTTAACATATCCAACTCAAGGGCCTGGCCTCCTCCCAGAAAAATTATCTAGTTACGCCCATGGGACCAACTACTAATTGAGTCGGTTAGATCATGTGACTAGACAGAAAGCAACAAAAGAAAATAAATAAATATATCATCACGGCATTTTACCCATTGCTGGGTGTGCCAGTCTGCTTTGTACTCAGATTTTGGTAATGATGACATTTGTACCGTACGGGCGTTTACCAGGCGTCACCTCACGGGCACTCATTGCTGGTGTGGAAAGTGCACCACAGGAGTCAATTTAAATAATAAATTAAATAAAGAGAAAATAAAGAAAGAAATATAAGGCAAATAAGAAAAAAGAAAATGGAAAAAATATATTAAAATTTGAAATCAGAATACGGGCAATAGACAACCGAAGTGAAATCTGAAATAACCAGCTATTAAAAACACTGAACTACTGATTAATGGAAGTTGGCGAACAAGTATTGCTCTTTCTTTTTCATTCATTTTTTGATTATTTTAAAGAAAGATTAATCAAATCACACTTTTAGAAAATTATGTGGTACACGTGCATCATTTATTTAAAGCATTTTTTCTCCAAAATTTATAAACAATTGAGAGATAAAACAATGTAGTCAACTGCTCGCTAATCATCCTTTATCAGTTGTTATTTTTAAATACTACTATCTGAATTTTGATACGCTCTTTTTTAGTTAACATATAGTTAGAATTTTAACTATAGACGGTACAAATGGCCAAAATTAAATAGAACTTATAAAATGTTATAATAATAATAATAATAATAATAATAATAATAATAATAATAATAATAATAATAATAATAATAATAATTTGATTTTAGAGTGTTTAAAAATGTTTGTTCATAAATATTTCAATATTTCATTTTAACCGATTTCACATCATCTTATATATGAACAATTTTTAAGTCGAATATATATTTGAAATTTATCCAAAATTGGTAGAAAAGTACTATAATAAAAATATTATTTCTATTTTATCGTAGCTATAAATTTAACGACAAAATTACGTGTTTTGAATAAAAAGACAAAAACATGAAACATGAGTTACGTTTAAAATAAAACTATGTCATACATGAAAATGATCTTCGTGGACATAATGACCTTTATATAGTGACCTTGACATCTTATCTAAAGTTTCACAAAATACCTGACGGTATATTGATTGACTTTAATAAGGTCCGACGCTATGATTTTGCTACATAACTGGCCAAAGTTGAAGTTCAGAACTTTACATTGTTACTTCAAGCTTCAGTGACTGGAATTCACATTAAGGTAACCAATAATGTATTGGAATCAATACCGTAGACGTTAACGGAGACAAGAAAATTTTAGAGAAGGTTTAACTCAAACAAAGGAAAATTTATTATTGTTTCTTGTGTTTTTATTGTGAAAATTAGAGTGAGTTTGAAATTTGCTCTTGTTTTTGAACATATATATAGACAAAGTTCATATAAATAAAGACTGGTAAGTGTCATGATTTTAAGTTTTTTGAAGTTCAGTTTGCATGACTGTGAATTTGAGACGCCAGCAATACAATCTTACAATTTTTCTTTGGCATAGAAATACTTTAGTAGCATAAAGTGAGTTTCCCCAGGAAAAATATGAGTTCCATTTAAAAAAATCTGATGTGGCCAGCACATTACCTTCCGTCAGTTCTATGTATTTTGTATAAATGTCATACAGAAAGTTCTTTGCAAAATATTATATTTCTTGTACATTACCTTAAGGCAGTTGTATGTATTTTATACAAATTCCATACAGAAAGTTCCTATATTTCCAGTAAAATTATAACAAACATACTGTCAAGTGCACTTGACACTGACACCTTTCAATCAGAATTTTCTTAATGTAGCAGCTGTTTCCAGAGTTATAGAAAAGCTGACTAATATATATGATATTTAATTTCTTTATAATTTTTTAACTCTATGTCCATTTAATATGAAGTACAAAATGCATTCAAATCGTATAGAGAATAAATAATTCTTTAATATTTATAATAACATTAAATGTGGAAAAATGATATTTAACATCGTTTTTTCAAGAAAAACTGTTAAAATCTTCAAATGAGGGTACTTCCGGTTGACCAATTATAACCAAAATCTAATCAGCTCTTCACATGGATGTAACGAAGAGAAATACGAAAGAATTATAATTTTTGGAATTGTAGTATTAGAGTTATCGAATTAGAAAATTTTGTCACACACAAACACACACACACACACACACACACACACACACACACACATATATATATATATATATATATATATACATACACACACACACACACACACATACAGACATCATCGTAAAAATAGTAAAATCGTAATCTAGGGATCCTAAAACGTGCTTATTCATCAAAAACTCACCACCGAATTTTTTGACCAAAGACAATACCTTCCTTACCTAAAGGTGACGGAAGGTAAAAATCTGATGTGGCCAACATCAAACCTCCCGCTATTTAATTTTTATTAATTTAAATATACATACTTACATATTTAGTTATTGCGAAAACTGTATTAAGATCCATTCCATATAACTATATGGTTCTATTTACTATTTTCTTTTTAAAACGTTACTATTATTAATTTGAAATGATTAGTTCTTTGACAGTGACATTTATCTGTCAGTTACATACATTTGAGATATAAACTGGGTAACCAAGGAATTTTGCTTGTTTAAAACGTAGGCTTCGGGATTAAAATTATAGATAATTTTATAAATTTATCCATAAAATAGGTATATATATATAGAAAAAGTAATCTGTAGAAAATTTAATAATCTTTAATTTTTACACAAAACTTGAAAAAATAACATTTGAAGGCATTTTTCCAAGAAAATCTATTTTGAGATTCAAATAAAGTGCCATTTCCGGTTATCTGATATACACCAAAATCTAACGGTCTCTTCCCATATTAGAATAAGGTAGAAAAACAAGGTTTCAAAATTTTCTGAATGATAGTATTTAAGTGAAGGATCCAAAATGTTAAAATTTGATACTAGGGACCTTAAAACGTGGTCATTTACCAAAATCTCGTTATGCAATTTTAGCACGATCCCTATATCTCCCTTACCAAGGATAGCGGGAGGTAAAAATGTAAGTTTGTGTTATATTTCAAAAATTTACCGATAGAAAAATTATTTTCGTACTCCACTGGATAGACAATAAAAATATCTAACTTTATATTTGAAACATTTTTCTCGATTAGTGACAGTTTAGAAGTTATTTCAAAATGAAAATATCAACCAAATTCAGTTTTCTGCCATTTTCTAGTCTCGTTTTCTAATCTTGGACGCGTATAAAAAACATGTCGTTTTTTAATATACTATTTGTTGATTGGAAATTTTTCAAGAATGGAAAAATGACAATTCCATTTTCATGTCCTTCTAATAGAATTATATAGTTAGACATATTTTGTAAAGTGTTTTGGCAAACAGATGGTATCTACTCATCTGGCCAACTGGGTCAAAGCTGAAGCCAGCATTGCAAATTCCGCAAAATCTGTTGTTCCTGAACCTCAAATCCTTATTACAAACTGTAAAGCCCAGTGCACACATTGTCAATTGTCGATCCGGAATCAGGATGTGTACACAGCAATCATAGTTAGCCATGGTTGTCAGGATTCAATTTAATTATATGAATATGAACACACTTGGGAAGGGTTTTGATAAATTAAAAAATCTGATGTGGGCAGCACATTACCTCCCGTCAATTCTATGTATTTTGTACAAATTTCATACAGAAAGTTCCTTGCAAAAGATTCTATTTCTTTTCGTACATTACCGTCTGGCAATTGAATGTATTTTATACAAATCCCATACAGAAAGTTTCTAGGAAAAGATCCTATATTTCCAGCCACAATCATACTAGGTCAATTGCACTTGACACTGACACTGTTCAATCAGAATTTTGTTAATATAGCTGTTATTTACAAAGTTATAGAATAGCTGGCTAATTTATGAAATTTAATTTTTTAACTCTATATCAATTTAATATGAAGTATAAAATGCAGTCAAATCGTATAGAGAATAAAATATTATTTAATATTTATAATAACATTAAATGTGAAAAAATGATATTTAACATCGTTTTTGCAAGAAAAACGGTTAAAATCTTCAAATGAGGGTACTTCCGGTTGACCAATTATAACCACGAAGAAGAATACGAAAGAATTATAATTTTTGAAATTGTAGTATTATAGTTATCGCAGGCGAAAATTTTGTCACATATATACACACACACACATATATACACACACACACATATATACACATACGCACACACACACAACACACACACATACACTCACACACACGCACACACACACACACACACACACACACACACACACACACACACACACACACTCACACACACACTCACACATACACGCTCACACACACACGCACAGCGAGAGGTAAAAACAAACAGTCACAAATAAATATTAAACATTATTTTAATTATTATTAAACATAAATAGCATAAATAATAAAGAATTTTTCCTAACAAATTATAAAAATTGAAACAGTTTCACCATTGTTTGACGATATTCTGATACAAACTATAGCGGTGGATGGCGCTGGTGTTTGTTCACTGATGAATTCACGGTAGGCGAGCACAACAGGCGCGTGAGACTTTTAAAATCAGGCAACCAATCAAATTATAAACACACGATACATCATCCTAATTATTAATTGACTTCAATCACTTGTAGTTTGCGAACTATATTTAAACAAAATTCTTTCACTAACACTCATTAATTTACGTATATTTTCACATTCTTGTCTAAGATAGGTAAAATTTGACTATGGTATAGCACCCCATTGTGTAAAATTGTAAAGACAAAATTACTATAAAACTTCCAAATTAACTTGATGGAAGTGAACAATATATTTTTTAATTTGTAAGTAAAATACTTATCGTATCAATCGGTTCGTTATTATTCTATATGTTATATTGAAATAATAACTATCAAAATGTTGATTAAAACAATGAATATATTCAGACCCGATCCTAGCGGCTGTTGATTTTGCCATTCTAACTTATTATAGAAAAAAAATATATTTAAGAATTTTAAAAATATCAACCATTAATGAAATAAACATATTAATAAAGCATTATTCTTTTGAGAACTTGGTTTGGCTGACTGGTAAAAATATTTATCCTAATAAGTATATAGTTTATTTTATTAAAAGATTGAAGCCCAGTTGCATAAAGCATTGTTAACTTTAATCACGTTGTTAACTTTGACATGGCTTTTTTTCCAATGTATTTTTGATACATATCCATGGTTACAATGTGTAGTTAAACACATGATCAGCTAACAACGTTTTATACAATTGGCCCTGAGTATACTTATGATGTCAACTAGAAATCCTGCGCCTGTGTGAGAAAATTTTCTCGGCCGTCTTAATTTACAACGCTCCAAAAAAAAAAAAAAAATTAAAAGCAAAAAAAGTATTAATTTTTAAGTTATACGGGGACAGTAATATTATAATCAATTTTTTACATAGTTATTAATTAAACTTTTTCATTATTGTAATCAAATTTTCTTTGTTTTAATCAAGCTTTTCTTTGTTGTAATCAAAAATCTTTAGAAAAAATACCCTTAGGAATATAATCAGAGGAACATATTTTCATTAAATTACCCCACTCTTGATACATATATACACGGAGAAAAATGTATACTTACGATAAAGATAATTATGTATATAATAACAATAAAATATCGTACGTATAGTGACAGCGCTTTTATTACTTGCGATTATAATACAAATATTGCTAAAACTTGACAATTTATTATATATGCGACAACTATATATATTGCTGTCAAATCAATTAAAAATGTTTGCTGTAATAGCAAATTCAACTTGTATACGACAGCAGCAATATATTTTCACTTTAACAATACAAGTTGGATGTTGTTGGTAGTTCATATATTTAGGGTAGCAATTATTATTCTTATTTAATGTATTAAAAATGGTTACCTTAACATTTTGAGAATGTTATTATAGGTATTATGATGTTTACTCTAAGAATATATGTTATTTGTAGTTAATAATTCATATATTTATGGCACCAATCTTTTAATTTGTACTTCTTACATAGGAAGGTAATAAAAGACCAGAATTTAAATAAACATTTATATTTAAAAAAAAATAACATTATGTTTAACATTATACAAATTTAACAAAAAAATATATATCTCACCAGCATTTTTTTTAAATCAATTAACACTGTAGTTTCCTGGCATGGACTGGGGAATTTTAAGTGTAACAAAGATGGTCTACCTTGTGGGTACGTACGTACAATTTGCACTGTTACTAACAGTATGTTAGTGTGAACTAGATACAGTTGTATATAATATATTACTCGTATTTTCTGTATTCTATTGGAAAGATCACATTGTCCGGTTATTTATTTTTTTCCATAATATTTTTTAAGAAAAGAAAGAAAAATAAAAAATTAATGTGGCCAATTAAAATATATTTACTTCTTGAAATAACATATATATCATTATTTATAAAACTTACATCCAAATACGCCGATGGACACTTCGAATCCCCATTCTTTTAAAGTATCTTTTACGTAGACATCAGCCATGGGCTATGGTGATAGAAAATATATACAAAATATCACACGTCGTATTATTGTATTAGTTTTAATTTCAAAAGAATTTCAAAAAAAGATAGTGTGAACTGTTAACAAAACTAAAACGAACACCAGAAAGAATGACGTCTTCGTCTTGTCGCATCGCAAGTCGTGTTTGTTGTACACGTTTATATACTAAAATGGACGTTACGAGAAGGGTCTCGCAACAATACAGATTGATGTGTTGTAGCAATACCAGATAATGATAACAGATATAAATACGCTTGGAATACATATCTCTATACACCACAAATTTAAAACAATAATAGATACTTGATTTTATAATATTATATTGTTATAATATTTTTAGCAATATGTATTCCAAAACTATCAATACAAAGTAATTAAAGTAACATTGCGGATACGTACGAAATTAACAATATTTATGTTGCAAATTTACGTATCAAAAATAATATCAGATTGTTATTGTAATCTTCTATATTGTTAGTACAAATATAATTTACTTAGCAATAAATTTTTAACAATCCATTTTTCTCCGTGTACATAGGTACAGGGTATTAATCAAAAAGCGGGCCATAGGCGTTTAACATTGGAAAACAATTTTCCTTTGCATAAAAGTTCCCACTTAATTTTAGATAAAAATGTTTCAAACAAAAAAAATCTGATGTGGCCAGCACATTACCTTCCGTCAGTTCTATTTATTTTGTACAAATTTCATACGGAAAGTTCCTTGCTAAATTGAATATTCTATTTCTTGTATATTACCTTCCGGCAGTTGCATGTATTTTATGCAAATTTCATACAGAAAATTATTTTGTGACGTTTTCTATATACAGTGTAATGTATCTGCAGAAATAAAAGAATTGTTATTATTATTATTATTATTATTATTATTATTATTTCTTGTACATTACCTTAAAGCAGTTGTATGTATTTTATACAAATTCCATACAGAAAGCAAAAGATCCTATACCTATTTCCAGTAATATTATAAGACAAACACACTACGTCAATTTCACTTGACACTGACATCTTTCAATCAAAATTTTCTTAAATAAATAGTAGCTGTTTCCACAGCTATGGCTACTTTATGAAATTTAATTTCTTTATAATTTTTTAACTCTATATCCATTTAATATTAGGTATAAAATGCAATCAAATCGTATAGAAAATAAAACATTCTTTAATATTTATAATAACATTAAATGTGAAAAAATGATATTTAACATAGTTTTTTCAAGAAAAACTGTTAAAATCTTCAAATGAGGGTACTTCCGGTTGTCCAATTCTAACCAAAATCTAATCAGCTCTTCGCATGGATGTAACGAAGATAAATACGAAAGAATTAGAATTTTTAGAATTGTAGTATGGAAGTTATCGTAGACGAAAATTTTGTTACATACACACACACACACGGACACACATACATACATACATACATACATACATACACACACACACACACACACACACACACACACACACACACACACACACACACACACACACACACACACACACACACACACACACACACACACACACACACACACACACACACACACATACATACAGACATCATCGTAAAAATAGTAAAATCGTATTCTAAAGACCCTAAAACGTGCTTATTCATCAAAAACTCACCACCGAATTTTTTGACCAAAGACAATACCTTCCTTACCTAAAGGTGACGGAAGGTAAAAATTAAAATAATAACTCAAGAATATTGATTACAAGAATGAATCCCACAATGTATCCAATATTTAAATACCTTATATCATTTTGCAAAGAATCATATGAAATCTGTTGTAAAATTGTTGATTCCAGAAATGATTTTGATTATAACCTATTGATTACAAGAATGAATCTAGGAAAAATTCATCAATATAATAAATTTAGCATTTTTGAAGAACAAAAAGTATAGTTTAAATTTTAATTTGCAAATTTTACATCATGAGGGGAAGGGGCGCTAAAGTGTAACGTAACACAAAGGCGCCTAATACTCACGGAGCGGCCCTGATGACAGTGCTAGTGCCAATAGTTACATAACTTGCGCGCCAGGTGTATCAAATCTCGAATGACACTAGCAAACATGGCTATTGTCTCGACAATGCTAGCTGGCTGCTGTTAATAATAATGGCATCATCGTTCCGCTAATAGGCTGTTAACGTATCCGGAATGAGAGCGAAGATATATAGGGCGAAGGGCGCCAAACACTGCTATCGACAGGTTCAAGTACGCGGAGCTTTGCCGCCGTGGCTTGTGCTGTGCTTTAATGTGGATGTGGCCCACTATCGTTATACTGCTACAGCATCGTAAAGCGGCAGCGACCACGAGCTTAGCGCCAGACCGCGACAATGGCGCCGCCAAGTGATAACATGACCGTATATCGATTACAATTTTTACTTTTTTGATACTAAAGTTTTGTCGTAATTTTGCATTTTCTCCAAGCTTTTTCGCCGATAATACATGATTTTCATGTGAGGATTATAGACTTAAACAGCTGAAATATGAGAGAACGATTTTGTAATTTTCATAAAATTGAATTATCTACAAATTTTTCCGTTACTTTTACACTAATGGTCTTATATTAATTATCTTCTTCTTGTGAATATATTTCTGTGGGGCCGCAATTCCATTGGTTTCTTTGGCCGAATTTTACTTGCATTCCGTGGAAGGTGGCCAACCCACAACCTACTCTTAAAAGAGACCGACAGCTTAATTAGAGACAGACAGTTTCACAAGAGCATAGGCAAAACGTATTTACAGTAATAAATTATATTTGTGATTTCATTATTGTAATTAAATCATTATTGTAATTAAATTTTCTTTATTTTATTGATAATTAAGCATAATAAAGACATTATCTACAATCTTGATGAAAATTATGTACTTATGTGAAAAGTCAATTTCATTATTGTAATCATATTTCCTTTATTGTAATTAAACATTTATTTACTGAAAACATGTAATCAAACAGATATATTTTGATTTGCAACCTTGGTATATATAAGGTTTGTTCCTACACGACTTTTTTGATGCGTTCATGTACGCATTCATGAACACTTTTGTGCGCATGTCATGTTCATGTACGCATTGAGACATAATATGTAAGAAACGTTGTATACAGGGTCGGCCCAAACTACAGGCCAGCCAGGCGACCGCCTGGAGTGAAATTCTATTAAAAATTTAATTTATTGATTCATCGAGTGTGTAGATTTATGTTAAGATTCAAAACAGATAAACAATTACAGGTTATGCTTTCATTTTTTCCTCGCAACGCGCGAAAATTGTGGTCCGCATGTACTGACAAATGGTACATAGCACAGACCAGTGGATGGATCTGACAGTTCGCGGGTACGTTCATGTATGCATCTGAAGGAACAAATGTACCAACAGTCCGATGGACTGTAGAATGTTGAAATGATATTTTTAAATTGCGCATGCGTCTGACGTACATATGACAGTCCGGACTAGCTGTAGGAACTAGTAATTTACATTGCAAGATCGTTACTTAGAACTTTACGAGCGAGCACGGTACTTAACGAGCGAGAGAAGCGAGCTTGTTATCCGTTCGAGCACGTAAATTTCGGGTAACGGTTGAGCATTGTACAATGTTTTATGATATACAGAAATAATGAATAAATAGAACTGTATATATGTTGCTATGGTTTCAACAGCCTGTAAATTTTCTAATGGGCGGAGCCCGTAAAAACTAGAGACAGAGTTCTGTTATAAGAGGTTCACGATTCTGTATAACGTAAAAACCTTTTGTGTACCTACGTATAATTAGTTATTTTAATTATTGTAATCAAATTCTTTTTGTATCAGCTATTTCGAAGATTATAGTTTAAATATATTATGTTTTTCAGGGTTTACGGGCTGTACGCAAATAGCTTACTGGCATTGGTCTAAAATAGGCACTAGACCACAAGAGAATATCTCCGACATAATTGGAATAAAGAGTACATCTCGTATCAAACATTTTAACCTCCTGCCTATATAAAATAGAAGAGAGATAATATGTTAGGCATACAAGTTTTTTACTTTTGAGTGTGTAAACAAATGTTAATTTTCTTTTGTAGAATTAACTGTTTCGCTCTTAATTAAACAGTACATAGTACATCATATTTTATTGTAATACCCGTGACCTTTATTAAATATGCAAGGTGTTGGTTGGTAAATATTCCCTTCCGGTGTAATTAAAAAACTGTTAGACGTAATTATTATTTATTATTTTTCCATGCTAGAAGTAGATATATTTAGCTAAAACAAACATTTTTGTTCGTAAGTACAGGTTACATTCGCTGCCAGTCATGAAAGCGATGAGAAATAGATAAAACTACTAAACTACACGTGTCAGGCTAAAAATAAATGAAGAAAATATGTTAATGCAACACAAACATGACGGAAATTATTACTTGTCAATCTGGTAAATAACTTCATACAAAATTCTGAAAATGGCCAGCAGGAAATTCATAAATATTTCCTGTGCTGTTAACAGCAGGAAAGGAAGTGCCAAATAAAATTAATTACTACAAACAGAATGAAGCATGGTTTCCTTTTTCTCCATTACTGAAAATGGAAATGCAATTTCGCATATTTCAGAGACATAGGAATTTATTGAGTTAGAAAAATGATTAAATAGGTAACCTTATTTTACTTGTAATACCCAGAGACTAATTTAGAGTTTTACGCAATAATAAATAATAAAATTACAATTATACCTATTAGTGATTAACCATTTTTGTTATCAAATATTCTTTATTGTAATTAAATATTCTTGTAAAACTGAGTTATTATTATGAGCTTATTAAAAAAGGATAAAAAATTGTGTACATAGCACCAGTGCCGACTTAAGACATTTTTCTATAGAAAATTTAATAATCTTTAATTTTTATAATGATATTAATCTCAAAAAAATAACATTTAAAGGTATTTTTCAAAGAAATACTATTTTGAGCTTCAAGTAAAATGCCAATTGCGGTTATCCGAGTTATACCAGAATCTAATGGTCTCTTTGCATATTAGAAAAAAATCTGATGAGGCCACCACATTACCTTCCGTCAGTTGTATGTATTTCCATACAGAACAAAAGATCCTATATTTCCAGTAAAATTATAACACAAATATACTGTCAACTGCACTTGACATTGACACCTTTCAATCAGAATTTTCTTAATATAGCAGCTGTTTCCAGAGTTGTAGCATAGCTGGCTAATATATATGATATTTAATTTCTTTATAATTTTTTAACTCTATATCCATTTAATATGAAGTATAAAATGCATTCAAATCGTATAAAGAATAAAATATTCTTTAATATGTATAATAAATGTAAAAAAATTATATTTAACATCGTTTTTTCAAGAAAAACTGATAAAATCTTCAAATCAGGTACTTCCGGTTGACCAATTATAAGCAAAATCTAATCAGCTCTTCACATAGATGTAACGAAGAGGAATACGAAAGAATTATATTTTTTGGAATTGTAGTATTAGAGTTACCGCATTAGAAAATTTTGTCACACACAGCCACACACACACACACACACACACACACACACACACACACACACACACACACACACACACACACACACACACACACACACACACACACACACACACACACACACACACACACACACACACACACATATATATATATACAGGGTGTTCCACGACTCGACCGACAAACTTTTACCATATATTCCAGGGGTCATTACGATCAAAAAATGTTATATGACCTATAGTTGAATTCCTCTTTGTTTCGGAGATATCGAAGAAATTAAGAAACAAAATGATAAAAGAAAATTTATTCATCAATGGATAGCTAGTTAACACAAAATTACAACAACTGTTCAAAATGAGAACCGCCATTTTCTAAACATTCCGCTATCCTTCGAGTCATAGAATGTTGCCAGTTAATTACTGCCAATTCATTCTTTAGAGAATTAGTAGCTTCAACTATACGGTCAGTCAACTCTTGGCGTGTATCTGGTTTACCATTATTATACACACGAGATTTGAGGCAACCCCACAGAAAAAAATCTAAAGGCGACAAGTCAGGTGACCGAGCTGGCCAATGTACAGGACCACCTCGTCCGGAAAATTTTCATTAAGAAACACCGTCACTTGTCTCCCAAAATGTGGTGGTGCCCCATCTTGCTGGAACCACATGCCACGACGAGTTTCCAGAGGAATATCTTCCATGTAATTCGGCAATTCTTCTTCCAAAAAGTGAAGGTAAGTTTCTGCACTAAGAGATCCTTCAAAAAAATGAGGCCCAATAAGATTATTATTTAACAAGCCGCACCACACGTTGACGGAAAAACGATGTTGATGGTTAACCACGATTGTTTCGTGTGGGTTTTGATCCGCCCAGATGTGAGAATTACGTGTGTTGTTAATACCATTCCTTGTAAATTGGGCCTCATCCGTAAAAAGTATGTGTGGAATAACCTCCAAACTATTTTGTAACCACTGGCAATACCGTACTCGATTTTCTAAATCGTCAGGAAGTAAATGCTGGACCTTTTGTAAATGATAGGGATAAAGTCCATCATGGTGCAGAATTCTCCATACGTTGGTTTGAGGAATTCCCGTTGTATGAGATATTCTACGAATACTGGTAGAAGGACTTCGTTCAACTGCATTTAAAACTTCTTCTTCAGCGTGCCCATCTCCATCTCTTTCTACACGACGACGTGGAAAAAATCCTGTCTCTCTCAAGCAACGAAAAACGTTTGAAAAAGTTGTATGGTGAGGAACAATGCGATCTGGGTATCGCCTAAGGTACTCCGCAGCTGCAGCACGTCCACTTCCATTGCAAAAACCATACACGAAAACCATATCGGCATATTCTGTATTAGTAAAATGCGGCATAATGGCTTAAATTAATAACTACGATTGTAAACACGTCATTAAACTGTTTTTTTTTGTTAAACAAATCCGTCAAGGCTAACTCAATTATAATTTTTTTTTTAATTTCTTCGATATCTCCGAAACAAAGAGGAATTCAACTATAGGTCATATAACATTTTTTGATCGTAATGACCTCTGGAATATATGGTAAAAGTTTGTCGGTCGAGTCGTGGAACACCCTGTATATATATATATATATATATATATATATATATATATATATATATATATATATATATATATATATATATATATATATATATATATATACATATACAGACATCATCGTATAAATAGTCAAATCGTAATCTAGGCACCCTAAAACGTGCTTATTCATCAAAAACTCACCACCGAATTTTTTGACCAAAGACAATACCTTCCTTACCTAAAGGTGATGGAAGGTAAAAATCGAAATACAAGGTATAAAAATTTTCTGAACGATAGTATTTGAGTTAGAGTGAAGGATCCACACATACACACAGACATCATCATGAAAATGTTAAATTAAATTCTAGGAACCTTAAAACGTGCTCATTTATCAAAATCTCAATTTACGATTTTTAACACGGTAAAAAGGTAATCAACGTAAGTCAGAACTTCAATAGTTTCCGAGATATAAGGCAGTGACTTTTACGTGGTTTGGCCCTACTATCTCGAAGAATTACGACTTTTAGAAATTGAGAAAAATGTTTCACTGTATTGTACAGATATGGTTCATTCAAATACTTGGGAAGTATGATAAATACATAGAAGAAGGGGATGACAGCGAAGAAAATTTGGAATATAAGGACAGGTAAAATTACGAGAGGGGCGCGTAGGACATATTAACTTGGAGACAACATTTCCGTTCAGACCTGTTGAATGACAGATTTTACACAATGATGAAGATAATTTACTGACAGGCAAAATTGTTTTGGATAACTATCTTTGTCAGTTTCTTCGATTTTAATACAAAATGGCATCTTTCTTGAAAACAGTTGGAGCTCAGATTTATGTACGCATTTTGGTAAGTACTACAATATTTTCAAAAAAAAAATACGCTTCTTTAATACTCTGTATTTACGTTTTCATTAAAGTAATAAATGTGTTAGATTAGATTACTTTATGAATGTATTGAAATTGATATGAATAGTAGAATCAATATTACAAATTATAGAACATTAGATCATATCAGTGGAATTTCAAATTTTTGAAATTGTAATAAATACTCTATCAGAAATCTAGAATAATAATATACGGAGTAAATGATAAGTAATGGCATTATAATAGCTGATGTTCCCAGCTGATAATTTAATAATTCACCTATCAATTACTCTGAAGCACGAACTGATACGATTTATTTAATAGCAGAAAATAAAAAACTATATGGAAAATGAATTCACGTATTTATCTTTAATACTAAAAAAAAAAAAAATTAACGAATTCAGCAGTCCAGTTCGGTTTTAGATTAATATTAATTTCCGATCCTAGGTAGTCGACCTGTATGAATTATAGAATTGTAGTGACCACAGGAAACTTAAAACGAAGAGCTGGTGAAGCTGTTTGTGATATTCATAGCGTAGGTTGGTGAGGTAGGTAAACCGCTTGAAATTTAATGAATTATGCAGTATTGAGAAATAGGGTTACATGTGCTGCAGTTATTTTATTAAATAGTATGTTACCTAAACACACTTATTCCATTTTCTCCTTTGCGTCAATAATAATCCACGAGAAATTTAAACAATATTTTTGTAGAATAATATTCATAATAGGCTACTTGCCTGGTACTGAAATTCTGATATCTATCACTAAATATCTAAAGTAAAATTGAAAACATACGTAAAAATATAAGTTTTATTTTTATTTATTTTTTTTAATAAATTAAGAAAGAAGATTTTCTTTGACGTCATAATTTTGAACTGGAGAAAGGGATGCATATTCAAAAATGTAACCTGTAGATGGTAAGCGAGTGCGAGTTTTAATTTGATTTTGACATTAGTTCATTTTTCTGTCACTGTATCTCTTCTTTATTATTTACAATTTGCGTAGTTTCTGTTACTTTTATTATGTATTTCGATTTGTTAAGCAGGATTTTGAAGGATTTTAACTTAGCTTATACTCGTACAATATTAAAATGACAAAGGAAAATATTAACCTTCAAACTATTATTCAAACGTCAAACAGATGATCTGTCATGTTTAAATTACCCGCACATGCCGTTGCTATTGGACGTACCGATGTTATTGCTTTACGGCCATTCATTGGTTCGGCGTAATTCTACGTTATACATGGCGGTAATTTAAATTTACTAAAATTTCATTAATGTTTTTCTGGCCAATTAATTAAAATTTTACCAAAAGAAAAAATATGGGTAGCAAGTTTTTGTCGTCTCTTCAAAAATATTAAATAAAAAATGACCTACTATAGAATTTAATGAAATACTAGGTATTTTAAAATATAATCCAAAACTTTTCAAATTTGGTATACAAGACTTTTATATCAATTGGAATAACAGCAGATTTTGGTTAAAACAGGCTAAGCAGAAGTGATATATTAACTGAAATTGTTAATAGTTTTTCCTGAATTCAAATAATAGTTTTAGAGAATTAAATTCTGCGTCTAACGCATCTAATATTATTAAATTAACCCTTTATATAAGCGAGATATGTAAATTTAAAATTTATATACTTTTTGGTTTTTGTAATGAAGCTTGTTATGGATCAGGACTAAAAATAACAAAAAAATAAAATAAAAAAAAATAGATGTTAATGTCAAATTACGTCAAACACGTGCAATTTTATAATTGGGTCTATTGGTCTTGCGTACAAGGAAGTCGTGTGGTGTCCACATCAGATTTTTTTATTGCGATTTCTGGGTACATCGATAACTCTTGGTCATCAGTACCCGAAACTTTGAGGGTTTATATTGTATACAAATTTAGATACCTACATAAAATGGGGTCTCGTGGCCGCGTGCCTGAGTGTCAGGTCGTGAATCTGGGGAACCGGGGTCGATCCCGACCGACGCCAATATTTCCAATTTTAAATGGCACAAAATTGACCCCTGTGGTGCACTCTCCACGCCAGCAATGAGTGCCCTTGAGGTGACGCCTGGTAAGTGCCCGCACGGTGCAAATATTTCATCATTACCGATATCTGTGTACAAAGCAGATTGGCACACCCAGCAATGGGTAATAAGCCGTGATGATATATTTTTATTTATTTACGTAAAATTTACAATATATTTTATATTAGGTTTAATATTTCAGAGTCAATACAAAATTTGATAATGTTGTTAAGATTTAGGGTACTGTCTCTTAGGGCTTCTTTTAGTGTGGATGGAATGTTGTTTTGTCTTCGATGAGTCATATAGATTGGGCATTCCAATAGGACGTGTTCTACCGTAATTTGTGTGTTACAATATATAGTTTAATTTATTTATTCTCTGATTTTTAAACTTCGCCCAAATAAATAAAAAGTGTTATAAAATAGTATAAAACACACGTTACAGAAGTCAATTCATGCACTCGTTCGTTCGCCCACTCGCTGCTGTGCGCTCGTAAGCCAATTTGTAACTCGTGCTAGAATATGTTGCCTTCTGTATCTTATGTTTTAATATACTATTCTTATTCTATCGTTAGTATTATTTGATCTATTAAAAATGAATTGTAATCAAAAATTCTTATATTTTATATACCTACATAATATGTGATCTTTTAAAACCATTCTTGTTAAAAACCCGGGATTTTCCATTTTAAAGCCTACCATTTATAACTCTGAATCCATCCAGCGTACGGTTTTCCACTTTTCAGTTCTATAATTACGTCGTCAGTGTTTCCGTGTTCTGTGAGACAAATCATCCTCCGTCTCCGTTCCATCGTTATGCAGGACGGCTTACGCCGATGGGAATACGCAAGGCATGCCTACATCTCCACTCGACATCCGCACAGAGCACGAGAGAAGTCGTGTGTGTTGGGATCCGAACATGACACTTTCTATCAAAATGCTATTATCCGTTTTTGTTGAAAAACAGCGGACGCGGTGTGACAGTGAGAGATATATGTGTTTTAAAGGGTTAGGCTTTTTACAGATTTTTGTTTTTGCAAGAGAGGAAGGATTAGTGATGTTTTTCGTTTTGATGCTTTAATTAAATGTGAATTATATTCTAAATGAGACAGATTTATGGAACTGGGATTTATAAAGCAAAAATAACTCGTTGAAAATGTCCCCCACCAACTAGTTTAAAATATACTGCAGTAAGGGAGACCGATGTCAATTGTAACAGGCGTCAAATGTAACAAGGGTACATAACAGGGCTATCTTTTCGAAGTAGATTAAAACGCGCTTGCAGAGTGAAGAAAGAGTCAGCTCTTTGGTATTTAGTGTAAGTACATACGCGCAAATACGGCGTCTGTTTATAATAATAATAATAATAATAATAATAATAATAATATTTTATTTATCCTTAAATGTCTACAAACATATGGATATCGTCATTAATTAAGTTTACATTATATGTACAGTGACACATTATAAACATTGTAAAAATATATATGTGTGAATACAATATTACATTGGTGACATGACCCCATCAGAAATGGCGGCGAGTTTGTGCTTCTGCGCTTTCAAAATATTCTTCTACCGAATAGAAGGTTTGCTTTAATAAGAATTTTTTCAGTTCTTTTACAAAAGTATTATAATTAGGTATGTTCATTATTTTGGTCGGTAAGGCATTGTATATCTTTAGGCCAAGTATGTATGGAGTATTAATTGTTAAGTTATTTTTAGCAAATGGAACTCTGAAATGGTCCCTTTGACGGGTATTAAAACTATGAATTTGCTTATTAAGAGTAAACTTTGATTTATTTTTAAAAATAAATTTATTTATTTCAAATATAAGCAAACTAGGTACTGTGAGGATGTTGTACCTTGGGAATAGTTGTCTGCAGGAGCATGTACTTCCAACACCCGCAATGCATCTGATAACTCGCTTCTGGGCAATAAATACCTGTGAAGCACCGGATGAGGCACCCCAGAGGCAGATTGCATATTTTAAGTAAGATTCTACTATGGCAAAATAAACCATACGAAGTTGTGGAAAATTGAGATAATTTTTGAGAAATCTTATTAAGTAGCATGACTTATTTATCGAAGCAATAGTTCGTTCACAATGTAGATGCCAGTTTAAATTTTCATCAAATACTGCACCGAGAAAAACATTGTGTTGTTGTCTTTTTAGCGACTGACCATTGATATAAATCATCTGTTGTATGACATTTATATTCTGGTAGTTATGGAATTGTATAAGAGTGGTTTTGGTCTCATTGAGGAATAATTTATTGGCGTTACACCATTGTAAGAGCGCTAAAATATAGATTTCACAATTTTGAACAATCTCGTTAGTGTCATTGCCTGATACAATAATCGAGGTATCGTCAGCATACTGAATAAAATTGGCAGCACCGCCCGCACAGTCAACCAAGTCGTTGACATACATGACAAACAAAATAGGTGCGAGTACTGTTCCCTGTGGGGCTCCTATGTTACTTTTTAAGATGTCTGATAGTACCTTATTATAAACATTGCCATCGTTTTTAAAATTTAATGCCACAAAGTGTTCTCTGTCACTTAAGAAGCTTTCAATCCAGTTTAAAGGTGTACCTCTAATTCCGTAAGAATATAATTTGTCCAGAAGTATTTTGTGATCGAGGCAGTCAAATGCTTTCGAGATATCACAGAAAATACTTACTACTGGTTGTTTATTATCTAAATAGTTAATTAATTTTTCATATAAAAAGTTAATTGCATCAAAGGTAGATAAGTTCGGACGAAATCCAAATTGATTACGGTTTATGATTTTGTACTTGTTAATAAAAGTTTCTAGTCGCCCGAGGAAGCAGTATTCAAACATTTTTGAGAATATGGATGTTTGAGATACTGGTCTAAAATTGGTTACGTTTTCTTTGTCTCCTTTTTTGTGAATCGGTGTGATTTTACATAATTTAAGTTTGTTTGGGAAAACACCTGTGCTAAATGATAAATTTATCATGTACGTCAACGGCTCGATTATAAGATGCAATATCTTCCTTATCAGGAAAGCAGACACATCATCTGGTCCAGCAGACTTTTTATTCTTTAGTTTGGATTTAAGTAGTGTTAGTATCTCTATCTCAGTGTATGGATTTAGGAAGAATCCATTATAATTATTATTTGTTATTGAAGGCTTACTATTATTATTTGTAGTTGAAATTTTTTGAACTAAATTTAATGGTGATTCATTGAAATAATCGTTGAATTTGTTTTGTTCTGACGAATGTCTTTAAATCGACAAAAAAGTAAATACAGGTAGTGACACACATTGTTTCTAAAACACTATAAGTGCTCTGCTCGGAAATATTTCAAGTTAAGGATCAGTTTGTGAGTTATATCTGCTTTCATTTTTCATTAAAAAACATTTCGATTTATTACCTAATAAATACAAAAAAAGCAAATAATATCTTTATAAGTGAAGCGGTGTCAGTTGTAACACATGCCACGGTGTCGATTGTAATGTGTTTAATAATTAAATATAGTATTCATCATGATAAAAATTACAAGAAAAACCACTGCTATCGAAAATATAAAAGAAGAAGAGCAAAAAAAAAAAAACGAAAAACAGTTCCGAAAGTAACAGTCGCAGATTACTCTTCAGATGGGTCCGATGAGGAAACTCTCTGATATGTATTGGCCCATATTTTTTGAGCACAGGAGATTGGTTGCAGTGGCGAAAATGTAAAATCTGGACACCGGGCAAGTTAAATTGTACGAAGAAAGACCTATTTTATGTTTACCTAAACTGCAATTTTGTTAGCGACTAAAGGCATTGGTCAAAATGGTGCATATCACCAACAGAATATATATTTTGTTTGCTTAGTTGTCATCTGAATTTTGTATTTTCTGAGGTAATAAATAAAGGTTTATTTTTTCAATAATTTCTTCTTTTATCTGTTATTTTATCTTATTACGTCACTGTTTAAGTTTGTTACAATTGACACTGGCCCTGGTACTATTGACACCAGTTAGGTGTCAATTGTAACATATGTAATACCTGACTAAAAATCCTTATACTTTTATATTTGTCACATTTTCAAAAGTTTAAAATTCAAAATATTATTCACTAAGGTGGGTAGGTTCTCATATAGGTAATTTCAAAATTTCGAAATGTAACGTTAACTCGTGAAAAATAAAAATTTAAATTTTGTAACAATTGACACCGGTCTCCCCTACCTGATTTATACATGGCCTATTTGCAATTAAAGTAATATTCGGCGTTCTTTGAAATCACTAAATTCAGAATTAAATTCTCTAATAAATAAGCAAATAAAAAACATATGTTCTCATTTAAAATTAAAAAATGTGATGTGGCCAGCACATTATCATTTGTCAGTTCTATGTATTTTATACAAATTCCATACAGACAGTTTCTTGCGAAAGATTGTATATTTCCAGTACATTACCTTCCCTCAGCTCTATGTATTTTGTACAAATTCCATACAGAAAGTTTCTTAGAATTGATTCTATATTTAAATTATAACACAATCATGTCAATCGCACTTGACATTAACATCTGTCTATCAGAATTTTTTATATTATATTAGCTGTCTCCAGTGTTATTGGATAGCTGGCTGCTTTATGAAATTTAATTTCTTTATAATTTTTTAACTTCATATCCATTGAAAGTATAAAATGTAATCAAATCGTATAGAGAATAAAATATTGTTTAATATTTATAATAACATTAAATGTGAAAAAATGATATTTACCAGCGTTTTTTCAAGAAAAACCAATTATAACCAAAATCTAATCAGCTTTTCATATGGATGTAACGAAGAGGAATATGAAATAATTATATTTTTACCTTCCGTCACCTTTAGGTAAGGAAGGTATTGTCTTTGGTCAAAAAATTCGATGATGAGTTTTTAATCAATAAGCACGTTTTAGGGTCCCTAGAATACGAATTTACTATTTTTACGATGATGTCTGTATGTGTGTGTGTGTGTGTGTGTGTGTGTGTGTGTGTGTGTGTGTGTGTGTGTGTGTGTGTGTGTGTGTGTGTGTGTGTGTGTGTGTGTGTGTGTGTGTGTGGATGTGTGTGTGTGTGGATGTGTGTGTGTGTAACAAAATTTTCGTCTGCGATAACTCTAATACTACAGTTACAAAATTTTTAATTTTTTCGTGTACTTCTTCGTTACATCCATAGGAAGAGCTGATTAGATTTTGGTTACAATTGGTCAACCGGAAGTACCATCATTTGAAGATTTTAACAGTTTTTCTTGAAAAAACTATGTTAAATATAATTTTTTCACATTTGATGTTATTATAAATATTAAAGAATATTTTATTCTCTATACGATTTGACTGCATTTTATACTTAATATTAAATGGATATAGAGTTAAAAAATTATAAAGAAATTAAATTTCATAAAGTAGCCATAGCTATGGAAACAGCTACTATATTAAGAAAATTCTGATTGAAAGATGTCAGTGTCAAGTGAAATTGACATAGTGTGTTTGTCTTATAATTTTTACTGGAAATATAGGATCTTTTGCTTTCTGTATGGAATTTGTATAAAATACATACAACTGCTTTAAGGTAATGTACAAGAAATAATAATAATAATAATAATAATAATAATAATAATAATAATAATAATAAATCTTTTATTTCTGCAGATACATTACACTGTAAATAGAAAACGTCACAAAATAATAATTTTCTGTATGAAATTTGCATAAAATACATGCAACTGCGGGAAGGTAATGTACAAGAAATAGAATATTTAATTTAGCAAGGAACTTTCCGTATGAAATTTGTACAAAATACATAGAACTGACGGAAGGTAATGTGCTGGCCACATCAGATTTTTTAGAATTGTAGTTTGTAGTGTAGGAGTTATCGACGGTGAAATAATCTTCACACACACACACATATACCCACATACACACAGCCATGCAGACATCATCGCAAAAATAGGTAATCGTATTCTAGGGACTCTAAAACGTGCTTATTCATTGAAAACTCACCATCGAATTTTTTGACCAAAAACAATACCTTTCTTACCTAAAGATATGACGGAAGATAAAAACACTAATAAATAAGGACTGTTGCAAGAATTTCACACCTGTCTATAAGAATTTTATATTTATATTAGCATTAACTGTTTCCAGTTGGCTGCTTTATGAAATTTCATTTCCTTATAATTTTTTAATTCAATATCCATTGAATATGAAGTACAAAAAGTAATTAAATCGTATAGAGAATAACATATTCTTTGATATTTATAATAACATTAGATGTGAAAAAATAATATTTAACAGCGTTTTCTCAAGAAAAACTGTCAAAATCTTCAAATGCGGGTACTTCCGGTCGGCCAATTGTAACCAAAATCTAATCAGCCCTTCATATGGATGTAACGAAGAGGAAAATGAAATAATTATATTTTTTTAGAATTGTATAGTATTGGAGTCATCGACGGAGAAAAAATCGTCACACACACACACACGCGCTCACGTGCACACACACACACACACACACACACACACACACATACACACACACATACATACACAAAGACATACAGACATGCAGATATCATCGCAAAAATAGCAAAATCGTATTCTAAGGACTCTAAACCGTGCTTATTTATTAAAAACTCACCATCGAATTTTTTGACCGAAAACAATACCTTCCTTACCTAAAGGTATGACGGAAGGTAAAAGTAACTGGAGCTGAAAGATATCAAAGCCTATTCAGATATCGAAATAATATCGGATCGCAGTGATTGTATTTTCTACATCAGAATTTTATTAAATCACTGAAATTTAGTCATTTTTTCTAAATAATAGCATACTTACTAGATCTATTATATCACGTTTTTACTTCCTTGTACAAAGTAAAGGAAGTATTGTATTCGCGAAAAATTTCGGTTTCCAGATTCCAACGGAAATATCCATTTTGGTCATCCCTGAATCTATTCTGACCAATTTCGTCGTGACGTCTGTACGTACGTACGTATGTACGTATCTCGCATAACTCAAAAACGGTAAGCCGTAGAAAGTTGAAATTTTGTATTTAGGACTTCTATAACATCTAGTTGTGCACCTCCCATTTTGGTCATTACATAATTTCCAGAAAAGGTACAGTGTGTTCAAAAAAATTCCTAACTCGGAGTAGGCTATGTACAAAGAAACGTATGTCAATTAATTAAATGTCAATTTGACATAAGATATTGTCAAAAATGTTTTGTAAAGAAATCAAAGCTTTTCTTCCTGTATCTTATTTTAGAAATGGAAACAAATTAGAAAACGGCGAATGTCAATATACTGTATCCTTCTTTATTGTCTTTTCTCTTTAAAATTACATTTCAAGATCAATTTTGATAACTTGACTTTTGAATTGAATAATGATCAGACACACGTTTCTCTGTTCATAGCCTACTCCGAATTAAGAATTTATTTGAACACACTGTACTTTATTTGAAGCCTCTAATAGATTTTAATGAAAAACTATATTAAAATATAATCCAAAACTTTTCAAATTTAGTACATAAGACTTTTATATCAATTGGAATAACATAGCAGAATTTGGTTAAAACAGGCTAACCGGAAGTGATATATTACCTGAAGTTGTTAACAGTTTTTCTTGAATAAAATGGTTTCATTTTGATTTTAGAAATAAATGCTTCAAATAAGAGTTTTAGAGAATTAAATTCTACGTCTAGCACATCAAGTATTATTAAATTAGCCCTTTGTATAAGCGAGATATGTAAATTTAAAACTTATATACTTTTTGGTTTTTGTAATGAAGCTTGCTATGGATTAGGACAAAAAATAACAAAAAAATAAAAAATAGATGCTAATGACAATTTACGTCAAATACGTGCAATTTTATAATTGAGTCTATACTTCATCTTCATACTGGTCTTGCGTACAAGGAAGTCGTGTGGTGTCCACATCAGATTTTTTTAAAAAATAAGTTTACTCGATTACTACAGACATAAAACGTACATTGAGAATTTATACTAGGTATAAAAATTTGATTTTAAAACCGATTGAGTATAGAAACAAACAAATAAAAATTTAATATTAATGTGGTTCAAATTGATAAATTGGGTACCAGTCTCTATTTTGTGGAGTATCAATTATAAATAAATTATTGATCATATTTTGGTGCCCGAATATTAGTTTAATAAATATTTGGAAATCAAATTAATATGACTTTGGTGTCTGATTAAATTTAACCCCAATAATTTAACTAATTTTCGCTCTCAAAAAGAGCATGTATTGTAGATATCAAATCATAAATATCTATATTTAAGTTGTATTTTGATATCATACTCGTTTTTGTTCGTTAATTATTTCCCGCGATTATTTTTGTAGATGTACACAATATTCTAATGAGTACGCGAATATAGTAAAAATGTAAATTGAAAATATGCTGCAATTACTCACAATAATAAATCCCTAGGTGAATAATTTTAACTGATATCATAAATTCTCTCTAGTTTAACAAAATATGTATGCTATTTTAAAACTAAAGCACGGTAGTTCATGAAACTAAAACATTAAAGTAATATTTAATATAAAACTACAGCAATAAATTTCTCGAAAGATAAAGTTAATTTTTATTACTTTAGTTATACCACAGTATCTTCTTTGTAAATTATAAAAATTTAAAACTTCAAAATGAACTTTATGAAGCAAAAAATATAATAAGATTATCTTATTATTTATTATCTAGAATTCTTTTAATTAATCAAATTATAAATCAATTAAGTTCCAAATTTATTTTTTCAAATTCATCACGTCCAAATTACTTCATAAAAAATGTCTGATATAAATTTAATAAAATTGTCTATTCATTTACTTGAAGATGTAAATTTGTGATAAGAAGTTGGAACATTAATTATACTTAATTTGAAAGAGAAGATGAATAATAATTAGAGAACACATTAATCTTGTGCTAATGCTGATTCACAAATACAAACGCTTGAATCGAGAAATATAATTGAGAGCAAGATACGAAAATTTGAATTATAAATTATGCAATTTTAATAAGAAAAGCACTTGTGCAAGGAAAATAACAGATTATCATTTATAATATTCTAAAGCACTTTGTAGTTGCTTTAAAACAAAATAAATAATTGCATTATATTATTTTCGCAGTCCCGAGACTAAAGAGCGATTCTAATCGCTCATTTCAGGGACTAAAGTTCAAATTCAGTCCCAGAGGGATTAAATATAAAAAAAATTCCTGGGGGACTAAAGCAAAAATCTGATGTGGCCAGCACATATCCTCTCGCCAGATATTTTACCTGGTTGTACGCATAAAACGAAAAATATTTTTAAATAATTACATATATTCATGTCTCACTACAAAATAATTATTTTAATATAAATTATGTACAATACATACATTTTCTTTATATTCAATATCCTGAATTTTTATTCTACTTTCCTTTTCTTTTTCTTTTATTCGTCATTTTTTCGCCAATTCCTTTTATATTCTTTTTTAGGTATATTCTTTTGCGTTGTTGACTTTTTATTTATTTTCATAATCTTCATAATGATGTACAAATATTTTTGATATTGGCATATTGGCATACAAATATTCTTGACAGTGACATTGATGTGTCAATTACAAACATTTGAATTTCTTGCCTTGAAGTAGTTTGATCTGAGAATTTTTACATCAAATTATTTTATATGCATTTCTTTATATCTAAATCTATAGAAGATATGATAATGAATGTATATTTATCGAATAAAGAATTTAACGTTCTTTAATATAAGTATTTACATAAATTTTCAATAAATAATGATGATTTTTTTTCTTGTAACTACTACTTCCGGTTGTCCAATTGTTACCAAAACTTAATCATCTCTTCCCATTATTTTTAGATTGAGAAATCCATAGTTAAAAATGTCTTAAGTCTTATAGTATTTGAGAAATCATGGATCCAACATACACACACACACACACACGCACACGCACACACACCCACACACACATATACACACACGCACATACACACAGACATCATCGTGAAAATGTTAAAATTGGATTCTAGGGACCTTTAAACGTGGTCATTTACCAAAATCTCGATATGCGATTTTTAGCACGATCCCTGTACCTCCCTCACCAAGGGTAGCGGGAGGTAAAAAATATGAATCTAAATAATGATTGACCATTTATTACCAAAAAATAATTAGTTCTTAGAAAAAATATTTACAAAAGATTATTATCATCATAACAAAATGTAACACATTTTGAATTTACTAAAATTATCATTGACATAATTATGAATACATAAATTCCATATTGTGAATTAATTCATCAGTAGCAACAATTATTCTATTAATATATTAAGTACATAATTACATCATTGTTTCAATTTATTGATATAAATGCCAATACTAAATTAATCATATTAAATTTATGTTACTGCTGTTAAGAAACATTAGTGAAACAATATTAATCATTGTAACTTCAATAAAGGTGTCAATCCGGAAAAACATATGTATATTATGCTAGTACAATATGTACTTTATTATTGTCACAGATATTGTTTTGCGTAAGATTATTTTAATTAAATTTATTATGTTTTGTCTCTAATTAGCTATTTAGGTACGTAACCGATGCTGTTGGATAAGAGCTACATTTAATGATACTGGTATTTACGTATTTTATTTCAGTTTATTTCTAGATTTCAGTGTGAGAACATCGATATTATAGAGATTCAGGTGAGAGAGTTAATCTAGCGTGTGTATGATTGTGAGTGTGTGTGTTAGCAGTACTGGGTACTGTAGTGGCCAGGCCCGTGTGGACCCGGGGGTCGCCAGCGGCAGCAGCAGGGAAAGGCTGTAGTGACCCGCTTCTGGGTCGCCAACGTTAGCAGCAGTTTGGGCTGTAGTGATCTCTGTGGATGTGTTCCCGGATCACCACCGAAGCGGCAGAGGGTCCGTAGTAACTGGCGGTACTGCCCGTAGTTGCCAACATGTGTGTACGGTGTGTGAATGCCTGAACCTTTCGTAAATGATTGCCTCCTCACTGAGTATTTCTCATGTGTTAATTCTTTTACAGAAATAATCACGGCGTGAAGGAGGATTCCGCGTTACCGGGTTCGGCCAGGCGACGGTCATCTAGATTTGTTATTATTTTTGTGTTAATACTGTATATACCGGTTTGGGTGATAAATGTGTTTTAATATTCTAATTTTCAGCGCTAACATTTAATCGTCATTTATAACATTATTTTTATTTTCAGGCTCTAAAATAAAGGGCTACATTTTTGCACTATCAGTGATCATTTCATTCATTACAAATTTTACCAACCAGAAGGTCTCATTTTCCATTATTGTGTATTTTAAATAAGTGATTAAATAGCACCTAGCTTTTTAACAGCGATTAAATTGAAACTAGCTTTTATATACAAATTTTGAAAATTTTGAAGGCATACTTAGCTGGAAGCAAGATACTTTCATGTATTTAAATAAAAAATATATGTTTTCATTTAAAATAAAAGAGATAGGTCCCGTATTTTGAGAACCACTGGTTGAAAAAAAATTTTTCTTTTCTTTTATATTTGTCTTGTGAAATAGAAATTGTTTGCCCATTTAACCGTCTTTGTGGCATAGTTCTCGAGATAGCAATGGTGGCCCATTTAAAATGAACACCTGTATATAGTGCAAAAATATAATAGATGACAGCAAAAATGCACAGTTATTAAATAATTAAATAAAACAAACTAAGTCATCAGTTAAGTAGTTATTTATTTTTAAGTTTATTTTCTCCATTTTCAAAAAGATTTTTAATTTACTTAAGCGTTGACCTTTGAAACGGGTACTAATGTGGTAATGTGTATTGGTATATATATATATATATATATATATATATATATATATATATATATATATATATATATATATATATATATATATATATATTAAGATAACCGAAATCCAAATGAAATCTTTATGCAGATTTACTATATTTGTTTGAATTTTCAATCTTCTTTTAATTTTCTAATGCATAGATTTGCAAAGTTATTATGTTATTAATTTCTTTAGTAGTCTTAGGCCCGGTATTTTCACTTCCGAATAAAGTTTCGGATAAGTATTCGCTAAATAAGTTTATTCTATATATTTATCCAACGAATAATTCTATTGCGTCTTTTCACACATTTTACAGAAGCAAATAGCTATCTGTCGAATAACTTCAACGTTCGTGAATTGGTAGCCTTGCAGAGTGAATTTGTGTCAGTAGAGAAGGATGGAGTTTGGCGTAGCCACGTTAAGCAGACAAGGATGAAATGTGTCAACTACGTTTGAATCCTTAGTTGTCAAAATTTTGTTTGAATCTTTAATGTCAATGTCATCTATATTCTTCTGCATTTTTAGACCCGGAAGACTGTAATTTAATAAGTGTACCATCTAATGCAGCACTCATATATGGTAAACGAGATATGTATATTTTAAAATTGTCCTTGTACTTTTTGTATATTTCTTTCAGTTCAAAATAAATGTTTGTCGATGTATTCAACAAAAGTATCCAAAATTCGAAAATATTTTGTCAGCGTGAAATGACAGGATCTTTTATAATAATTTATCTATTTACTGTTTGAGATCAAATGCGATCCCCAATATGTAATAAAAAATGTTTTCAAAATCGGAATCTGTCAAAAAAAATTTCATGTATGTGGTTATGTCGCTGTCTGATGGTGTGTGATTGATTTCTCACGCTATTTCTTAATTCATGGTTCAAATTATCATCATAATCATCAAAAATATTTAATATATCCATTTTGTTAATAAATCTGCACTATGTAGAAATGTAATGAACTCATGAAAAAACAGTTATTCGCTACCCAAGTACCGAATAATTTATTCCGCGAATAAAAGATGGTATTCTTTCCTTCGGAAGCAACATTCAAAGCCAACCTTGACTGTGAACGTTTCAGAAAATCGTATATCAGATTTCCTAACTGTGAAGATACATATGACAAAGCTGTCCCAAATGCGTCTGCTAAAAAATTGTCTGTTCTGTATATTTTTTATATGAGAATCCTTTTTGAAATTTATTTAAATCTAAATCACAACAAATCTCTTAACATTCCGGGGAACAGTTCTGATTTTCAACTGTTGGCCCGCATGCAAAACCAAGTCGCAAACAAAAGAGCGTCGTTGTTATAAGTCCTTCCCTGGTGACGCAGATAAACATCTGTTCGTCGGTTGTTTTTTGAGTGTTTTCCGGATCCGTCCCGGATTTATGCCGGTATTGCATTCCGGAACTATGCGGTGTGCGTTCAACGGTTATGATGTTGACTGATGGTCGAGAGAAATAAATCTTTTTGATTGATTTACTCTACGGGGATTATATTGTCTACCAATTTTACGAAGAACATACGTTTACGTTATCATAGCATGGATTATAAGGTCGTTTTATAGTGCGACTGATTGTATTAGCATTAAATCATGTTTTATTATAATATTTCACTTCAATTTAATTCAAATGAAAAGGTTAGATTCATTTAATCCAGAATTTCTATATTAAAACTAAATTAGCCAGCACAATTTTGAATATAATATAATAATAATAGTCTTTGTGGCATATGAAGACATTTACATCTTATTACAATGAGGTCATGCAAAAAAAATATTCGTTTTTTACCTTACGTCACCTTCAGGTAAGGAAGGTATTGTCTTTGGTCAAAAAATTCGGTAATGAGTTTTTAATGAATAAGCACGTTTTAGAGTCCCTAGAATACGATTTTACTATTTTTACGATGATGTCTGTGTGTGTGTGTGTGTGTGTGTGTGTGTGTGTGTGTGTGTGTGTGTGTGCGTGTGTGTGTGTGTATGTGCGTGTGTGTGTGTGTGTATGTGTGTGTGTGTGTGTGTGTGTGTGTGTGTGTATGTATGTGCGTGTGTGTGTGTGTGTGTATGTGTGTGTGTGTGTGGATGTGGGTGTGGGTGTGGGTGTGGGTGTGGGTGTGGGTGTGGGTGTGGGTGTGGGTGTGGGTGTGGGTGTGTGAGTGTGTGAGTGTGTGAGTGTGTGAGTGTGTGAGTGTGTGAGTGTGTGAGTGTGTGAGTGTGTGAGTGTGTGAGTGTGTGAGTGTGTGAGTGTGTGAGTGTGTGAGTGTGTGAGTGTGTGAGTGTGAGTGTGTGAGTGTGTGAGTGTGTGAGTGTGTGTGTGTGTGTGTGTGTTTGTGTGTGTGTGTGTGTGTGTGTGTGTGTGTGTGTAACAAAATTTTCGTCTACGCTAACTCTAATACTACAATTCCAAAAATTATAATTCTTTCGTATTCCTCTTCGCTGCATCCATATGAAGAGCTGATTAGATTTTGGTTATAATGGGTCAACCGGAAGTACCCTCATTTGAAGATTTTAACTGTTTTTCTTGAAAAAACGATGTTAAATATTATTTTTTTACATTTAATGTTATGTTAAAAAACATTGTATTCTCTATACGATTTGACTGCATTTTATACTTCATATTAAATAGATATAGAGTTATAAAATTATAAAGAAATTAAATTTCATAAATTAGCCATCTATGCTAGAAACAGCTACTATATTAAGAAAATTCTGATTGAAAGATGTCTGTGACAAGTGCAATTGTCATATTCGTAGTATATTTGTTATAATTTTACTCGAAATATAGGATCTTTTTGCTCGAAACTTTCTGTCTGGAATTTGTATTAAATACATACAACTGTCGAAAGGTAATGTACATTCAAGAAATTTAGAATCTTTTGCAAGGAACTTTCTGTATGGATTTTATAGAAAATACATACGCATTTACGAAAATTCTACCGGTAGATACCGCATCTACCGACTGTGTTCGTATAAACACGAGTGGTAAATGTTACCGTATTCGAAAATTGTTCAATATCCACCAGATCCATCTACCGGATTCATGAAGAATCTAATCTCAAAAAAAGGTAGTGATGCAAAGCAAAGCGCGCGCGTTAAAAGTGGAAATGTGTTCAAAGTAGGACTCTGCTCAGTTTGTTAACTACTACGTCAAATTTCTAACCTGTTTTAAATTTTCAAATCTTGTCATAGATTATGGATCTACCCTGATTACCACTTGCGTTCTTTAAATATCGATTCCGGTAGCTATAACCTGATAAAAAGCTGTTTACCGGTAATAGTTCACCGGTAGAATTTTCGTAAATACCGCATATGACTGACGGAAGGTAATGTGCTGCCCACATCAGATTTTTTTGTTTAAATCAAACAAGCATAGTCTAATTTATCGATCTGTATTAATAAATTATTTTTTATTTACATTTTTTGTTATATAAAATCGGTTTAAAGTATATTTACTAGGTGACAATATAAAAATAAATATTTACTGCAGTGACGAAACAAATTTTATTATCGTTGAACATATGTTAATTACGTTAATTCATTCATAATGTATATATCACCTTTGTTAAATATATGTGACATTAATTTAAAGGTAATACATCTTCTGGGAAATAATTGTAAACAAATTATATTGCCACCAAGGGTATTCTAATTTAGTGGAACGAGGCATATGAGTTAATTGCTAAAACAAATAATATTTATGTTCAACTGAACATAAAAATATTAATTAAAATAAACACTCTACGTGACAATAATTACCACGCGCTTATTGTGTTAGTTTGCAGACAGCTCCTTAGCTGCCAGCGCTGGCAACTTCAACTTGCATATTATCAAGCGTTTGCTTCTTATTTTCCAAGGATAATAACATTTCACAAATAAAAATAATAAAAGTACTTCAAGCAGGAGTAAATTATTAACGTAATAATTGCAGAGGTATTCAGAACTTCAAGATATTGTTATTTATGTACATATTATGCGGGAAAACTGAACATAAAATTAATTTGCAATTGCAATTGAAAATTTGATTAAATATTAATGAATTGATGGTTAACAGTGCTCTATGTATTATTTAGTACATAGTAATTTATTTTAATTTGGACAGCTTTTTAAC
The DNA here is from genome assembly GCA_963082715.1 of Harpalus rubripes. Lineage (NCBI taxonomy): Eukaryota > Metazoa > Arthropoda > Insecta > Coleoptera > Carabidae > Harpalus > Harpalus rubripes. The sequence continues at coordinate 55,525,224 of OY720457.1, read as the reverse complement.
AAATGAAAATAAAATTTAATCTATTAATTTATTACCTACTTATAATGAAATTATTTCTATTCATTACATATTTTATTACATTTTCATAATTTGAGAGGAAATTTTCACGTAATCTACGTAGCCATGAAAGAAAACAATGAGAGTAACGTCTTTTTAAAAAATATGTATTGAATATCAATTGTTGTCTTTAGTATGTTGTAAGTAGTAAAACTAAGATAATGTTTAATTACGAAGTATTTTTTTCTATTTCGGTAGTCTTATAGGTCTATAAAAGTACTACAAACACGTCGTTTAGAAGATCTATACGCGCACTGTTTGATACAATGTATATATATATATATATATATATATATATATATATATATATATATATATATATATATATATATATATATACCGTGTGTCTGTCTTAAAGGTGTACATAGGAGATTAACATGGGAAATCAGATTTTTGCATTTTAAGCAAGAACGCGTCAAATAAAAGTTTTATGGCATAAAATTCTGAATCAATAAACACAATTACCTTTGCATGCTTTGTAAAGACAGAAATTAATTATGAAAATGTCGAAAATTACATTCAAAATATAGACAGCCATGGAATTGAACAAAAAATAAATAAATGTTTGACGTTTTATCTGTCACAACGTAAGTATTTTACTTTTGTGACAATTTGATAAAACGTCAAGCATTTATTTATTTTTTGTTCAATTCCATGGCTGTCGATATTTTCAACGTAATTTTCGACATTTTCATAATTAATTTCTGTCGGTACATAGCATGTAAAGGTAATTCTGTTTATTGATTTAGATGCAGAATTTAATGCCCTGAAACTTTTATTTGACGCGTTCATGCTTAAAATAAATAGGCGAGCAAATTGCAAAAAACTGATTTCCCATGTAATGTGTCGATTCTGTTCACATCTGTAAGTCTTACAGATCTGTAAATCTGTAAAAACCTGACAAAAACACATTTATTTTTGTTGAATATAAAATTATACATAAGAGTACGGAATTCGTTGCGATTTTGTCCCTTATTTACAAATTTACAGATTTGCAGATGTGAACAGAATCGACCCATTAATCTCCTATGTACACCTTTAAGATAGACACACGGTATATGTATGTATATATATATATATATATATATATATATATATATATATATATATATATATATATATATATGATTTATTTGGAATCGAAACGTAAGAAATTACTGTTTAATAAACACTGTTTACCACGACTGCATCTCCAAATATTTCTCATCATCCCTACAATCTTACTAACAGTCAAGTAATATGAATAATTTAATAATTAATTGTAAAATATCTAATAAATATTTCATGATAATTTCAAATTTGGGGCTATTTTAAGAATATTTTTATAAATTGAATACCAACATCTTCATAGATGGAGCTATCTGTCATGTTAAAATTGGCGCTAATATTGCATGACTGGAACATTTGCCATAAATATTTCATTTAGGCCCTTTTTTATTTTCACATCATTTACAATGACTAAAATTTTTAATCTTCGATCTGAAAAAACCGTATCTTCAACCTTTTCGATGTTTTCCATAATATTTACTTCCCTAGGTCTTCCAAACATAGGATCAGTTACAATCGATTCCTGGCACCATCGATACTGTTTACAACAAAAGTTCTCTGTAAAATAAATCTATACATCTTCTCAATATACACCAATTATCTTTTCATGTTTAGTATTAGCTCTATTATCCCTTTAGTTAGTTTAGAACTTTGCGACCACAATTTTGCTTAATATATTAACATCAAATTATAAACTAAAAAATGTTTTGTTCGACAACTACAAGTAGAAGTTTCCCTGTGGTTTCACATGACGAAATATTGTTTACAGGATCCAACACATTCTATCTATAATATAATGAATTTATCGAATGTAATACGATTAAAGATTCCTTTATTACATTAGTTCTGAAACACAATCAGTAATTTCCAATATCTTGTTAAGATATTTATTTTTAGTTCTCAACTGCTGAGTTCGCAACTTTGGCAATTTCACATTTGGAAAGTTGGTTTCCTTGTACTGCCCTTGTGAGATACGAAATGATGTGACCCTCTAGCACAGTGAATCCCAAACTGTGTTCTGCGGATTACATGTGATCCATGAAGCATTATGAGAAACCCCGCGGCGTTGCGGCTTCATTATTATTTTGGATATAAAGCTTTTGATTCCAATTTAATACTACTTACGATTTTGGATCATATAAACATGAGGGGATGGATTGAAAAGTTTAGTGACATCACAAGAGATAGTAGTATACGACAAAAAAAATTTGTGAGGTTATCTGACACTTGAATTTTTTTATATGAACGGGTGCATTGATTTTTTGGAAATTAGTAAACTCTTATGCTTCTACTGTTTCGACTGTTGCTTTGATTCAGGCTGCTAGTAATAACCTCGAATCTCATCGGTAGTAACAAATGTTCCCGTTAAAATATCAGGATAATCTTCATAACGGAGCAGCAAGTCGGGCGACATCTGGAAATGTTTCTGATCAACCATCAGAAGCCGGGGAACCTACCTCGCAGATATTTTTTTGTTACTCGTCGGATCCGGTGGCTTAATTAGAGCAACTCCTTCGGTTCGAATCCCACTAAAAGGCATGGATGTTTTTGTATGTGAACCTAATATACAATCGTATTGCGGATGAAAAAATCCCATCAAAATGTTGTGAACCTGTTCAAAGAAGATTCTCACAGGTTTTGCCATTTCTCGAATATTGATTCACCGATATGCCACAATAATACTTATGAATTAAAGTTATGTTTTCTTCACTGGTAACAGTTTCAGGTCTTTCACTGCGAGGATCTTCTTCAATGCATTCTCTCCCAAGGTTAAATTTACCCGCCCACTTTTATTCTAATGTGTATAAAGAACGAGATGTTCCCAAAGTATTTGCCATGTCGTATTTTGGGCAAGTATTTTTTCACTGAACGGTGTTCTATTTTTACATCCCGCTACCCTTGGTAAGGGAGGTAAAGGGATTGTGCTAAAAATGGCATATCGAGATTTTGGTAAATGACCACGTTTTAAGGTCCCTAGAATTTTAACATTTTCACGATGATGTCTGTGTGCATGTGTGTGTGGATCCTCCACTCTAACTCAAATACTATTATTTAGAAAATATTGCAACCTTGTATTTCGAACTTTTTCTGTAATGGAAAGAGCCCATTAGATTTTGGTGAAAATCGGATAACCGGAAATGGCACTTTACTAGAAGCTCAAAATAGTTTTTCTTCGAAAAATACCTTTAAATGTTATTTTTTCGGGATTAATGTTATGATAAAAATTAAAGATTATTAAATGTTTTACAGATTTGCATTAATATTTTTTATTGATAAATTTATAAAATTATCTATAATTTAAATACCAGAGCCTACGCTTTACACAAACAAAACACAGTTATTCAAATGTGTGTAACTGACATATAAATGTCACTATCAAAAAACTTATCATTTCAAAATAATATTAGTAACGTTTTAAAAAGAAAAATGTAAATAGAACAATAGAAAAGGAATTCGATTCAGCATAAGTAAATATGTAGGATTAATAAAAATGAACGATTCAAAAAAATGTTTAAGCTAATCCTCATTTTTGGATTATTGAATTCTATTCTATCCCGGTATTTAAAATTTAATCTTCAGTTTATTATAGTTCCGGTGGCTCAATGGTTAGAGCAACGCCTCATGTCATAAGTGCCCTCGGGGCTCTAGGTTCGAATCCCACTATGGCATGGATGTGTGTGAATGTGAACCCACTCTGTAATTGGGATTTAATCATGTTGACGAGTTTAAAAAAGGTAGTTACTTGGATTAGATTAGACTATATTATAAGAAATAAACTGTCAAAATTAGAGTAAAATTCGCTAATCCAAAAATAAGGATTAACTTATTTTTTTTGTGACTCGGGCTGTAAATGGCGGGAGGTATTGTGTTGGCAACACCAGATACTACATATTTTTGTTGGATTTTTTTTTGTACATCAAAAGGTTTGAAACCAATGCTCAAACACACGGGAAAGGAAAGAGAACATCGCAGGACTGATATTAGTGATATTAAGTGAACTCCCGGAATCTACTGACCGTATCTACATCAGTGTAATAATAGTTCCAATAGTTACAGGTAGAGTAACTTTGCTAATAACCGGGAATACAGAGTTGACACACTATGCGGATTATCACACACTAGTGCGCCGTAATCGGCTTCGCTTAACAAGATATTGTGTTATCCGGAACTTCAAGAAGACTTACATGGATGTTGGAGGATCAGCACACAATGCATTTGTTTGTTCTTTGTTTCGGATCAATTCAAACTTTTTACTTATGTTAATATACATATTGTTACGCGGTACTAATTTGATTTCAAATCATTCAAGACGAATGAAGCGAGTCGGACAATTGCATGCAAGGCATGCAAAGTATTACACTTACTCCAAGTGATATATACTTTTTTTTCAAACGTAGATATTACAAATAAAATTACTACTTGACGTTACAATAATTGGAAATGTTATAGATACTTTCGTATTTGTTCACTTTGTGTTATAAACATTGAACCGAATATCTTCAACTTTTGACTTTTAAATAAAAATTATGCTATTTTATATCCTTTCTGTGTACAATTATGTTGAAATTTGAAGTATTATGTTCATTATGGCCCCTGTAATAGAAGATACCTCCATTTTTACCTTCCCTCACCTTTAGGTAAGGAAGGTATTGTCTTTCGTCAAAAAAATCGGTGGTGTTTTTGATGAATAAGCACGTTTTAGGGTCCCTACAATACGATTTTACTATTTTTACGATGATGTATGTATGTATGTATGTATGTATGTATGTATGTATGTATGTATGTATGTATATATATATATATATATATATATATATATATATATATATATATATATATATATATATATATATATATATATATATATATGTGTGTGTGTGTGTGTGTGTGTGTGTCTGTGTTTGTGTGTGTGTGTGTGTGTGTGTGTGTATGTATGTATGTATGTGTGTATATGTATGTGTGTGTGTATGTGTGTGTGTGTGTGTGTGTGTGTGTGTGTGTGTGTGTGTGTGTGTGTGTGTGTGTTTGTGTTATATTATATGATAATTCTTTCGTATTCCTCTTCGTTACTTCCATGTGAAGAGCTGATTAGATTTTAGTTATAATTGGTTAATCGGAGGTACTCTCATTTGAAGATTTTAACAGTTTTTCTTGAAAAAACGATGTTAAATATCATTTTTCACATTTAATGATATTATACCGAGAAGGTATCTATTCTTGGTTTTATGCTTATATCTTGAAGACGGTACGTCTTAGCAAAAATGTTGTTATATACAAAATGAAAGCTGATAAAATTTCCTACATTTTTTCATTTTTACGTTTTTTTCTATCTTCAACCGTTTATGAGATATCCGCTGTCAAAAATTACTAATTTTCAAAAAAAAAGCATTTTGCCCCACGTTTTTCGTTGAAATTTTCTCTTTAGCACCTCATCTCTTCGGTGTACAGAAAATTCCCCAGAAAAGAAGTTAAAGAAGATTAAATTTGCATCAAAGTGGTATATATATTTTATATATTATCTTTAACCAATCAAAAGTTATGGCAATTTAAAATTATTGGATAAATTTTGAGATTCCGCTAGACAGCTGTGCACATAGGTTTCATAGAGTAAACACACAATATAGTAGCATAAACAAAAAGTTTTAGCTATTAAATAACGAAAATGAGCAATGTGCACAGCTTTCCAGCGGAATCTCAAAATTTACTACAACTTCTTTTCTGGGGAATTTTCTGTACACCGAAGAGATGAGGTGCTAAAGAGAAAAGTTCAACGAAAAACGTGGGGCAAAATGCTTTTTTTTTTGAAAATTAGTAATTTTTGACAGCGGATATCTCATAAACAGTTGAAGATAGAAAAAAAACGTGGAAATGAAAAAAGGTAGGAAATTTTGTCAGCTTTCATTTTGTACATAAAACATTTTTGCTAAAACGTACCGTCTTCAAGATATAAGAATAAAACCAAGAATAGATAGTTTCTCGGTCCCTCCCTTCACCCCGCGCACCTCCTATGTTCCGGAACTTTTAGTATGTTTACCTCCTAACGACTCCTAACAAAGCCCTGAAGTCAAAAATTGTGACACCCTCCATGCATTCTACAATCCCTTTATTGACTGGACTATATAGGATCTTTTGCTAGAAAGTTTCTGTATGGAATTTGTATAAAATATATACAACTGCCTTAAGGTAATGTGCAAGAAGTATAATCTTTTGCAAGGAACTTTCTGTATGACATTTATATAAAATACATAGAACTGACGGAAGGTAGGTCATTACCTACTGGCTGGCCACATCAAATTTTTTTAATATAATTTCATCTGAACGTATAAATAAAACAGGGTGGATTGCATGAAAGTGGGTTAATCCTCGAGTTACGCTAACCCAGCGTTACATACACAAACAGAGAGTTTTCAGCCTATTTGACAGCTAACGTCAGGTAAAAAGAAATAACTCTCCGATTTGCAGGGGTTCACCCACAAATATCAAAATGCATTTGGCCGATAGTTATCATTTCACGCGTCATATTTAAAACAAAACTCAAAATTACTTTTTTGTAGCTTCCACGCCCATAGCTACAATATCTTTGTCTACTATAAAAATAAAACTTCTATTTTGTGAATCAAGTCACAAAAGCCAAAAGGTGCCATTTTTATGACGTTGGAAGAAAAATTTTTTTTTGTTGTTATATGTTAAAATTAAAATACGTTAAATATATCTAAATCGTTAGCACTTAGTTTGTTAATTACTCAAAAATAATCTTAATAGCATCGCATGTAAATAGTTGTATCTATTAACCTTGACTCTAATGTACCCCATTTTTCATAAATCTATGAAAATCAATCTAGCCCCATTAGTTTTCAGCAATTTTTATCACGGAAATAATCAGTTGTTCAATCTTGTGAAATTTGCCGGACCATATCGTTATTTTCATTATGAAATAAATCACTCTCACGTTGTGGGGTATATTGTAACGTGTGGCCGAGGCGGTATCAGATCTTAGGACTAATGATAATATTCCTAGCGACAGTAGCGACACTAATACCACGGTATTGGTGCTAGGCACAGACCGTTAGATGGTGCGTGACACACGGCAGTGTTTCGAGGATTTAAACAAACGACAATTCGACATTTCTTCAATTAATGTAATGCAAAATACCCGTGATTGAAATGTGTCCACAAGGATTTCTGAAAAGCTAGATTATGCGACTCTTAACGTTGTTTAAAAATAGAAATTGATACATTTTGAAAGTGTTCAATGTCGCATTTTAGCTTTTAAGATTTATGATGACTTCCCTGTAAAAGCATCTCTGAAAAGAACACTAACAACACCTCCAGCACAAGGGTCAATATTGTGCCATTTAAAATTTGAAATATTTGGGGGTCTATAGCCTCCGGCGGTAGATACGTAAAGGGCGGTACACCAAGCAGAGCACGTTCTTAAATTATTTTAAATTAAAAAAATAATTAAAGCAAATTTAAGAGCCAGGGGAAAAGGATGAATGTCCATTTTCTAGCAAAATGAAATGATAGGTATTTATAGATTGAAATCTAATGGGCTCTTTCCATTACAGAAAAAGTTCGAATTAAAGGGTTTCAAAATTTTGGATCCACACATACATACACACAGACATTATCGTGAAAATGTTAAGATTGGATTCTAGGGATCTTAAAACGTGGTCATTTACCAAAATCTTTATATGCGTTTTTAGCACGATCCCTATACCTCCCTTACCAAGGGTAGTGGGAGGTAAAAATGTTCTAAGGTTATTTTTACCAAAAGTTCCTCTATTGCACTCTTGATGATAAGAGGTCAAAATTTGCGTTAGGTTGTTAAATCATATAAGGCATGTTTACAACCATTTCCATGACGGCATTAATTAGCAGGTTTAGGTACCATTAATTTTCCTGAAATGTACAATTTATAAACAAAATTAGTCGTACATTTTATGTCAATGTTAATATTTGAATAGCCGTTTGAAATTTGACCAGATTTATCAAAAAAGAAGAAGAACACCTAAGAAAGTATATGCACCTTTTGTTGGTTATGCAAAATAGGTAAACATGAAAATTTGCTTAGGTACACATACGTTATTTGCAAGCTACCTGATGTATGTGTTTACTTTAATCGGATTCCCATAACATTGGAACCACTTCCAGTAATAATATAAACAACCATGTTGTACAGAATTTTGTTTACATATTTTCAGAAAATCTCCCACGTTGAAAATTACAAATTCAACTGTAAAGTGAATGATATACAGGGTGTTATTTAACTCTCCATCTGTCGGGTGCCCTTGCTGAAACACTTTCGATCGGGTGTGGTCACTAAAGGGCACCAACATACCTTCCAGTGCTAATTTCGATTAAATTTGTTTTCTACAAACTTGTTTCTATATAATGCTTAATACAGGACTATAAGAATAACTATTTAAAAATATACAAATTACTATAAAAAATATAAAAATAAAAAAATTCTATGCATACATATATATATATATATATATATATATATATATATATATATATATATATATATATATATATATATATATATATATATATATACAAAGAGTGTTAATTGGGTTACCACTGTGATGTCGGAAATTTTAAGAGCTACGAGGTGGTTAAATGGGCAGTTTTGTGTGCTTATTCAGATTCCTCTGAGAAAAATTTAAAATTTCGAACAGTTTGAAAGTTATTAAAAAAAAATCTGATGTGAACACCACATGACTTCCTTGTCGCAAGACCAACATGAAAAGTGTATAGACCTAATTATAAAATTGCACGTATTTGATACTAACATTAATTTTTTTGTTATTTTTTTGTCCTAATCCATAGCAAGCTTTATTACAAAAATATCTCGCTTATACAAAGGGCTAATTTAATAACACTTGATGTGCTAGACGCAGAATTTTATTCTCTAAAGCTTAATTTGAAGAATTTATTTCTAAAATAAAAATAAAACCATTTTATTCAAAAAATACTGTTAACAACTTCAGGTAATATATCACTTCCGGTTTACTTATTTTAACCATTTCCATTGATATAAAAGTCTTATATACCAAATTTGAAAAGTTTTGGGTTATATTTTAAAATAGTTTTTAATTAAAATCTATTATAAGCTTCAAGTAAATTACCACTTCTGGAAATTATGTATTCTATGGCTTACCGTTTTTGAGTTTTGCGAGATACGTATGTACGTACGTACATTCATACATACGTACGTACAGACGTCACGACGAAATTAGTCAAAATGGATTCAGGGATGGTCAAAATGAATATTATTACAATACTTCCTTTACTATGTACAAGGAAGTAAAAAACTGAAAATTGCGATTTTAGATATTGTCACATAATTACGTAATTATACATGATATAGTATACAATTATCTAAAAAAAATAATTTGCCGTGAACTCACAGACCACACCCGACAGACAGAGGATAAGTAAACGTTCAACGCTTAACCGATGGTATAACTAATCCCGTGGATAGTGCCTAAATCAGACAATAATTTTTGTTTTACATGCTTTATATAAGTGGAGCCCCTAAATTGACCAATTACGTCATAGTTCAAAGTTTTGTAAAAACGTAAAAATCAATGTGTTCCGTGGAAAATATGCCACAGCTGTCACAATTGACATATAAAATCATTAGCGTCCTGACAGATAATAAGTATTTGGGGCTTTCAATGTAATTGGCATTATGATAATCAATAAACCAAACGTAAATTGCGCGTTACACGTTAAATTTTTTTTTGGGCTCCAGTTCTTATAGAAATCATGTAAACCAAAAATTATTGCCAGTGTTACTATCTACGAGGTTAGTTCTACCATCGATTAAGCTTTGTACAACCTGTATGCAGTAGACCATCCTGTATATCACGCCTATAATGGAATCCCTGAAGCCTAACCTCAATGTCCGCCGTGTTTTGTTTTGCGTCGCAGATTGCTGGATTTATACGACACATCTTGGGGTCTCGCTCATCGCTTTGTCAAAAATATATGAAAATAAAATAGATTACACACACGTGCATCCTCTCACAGAGGTTCCATTTCGTTGCGTGACAGATGCGGCCTTCTTATATTATTGGAAGCATTTTTTCTATCTTGCCTACACGCCAAATTTACTGGGTGGAACGTCATTTATCCCCAAGATAGTCTATTTTTTATAGAGATATGTGCGATCGTGATGGAACCAGTTACAAGATGGAGTTGCTTTAACAAGAGATTTGATCTACGATATGAAGTTTCAGCAATCGAGTTATTTGTGTTGTATTTACCTTCCGTCACCTTTAGGTAAGGAAGGTATTGCTTTTGGTCAAAAATTTCGGTGGTGAGTTTTTAATGAATAAGCACGTTTTAGGGTCCCTAGAATACGATTTTACTATTTTTACGATGATGTCTGTATGTGTGTGTGTGTGTGTGTGTGTGTGTGTGTGTGTGTGTGTGTGTGTGTGTGTGTGTGTGTGTGTGTGTGTGTGTGTGTGTATGTATGTGTGTGTGTGTGTGTGTGTGTGTGTGTGTGTGTGTGTCTGTGTGTGACAAAATTTTCTAATGCGATAACTCTAATACTACAATTCCAAAAATTATAATTCTTTCGTATTCCTCTTCGTTGCATCCATGTGAAGGGCTGATTAGATTTTGGTTATAATTGGTCCACCGGAAGTACCCTTATTTGAAGATTTTAACAGTTTTCTTGAAAAAACGATGTTAAATATCATTTTTTCACATTTAATGTTATTATAAATATTAAAGAATATTTTATTCTCTATACGATTTGAATGCATTTTATACTTCATATTAAATGGATATAGAGTTAAAAAATTATAAAGAAATTAAGAGTGAGGAATATATGTTGTATCTATGATGCCAGGTTAGTAAGAATGTTGTTGAAAGAGAGACTGATTATTTTTTTGGATAATGTTATTTTTATTCTTTAGGATTTCTGCTAACCCACTAAGTGGGAAATGCGTGATTTTATGTATGTATGTATGAAAGGTGTCAATGTCAAGTGCAATTGACAGTATGTATGTGTTATAATTTTGCTAGAAATATAGGATCTTTGCTTTCTGCATAAAATACATACAACTGCCTTAAGGTAATGTACAAGAAATAGAATATTTTGCAAATAACTTTCTATATGACATTTATACAAAATACATACAACTGACGGAAGGTAATGTGCTGGCCACATCAGATTTTTTTTTATTTACTAATAAATTTAACATAATATCAATTCAAAATTATAAGACAAGCATGTTCGAATCGGTAAGCAGTCGTTATTTTGAAGATTTTATTTTGTTCTAATTTATATTTGAAACTAAAGACGGTTTTTACAAAAAATAACAAATTGACCTAACTCAAAGTTAAAACTGTTGTTCGCATCACATTTAACACTTTAAGTACCATGTGGTGCCAACGTGATCTCACACTTTTTGGCCGTTCTGGCCGCATGAGACCGAATGGTGGTGACCCCTGGGACCCATTTTTTTAATGGTGTCACAAAGTGCTAACATTCAGTTTAATTTTTACTAATGGTTAATAAACAGTCACTTTAACTAAAGGTAGTAGAACCGGGCCTAAATAAATTTAATGATAAAAAATAAAACATAATTTAAAGAGAAATAATACAACAGAAAAAGAAATTAATATCTAAAACTCTTAAATTTCAAGCTACATTTAAACAAAAAAGTGCAAATCGAAATATTGACAGTAATATACTATACTACAATTCAGTGGACATTTTATTTTGATGCATTATTGTCTATTAAAGCAAGTTTAATATTTAAGTTAGGTTGGTGTAACCGGCTAAAAGTAATTGAATTTAATGCCGATGATAGTATAATTTATTATCCAAATTTGATCTATCAGATGTATGTGAATCCTATCATGTCCTATATTATTTGCCAGATTCTTCATCTAATAATCTTTATTACGTAATTAATGAAAGTATTCATGTTACTGTAGAGATAAATATGGAGGAGTCAAATACAGACAAAAATGTTTTTATTCATAAAGTAAATTGGGAACCGGTTTCGGAATAAATATCCGTCTTCAGTCCTCGTCAAAATTTAAAGATGTCGAAAAACATACATAAAAAAGTAAATCTAGTCTCGTGAAACTGCATAACGAAGAAAATGTAAAGTTAAAGATTAAAAACTTGAAGTAATGTAGAAAAAACTAGATAAATTTCAAAATCAATACTTAAACACCATTTTCTTCTGGTGTCATTGATAATAAATAACCAAAACTTGAGGCATAAAAGAAAACAAGAATTTAAAAAAAATAAAACGGAAGTACATAAACAATAAATAATAATATGTTTGTGCTTTTTTACTTCCTTGTACAAAGTAAAGAAAGTATTGTATTCGCGAAAAATTTCGGTTTCCAGATTTTAACGGAAATATCCATTTTGGCTATCCCTGAATCCATTCTGACTAATTTCGTCGTGACGTCTGTACGTATGTACGAACGTATCTCGCATAACTCAAAAACGGTAAGCCGTAGAAAGTTGAAATTTTGTATTTAGGACTTCTATAACATTTAGTTGTGCACCTCCCTTTTTGGTCATTATATAATTTCCAGAAATAGTACTTTATTTGAAGCCTATAATAGATTTTAATGAAAAACTATATTAAAATATAATTCAAATTTTTCAAATTTAGTATATAAGACTTTTATATCAATTGGAATAACGTAGCAGATTTTGGTTCAGGCTAACCGGAAGTGATATATTATCTGAAGTTGTTAACAGTTTTTCTTGAATAAAATGGTTTCATTTTTATTTTAGAAATAAATGCTTCAAATAAGAATTTTAGAGAAGTAAATTCTGCGTCTAGCATATCACGTATTATTAAATTAGCTCTTTGTATAAGCGAGATATGTAAATTTAAAACTTATATACTTTTTGGTTTTTGTAATGAAGCTTGCTTTGGATTAGGACAAAAAATAACAAAAAAATAAAAAATAGATGTTATTGTCAAATTACGTCAAATACGTGCAATTTTATAATTGAGTCTATACTTCATATTAGTCTTGCGTACAAGGAAGTCGTGTGGTGTCCACATCAGATTTTTTTAGAAAAAAATATAAAAATAAAAATAGTCTACTTGGGCGTAGACAATACCTATAAAAATTTTTGATGACGTGAACTACATCACTGTCTATGCGTAGACAATGACGTAATATACATGTCATAAATTACAGGCACATCCCTGATTTGAACTTCTTTCTTGAATTTTTTTACTGAAAATGAGATGATAATGCCGCAAACATTCCATACCATAACCAGATTCAAACAACTCGTACTGCCTTTGTCAGTATTATGAATGAATACATTATAATAAATAATAGGTTTTCGTAAAGTTTTTGTACCAACCTGTGGCTCTACGTGTGAAGTTTTCTTTCGTTAATATTTTTCTGGAGTTTTTCTGCACGCAAATTTGTTGTGGCAACCTAATTTCATTTGTAAAAGTTGAGTTTGTTTCTTCTTGTGGTTTTTCTATATGTTCGCCGGTGGTGTTATTGGTTTATGATGTAGGAAATTGTTGAGAAATGCTTCGAGTTGATATATTTCATTTGCAGAGAATTGGATCTAACAAGAGTTGACACCTTTTATTTTTTATTGATGGGTTGTCAGAAGATCTATCACGTACTGGGAAAAATACAAACCTTATAAAATATTTCATGTTTCTTTTATTCTTTAGGCATCAAGAACTAGGATTTCTAGCAGAATATATTTGCCGAAAAACTATTCTCAGGATTCAGAAGGAAATATTTTGAAATTTATGAACTCAGTTTATTTTAAAATTT